>CM038705.1:50383889-50756389 GCA_021613375.1 Megaleporinus macrocephalus
AAAACCTTTTTTGTGTACGTCTTTACTGTGTGTGTCTCTTCTTCTATGTATCCTTTTTTTCTTTCTCTCTTCTGAATGCCTCTCTTTATCTCCAAGTCTGTATATCCTTTTCTTGGTTTTTCTTTATTTCTCTCTTTTTCTGTCTCTCTTTCTGTTTGCTCCCTTCTCTCTTTGTGTCTCTCTTACTTTATCTATTTCTATCTCTCTCTTCTTCTCTCTGTTTCTCCCTTTTCTTATCTCTATCTCAATATCACTCTCTCACTCTATTTTTCATTATCTTTCTCTATCTCTGTATCTCTTTTATTATCTTTCTCTATCTCTCTCTATCTGTTTTTATCTATTTATTTCTCTCTGTATCTCTTTTTTTTGCTGTCTCTTGTATTCCTTCTCTCTCTTTATCTCTGTCTTGTTCTCTCTCGTATCTTCATATTCCCTTCGAATTTTAGTCCACACTGAGCTCCTGTCTGTTTACATGGTTCTTTAGTAAAGAACAAAGAACTCATGTTCTGGCCACCACCTGAACTGAGCAAAAACATGAACCTCAAAATTTAATTCACCATTTTCCAGACAGTAGTGGTGGTGTTCTAGGTGTAGTGCACTAAACAGTAGTGGTGGTGTTCTAGGTGTAGTGCACTAAACAGTAGTGGTGGTGTTCTAGGTGTAGTGCACTAAACAGTAGTGGTGGTGTTCTAGGTGTAGTGCACTAAACAGTAGTGGTGGTGTTCTAGTGGTTTTGTACTACACAGTGGTGGTGTGCTATGTTTAATGCAATGTTCTAGTGGTAGTGCACTAAACAGTAGTGCTGCTATTCTAGTGGTAATGCACTGGACAGTAGTGCGGGTGCTCTAGTGGTAGTGCACTAGAGAGTAGAGGGGGGTGTTCTAGTGGTTGTGTACTAGGCAGTAGTGGTGGTGTTTTAGCAGTAGTGTACTGAACAGTAGTGGTGGTGTTATAGGTGTAGTGCACTACAGAGTAGTAGCAGCGTTCTAGTGGTAGTGCACTTGACATTAGTGCGGGTGCTCTAGTGGTAGTGCACGAGACAGTAGTGGGGGTGTTCTAGTGGTAGTGCACTGGACATTAGTGCGGGTGCTCTAGTGGTAGTGCACGAGACAGTAGTGGGGGTGTTCTAGTGGTAGTGCACTGGACATTAGTGCGGGTGCTCTAGTGGTAGTGCACGAGACAGTAGTGGGTGTGCTCTAGTGGTGGTGCACTAGACAGTAGAGGGAGTGTTCTAGTGGTTGTGTACTAGACAGTAGTGGTGGTGTTTTAGCAGTAATGTACTGAACAGTAGTGGTGGTGTTCTAGGTGTAGTGCACTACAGAGTAGTATCAGCGTTCTAGTGGTAGTGCACTGGACAGTAAAGCGATGTTCTAGTGGTGGTGCTCTAGACAGTAGTGGGGTGTTCTAGTGGAGGTGCACTAGACAGTAGTGGTGGTGTACTAGACAGTATTGGTGGTGTTCTCTTGGTGGTGCACTAGACAGTATTGATCTATGCAGTAGTGGTGGTAATTTAGGCAGTAGTGGTGGTGATCTATGCAGTAGTGGTGGTAATTTAGACAGTAGTGGTGGTAATTTAGGCAGTAGTAGTGGTGATCTATGTAGTAGTGGTGATAATTTAGACAGTAGTGGTGGTGATCTATGTAGTAGTGGTGGTAATTTAGACAGTAGTGGTGATCTATGCAGCAGTGGTGGTGATCTATGCAGTAGTGGTGGTAATTTAGACAGTAATGGTGGTGATCTATGCAGTACTGGTGGTAATTTAGACAGTAGTGGTGGTAATTTAGACAGTAGTGTTGGTGATCTATGCAGTACTGGTGGTAATTTAGACAGTAGTGGTGGTAATTTAGACAGTAGTGTTGGTGATCTATGTAGTAGTGGTGATAATTTAGACAGTAGTGGTGGTGATCTATGCAGTACTGGTGGTGATTTAGACAGTAGTGGTGGTGATTTAGACAGTAGTGGTGATCTATTCAATAGTGGTGGTGATCTATGCAGTAGTGGTGGTGATTTAGACAGTACTGGTGGTGATTTGTACAGTAGTGGTGGTGATTTAGACAGTACTGGTGGTGATTTGGACAGTAGTGGTAATGATTTAGACAGTAGTGGTGATCTATGCAGTAGTGGTGGTAATTTAGACAGTAGTGGTGGTGATTTAGACAGTAGTGGTGATCTATGCAGTAGTGGTGGTAATTTAGACAGTAGTGGTGATCTATGCAGTAGTGGTGGTGATTTAGACAGTAGTTGTGGTGATTTAGACAGTAGTGGTGGTGATTTAGACAGTAGTGGTGATCTATGCAGTAGTGGTGGTGATCTATGCAGTAGTGGTGGTGATTTAGACAGTACTGGTGGTGATTTGTACAGTAGTGGTGGTGATTTAGACAGTAGTGGTGATCTATGCAGTAGTGGTGGTAATTTAGACAGTAGTGGTGGTGATTTAGACAGTACTGGTGGTGATTTGGACAGTAGTGGTGGTGATTTAGACAGTAGTGGTGATCTATGCAGTAGTGGTGGTAATTTAGACAGTAGTGGTGGTGATTTAGACAGTAGTGGTGATCTATGCAGTAGTGGTGGTGATCTATGCAGTAGTGGTGGTGATCTATGCAGCAGTGGTGGTGATTTAGACAGTAGTTGTGGTGATTTGTACAGTAGTGGTGGTAATTTAGACAGTAGTGGTGATCTATGCAGCAGTGGTGGTGATCTATGCAGTAGTGGTGGTAATTTAGACAGTAATGGTGGTGATCTATGCAGTACTGGTGGTAATTTAGACAGTAGTGGTGGTAATTTAGACAGTAGTGTTGGTGATCTATGCAGTACTGGTGGTAATTTAGACAGTAGTGGTGGTAATTTAGACAGTAGTGTTGGTGATCTATGTAGTAGTGGTGATAATTTAGACAGTAGTGGTGGTGATCTATGCAGTACTGGTGGTGATTTAGACAGTAGTTGTGGTGATTTAGACAGTAGTGGTGATCTATGCAGTAGTGGTGGTGATCTATGCAGTAGTGGTGGTAATTTAGACAGTAGTGGTGATCTATGCAGTAGTGGTGGTGATCTATGCAGTAGTGGTGGTGATCTATGCAGCAGTGGTGGTGATTTAGACAGTAGTTGTGGTGATTTGTACAGTAGTGGTGGTAATTTAGACAGTAGTGGTGATCTATGCAGTACTGGTGGTGATCTATGCAGTAGTGGTGGTGATTTAGACAGTACTGGTGGTGATTTGGACAGTAGTGGTGGTGATTTAGACAGTAGTGGTGATCTATGCAGTAGTGGTGGTAATTTAGACAGTAGTGGTGGTGATTTAGACAGTAGTGGTGATCTATGCAGTAGTGGTGGTAATTTAGACAGTAGTGGTGATCTATGCAGTAGTGGTGGTGATTTAGACAGTAGTTGTGGTGATTTAGACAGTAGTGGTGGTGATTTAGACAGTAGTGGTGATCTATGCAGTAGTGGTGGTGATCTATGCAGTAGTGGTGGTGATTTAGACAGTACTGGTGGTGATTTGTACAGTAGTGTTGGTGATTTAGACAGTAGTGGTGATCTATGCAGTAGTGGTGGTAATTTAGACAGTAGTGGTGGTGATTTAGACAGTACTGGTGGTGATTTGGACAGTAGTGGTGGTGATTTAGACAGTAGTGGTGATCTATGCAGTAGTGGTGGTAATTTAGACAGTAGTGGTGGTGATTTAGACAGTAGTGGTGATCTATGCAGTAGTGGTGGTGATCTATGCAGTAGTGGTGGTGATTTAGACAGTAGTTGTGGTGATTTAGACAGTAGTGGTGGTGATTTAGACAGTAGTGGTGATCTATGCAGTAGTGGTGGTGATCTATGCAGTAGTGGTGGTGATTTAGACAGTACTGGTGGTGATTTGTACAGTAGTGGTGGTGATTTAGACAGTAGTGGTGATCTATGCAGTAGTGGTGGTGATCTATGCAGTAGTGGTGGTGATTTAGACAGTACTGGTGGTGATTTGTACAGTAGTGGTGGTGATTTAGACAGTAGTGGTGATCTATGCAGTAGTGGTGGTGATCTATGCAGTAGTGGTGGTGATTTAGACAGTACTGGTGGTGATTTGTACAGTAGTGGTGGTGATTTAGACAGTAGTGGTGATCTATGCAGTAGTGGTGGTGATCTATGCAGTAGTGGTGGTGATTTAGACAGTACTGGTGGTGATTTGTACAGTAGTGGTGGTGATTTAGACAGTAGTGGTGATCTATGCAGTAGTGGTGGTGATCTATGCAGTAGTGGTGGTGATTTAGACAGTACTGGTGGTGATTTGTACAGTAGTGGTGGTGATTTAGACAGTAGTGGTGATCTATGCAGTAGTGGTGGTGATCTATGCAGTAGTGGTGGTGATTTAGACAGTACTGGTGGTGATTTGTACAGTAGTGGTGGTGATTTAGACAGTAGTGGTGGTGCTTCAGACAGTAATGGTGAGCTCTCAGCAGTAGTGGTGGTGATTTAGACAGTAGTTGTGGTGATTTAGACAGTAGTGGTGGTAATTAAGACAGTAGTGGTGATCTATGCAGTAGTGGTGGTAATTTAGACAGTAGTGGTGGTGATCTATGCAGTAGTGGTGGTGATTTAGACAGTAGTTGTGGTGATTTAGACAGTAGTGGTGGTGATTTAGACAGAAGTGGTGGTGATTTAGACAGTAGTGGTGATCTATGCAGTAGTGGTGGTGATCTATGCAGTAGTGGTGGTGATTTAGACAGTACTGGTGGTGATTTGTACAGTAGTGGTGGTGATTTAGACAGTAGTGGTAGTGATGGTGCTGTACAGGTTTACAGTTTTGCCAGGGTAAGCCGACCTCTGCCTGTCCCGCTTTCTTGAATATTGCTGGAAGCAAGTGGTACCTTCTGGTATGTTGTCTGGACTGGATCCCACTTGTAAGCTCAGAGAGGTATAATCTATTCTCACAAGTCCCCTCAGAGAAAGAGAGAGAGGTAGTGAGAGAGGGAGGGTGCTGGAGGGATTGAGAGTGAATGTGTTGGCTGGAGTGAGCATTTTACACTTGTGAGCAGGATGGAAGAGCTCATCATGGTGGATATCCTGTTTCTAGACAGACCTGTGTAAACAGACTTATACACACGGCACAGCCTTATACACACTTCCTCCGCCCAGTATTCCACTCAAAACATTCCCACCTCTCCCCTACTGTTCTTATAAAGTGTTTAAGGTTAATAAAATTAATTATTAGTCATTTGTAGTGGATTTCTAATTTCGAGTAACTACCCCACCTTTATGATTAGAAGTATGATTAGGCCATTTCTGTTCCTTATATTGGTGTTCTTTAAGGTACTACAGTGTAGATAATAATAATTACTTCCATATAATACACCTTGACCAATATAGACCCTCTCCAAAATACACCTAGACTAATCTAGACCCCCTCCAACATACATGTGGACTAATTTAGACCTTCTTCAACATACACTTTGACCAATCTACATCCTCTTCAATATACACCTGGACTAATCTAAACCCTCTCCAACATACACTTTGACCAATCTACATCCTCTTCAGCATACACTTTGACCAATCTAGATCCTCTTCAGCATCCACTTTGCCAATCTAGACCCTCTTCAGCATCCACTTTGACCAATCTAGACCCTCTTTAACATACACTTTGACCAATATAGACCCTCTTCAACATACACTTTGACCAATCTAGACCTTCTTCAACATAAACTTTGACCAATCTAGACCCTCTTCAGCATACACTTTGACCAATCTAGATCCTCTTCAGCATACACTTTGACCAATCTAGACCTTCTTCAGCATAAACTTTGACCAATCTAGACCCTCTTTAGCATACACTTTGATCAATCTAGATCCTCTTCAGCATACACTTTGACCAATCTAGACCCTTTTCAACATACACTTTGACCAATATAGACCCTCTTCAACATACACTTTGACCAATCTAGATCCTCTTCAGCATACACTTTGACCAATCTAGACCTTCTTCAGCATAAACTTTGACCAATCTAGACCCTCTTGAGCATACACTTTGACCAATCTAGATCCTCTTCAGCATACACTTTGACCAATCTAGACCTTCTTCAACATAAACTTTGACCAATCTAGACCCTCTTCAGCATACACTTTGACCAATCTAGACCTTCTTCAACATAAACTTTGACCAATCTAGACCCTCTTCAGCATACACTTTGACCAATACAGACCCTCTTCAACATACACTTTGACCAATCTAGATCCTCTTCAGCATACACTTTGACCAATCTATACCCTCTTCAACATACACTTTGACCAATCTATACCCTCTTCAACATACACTTTGACCAATCTAGACCTTCTTCAACATACACTTTGACCAATCTAGACTCTCCTCAACATACACCTGGACTAAACTAGAACCTCTCCGCCATACACCATGGCCAATCTAGACCCTCTTCAACATATACCTGGACTAATCTAGACCATCTCCAACATTCACACTGACAATCTAGACCCCTTTCTAAACTCACTATTGACTGTTAACACAAACCTTTAACATCAGCTTTAAATTTTAAATCTGCTATTAGACTTAACCTCTCTGTAAACTTTACACTGACAATGTTTGCACTACTTCCTTAAATAGCTGCTGAATGCTTATATTGTCCTGCATAGTATTTATTGTCTTGTGTATATTTATTGTATGTTGTATGTATTTGCACATTATGTGTTATGTGATGCACTATTAGGCCTGAAGAATGACATCATAACACAAAAAACACTTGACTTATCTATTGTTCTGTATAGTGTTCCATTAAGGAATAGTTTTCAGACAAAATTAGAAGTGCTGTCATTAACAATATGCAGATAGAATATAATTTTAAACAGTAAATTAGCAGTCAAGAAACAAAAATGCATCAAATATACTAAGAAAATGCTTTGATACAGAAATTCAGCAACGAGTAGTAGAATTATTGCATTACTTCTTAGAACTGAAGTCTTTCACTCGATGTCATAAAGGGATTGAATTTTGATTCCCAGCCATGCCTGTAATAGTGTCCTATAATAGTGTTCTGATTTCCCAGCGTAGGGAATGCTGATTAGGGAATAATTTCAAACTCAGCCAAAAATGAAGCAGAGGCCTCAGAGTGTTTAGGCCTTCCCTTCCAAACTGTCACTATTTTGGAATCTTGGCTCAGGATGGATGCTCCTGCTGGGCCGCCAGATGATCAAAGCCATCCCTGCCGGGAGCTCTGAAGGGCCTGAGCCTCCTCACATTGCTGCCGTTCCAGCAATGGCCATCGCAGTCATGGGGACATCCCGCCGGTAATTTATGATGAATCACTCTCTGATAATGATACTCTGTCCAGAGACAGTGGGGGGACATTATTGCTCTGCCTCCCCCAGTAAACATCATATGAGGTTCAGGCTCGAATCCAAAACATAACATCAGATACCTGCGTGAACAAATGTTCACAACTTTTCATTTCCCAACGACTTGTGATATATAGTTGCTAAATAGCTGCTCATAATTCGCTCTCATGAACTCCAGATATGGAATATCATATCTTCCACTAACTGGCCAGTTTTTTAGAAACACCCACCTTGTGCTTCCACTCAGTGGCCACTTTATTAAAAAACACATACATTGTACTTTAACTAACTGGCCACTTAATTAGAAACATCTACCTTGTAAGTCTATTTAGTGGCCACTTTATTAGAAACACCTGCCTTGTACTTTAACAAACTGGCCACTTTATTAGAAACACCTACCTTGTGCTTTCACTAACTGGCCCTGTACTTCTACTTAGTGGCCATTTTATTAGAAACACCCACCTTGTAAATCTATTTAGTGGCCACTTTATTAGAAACATCTACCTTGTACTTTAACTAACTTTCCACTTTATTAGAAACACCTACCTTGTACTTTAACTAACTGACTACTTTATTAGAAACACCTACCCTGTACCTCTACTTAGTGGCCATTTTATTAGAAACACCTACCTCATAAATCTATTTAGTAGCCACTTTATTAGAAACACCTACCTTGTTCTTTAACTAACTGGCCATTTTATTGGAAACACCCGCCTTATGCTTCTATTGGTTTATTTATCAATAATTCTGCCTTTCTCTCTTTAGTCCCATTGATCTACAGAACAAAATAGCATCTGTCTACCTCTCTCCCCTCTGCCCACACCCCACCCTACCCTCCCCCACCTCCCCAAACACTCACACATCTCCATTTTTGTGCAGGATCCAAATGAGAGATCAATATATAGAAAAGACCCTGGAGAAACCAAAGCAGCCGCATGATAGAGTTTCACTGGCGGAGAGAGAGAATCAGGACGGTAAATACATGAGAACCCATATACAGCCTTTCAGAGTGGGCTGAGAGGGTCTGTAATGACCATCATCATCAGCTGGGAGGGCACTTTAAGAAGGAGAGCATAGAGTGGAGGACACACAAACAAGCTCTGCAGTCTCTGTAGTCGGCTGTGTCAGCTGAATGTGAAGTCATAGTGTCGTAAACCTCACGTGTAGCGTAGTTTACAATCAGCAGTGAACAGAATTTCAGCTGAAGGTGATGAAGGTGCTTCGCAATTAGTCATGCATACATGCAGAGTAACAGTAATGCACAGATCAGCCATAATATTAAAACCACCTCCTTAGGAGCTTTAGGAGCTCCACTCACAGACTGTAGTTCATCTGATTCTCCGTATACTTTATTACTCTGTTCTTTAATAATCAGGACCCCCACAGGACCACCACAGAGCTATTAAGCAGGTACATTATTCTCAGCACTGCAGTGACACTGACATGGTGGTGGTGTGTTAGTGTGCGTGTGTTGTGTTGGTGTGAGTGGATCAGACACAGCAGTGCTGCTGCTGGAGTGTTTAAACACCTCAGCGTCACTTCTGGACTGAGAATCGTCCACCAACCAAAAGTATCCAGACAAAAGAGTGTGGGTGGAGTCCTGTGACCACTGATGAAGGACTAGATGAATACAAACTGTGCAGCAGCAGATGAGAAACGTCTACCTTGCGCTTCCACTTATTGGCCACTTTATTAGAAACACCCACTTTGCAATTTCACTAACAGGCCACTTTATTAGAAACGCCCACCTTGTGCTTCCATTAACTGTCACTATTAGAAATGCGTTATGTAACACGTGATGATCATGTTCAAGACCTCTCGGCTCCACGCCAGCAACTGTGGATGTACATATATAAATATATAAATATGTTCATTAAAATATAAACAATAGTTTTTGCTCTGTATGTACACAGGATATCTCAAGTATGTAAATACCTTTAAATGTACTCATTGTATAAACACCACCAGAGAGCTGTTTCAGGGCTTCTCGTGCAGAAAGGTCTAAGCGGAAGTGCCAGAGTAGACCTATGATGTATGATGTCATTGGTGATCAGTGGGGAAAATGGCAACGACATTAACTGTGCAGAAGAAGACAAACCACTTCTGTACTTCACCAGAAGCACCACACAGACACAGCAAACCTCACCCCTCAGCCCACATTACCAGACTGGAGCTCTTGTTTTAGACCTTCTGAGAAGAACCAGCTCTCTGGAGAAGCCTGTTATTCCTATAAAAGTAGAGGGTGAAAGAAGAAGAGGATGATCAGCTACAAGACAGATGAATAGAGACAATCTGAAGGATCATGAGCCAGCCATTCAGTCCTGGAGACATGAAATTCTACATATGGACATGGTATATAATAATAACAATAATAATAATAATTGTTGTAAGTGTACTTTACATTAAGTGCATTTCTTAAAATGTTTTTATTGTCATATCCCATAATAATGTGTTAGTAATAATTTGTAGTCTTTTACAAAAAATATTTCTATGATTTTATTAAGAAAGAGTAATGTTGTGAAATTCTAAATTTCAGTGTAGTAGCTTCTTGATGACAGATGTGTTTTTATTAAAATTACCTTTTTACATTTGTAGTAAAAATTATTAAACAAACATGAAATTGATTTTAATAAATACAAATGATAATAAATAATACATATTCTAAATAAAATAGTTTGGTAGGGTTTTGTGTTTGAAAAGTAAAAAAATATATATAGTAAATTTATAATAAAACAATAAACGCTGTAAAATAAGGTGACTTCAAAAGCTCTCAGCAAACCTTTTACTTCCTTAAATGTCAGACTTTTATTTTGACATGCTTTTATGAAAGAGAGCCCAGAGGGTTGCATCATAAAGAAAACTCCAAATGACTTTTTACAAGTTAAGTGAGGTTAGTTAGATTGGCTCAGTTCTAATCAAAAAAGCTTTGATATATATATATATATATATATATATATATATATATATATATATATATATATATATATATATATATATATATATATATATATATATATATGTATATGAAACATACACACACACATACACTAGTGAACACACAAACTAGAAACTAGGGAGCAATCAGCACACTTGCCCAGAGTGGTGGGCAGCCCGATACACAGTGCCAGGGGAGAAGTTTGGGGTACTTCAGGGCACTTCAGTTTTGGAGGAACCAAACCATGTGGTACACCGTGATCACTGTGTAAAACTGGATCATCAGCATCTACGGTAGGTTGGATTTCTTCAGCTGTTTTGGAAGAACATTCTTTGCTGTGCTCCAGGCTGACTTGGTCGGTAACCATGAGGCGGGATCAGCTCGCGTCCCAACAGCTAAAACCTGTTTGCAAACAGCATCAGGGAGAGATCTCCAACAGCAGGTCAGCTGGGGCTGCAAGCATCATGTGGAAGAGTTTCAGCTTCTGATTAACCCGAAAAAAGCCCTTTCACTGTTCCAAAGTGGACAATAGCCTGTCCAGTGTCTCTGTTTGCTCATTTGTGAGATCCTATTCGGTCTTGAAGAGTTAGTTCTGTGTCTGGTTTGTGTGGAGCTTCATCTCTAACAGCAGGAGGCAACATGATGAAGACCTGCACGTCATAGTAATGAAAGACCACCCTCGTTTTTAATGCCACTGTTCACCTTATTGCTGTTACACCCACCAACACCACATACGTACACTCACTCAGGTTGTTTTTACAGTGCTATCTGTTAGCCCTGCTGCAGTGTCTGTGTGGTGGTGGTGGTGAAGGTCTGCTAACGCTGCCGTGGTTCACAGCTGTTGTTTATGTAGAGGGGCAGTGTAGGCCGAGCCCTCGCTCTGATTTCTCTCTCCACTATCAGTCGTAAGAATGACTGGAATCAGTCACATGTGAGTCAGCTTCCTGGAAAAGACAGAGCGTGTTCAGCTGGGCTGTGCGTGACTGATGCGCTTGATGCCTCGTATATAAAAACAATAGTTCTGTTGAGTTGGGCAGTGAGGAGCTGAGGAAGTGAGGAAACAGACGGCAGCTGTCATAACAGGTTTGGGTCAATAATACAATAAATACAACAGTGTTATATATTATACACCCATCAGTCATAACATCACATAAAACCCTAAATCTACCCTCACTGTCCACTCTATCAGCTCCACTGACCATACAGGAGCTCCACTTACAGACTGTAGTTCATCTGATTCTCTGTATACTTTATTACTCTGTTCTTTAATGATCAGGACCCCCACAGGACCACCACAGAGCAGCTACTATTAGGGAGGTGGGTCATTCTCAGCACTGCAGTGACACTGACGTGGAGGTGGTGTGTTAGTGTGTGTTGTGCTGGTGTGAGTGGATCAGACACAGCAGTGCTGCTGCTGGAGTGTTTAAACACCTCAGCGTCACTGCTGGACTGAGAATCGTCCACCAACCAAAACTATCCAGACAGCAGTGTCCTGTGGGCGGCGTCCTGTGTCCACTGATTAAGAACTAGAGGAACACAAACTGCAGCTACTGTCTCTGACTTTACATCTACAAAGTGGACCAGCAAGTAGTAGGAGTGTCTAATAGAGTGGAGAACCAGGGGAACATACATTAACATGCCACCACCACATCAGGATCACTGCAGTGCTGAGAATGATCCACCTCCCTAATAGTATCTGCTCTGTGGTGGTCCTGTGGGGGTCATGATCATTAAAGAACAGAGTAATAAAGTAAACAGAGAATCAGATGAACTACAGTCTGTAAGTGGAGCTCCTGTATGGTCAGTGGAGCTGATACAGTGGACAATGTGTGTCACATGTGCTGGAGCCTATCCCAGCATTCACTGGGAATTAAACCAAGGATGGTCTTGCAGTGAGACAGCAGGGCAAGCCCACTACACCACCGTAAGAGTTGTGAAAGAACTGTGTAACACTTTATGGCTCCACATCAACAACTCTGGATCTTCAGCAGCTGTAAGAAGAAGAAGCTCCATATTCCCAGCATGGACATCACGGCAGAGACTGAGAGGAGACAGAAGAAGACGCTGTTGAAGGAGGGGAAAAGGTGAACGTGACCAAAATAGACTGGAAAGTAAATCTGGCCTATACTGGTTGGCGAGAGCAAAAAGAGATAAAAGGATGCTGGACAGTCTCATGGCTAACAGCTAAACACCCACAGCAGAGCGTTCATCCTCCCTGATAATGATATTTATGGAGGATTGCAGGTTGTAGCTTTATCTATGTGGTCTCACAGAGTTCTGTAGTTTTGCTGGAAGTACCTCAGTCCCAGAAATAAATTCAAATCACAGCAAAGCGTTTGGTGTGTATATATATATATATATATATATATATATGTAAATGTAAATTAATAGATCCATATCAATTTAACACATTTTTCACATGGGGTGAGTGGTGAGTGTGTCATGACAGAATAATTAGAATAATTTAGATCAGACACACCAATTCTAATAATCAATTATCATCAATTATCAATCAATTATAACGTTTATCAACAGATTCTGAGCATCTGAGCAAGATCATGTTGGCCTTACTTGAATATCATCATCATAAGTATCATCATACCATTTTGCAAGGCAAGGGAAGGGGCTGCTGTATTTTCGTTGTTAAAATAATTAGTTTAACTATATACTATCTATGGTTTCCGCATTTCCAGCTTGTCAGAGACAAATTAAAGTTAAAAAAAAAAAGAAAAAAAAACATTTTTTTTACTATAATCTTTATGGGTGCTGTGACTCAATTAAGCACCCCTAAAGACTAGCTACGCCCCTGACTTTTAGCTATTTTGGTGCAAATTCTGAAGTTGGTCAAGAGATGGTTGCAAAAAGATATTCGGTATTAAATGTTACATAGATGTCTGTAATGTTTGTGTGATTTAATAATATTGGCTCTTGATTATATTATATCACTAATCGCATGCTTGCCATTTGATTGAACTGACTACTACTCTGTACACACCAAACAGGGTTTATTTATGCAACTTATTTAAATGATAGCAAATGCATTCGGGTATAACTGACGGTATCTTGCACAACAAACATGATTTTTTATGGACAGCAAACTTTTGCTGGCGAGATAAACTCAGTTACCTCTGCTGTTGGCATGGTGACAACCAAGCTGAGGGATCAACAGTGTTCCAGTGAATAGAATAAGAAGGATCAGAATTTGGACTCAATGAAGTGAAGAGGCTCTTTTTGAAAAGAAACAGTAGACACATCAAAACCATATATATATATATATATATATATCTTAGATATAGAGAGTTCTTAGATATCTAAAACGTACAGTATTGACAATTTAACAGAATATATATCTATGGGGCTTATTTTTCATGTATTATTTATAGTTTCATGACCTTATACAGTAAGATTAACAGTTTCCTGCTTGCTGTTTATTTTCTAGGTCATGGTAATCAGGTGTAGGAGAGCCCGTCCAGAACTCCTCAGGAGCCGATTCCTGCCGTGTTCTTCAGCATATGAGGTTGGATGTGGAGCCAGAATCCCCCCGCCAGACTGCGGTCTGTTCCCCTGGCTTCATATCCCAATCAGGATATTACTGCAGTGGAGCTGTACAGTATATGGCCTGTTAATTGTAATTGCAGTGCTGGCCTACATCCTTTTCTCCATCTCTGTCTGGACATTAATGAACCCACATGCAGCTGTTACATTACAAGTCATGTTCTTTCGCAAGCTGCTGACAGTTTTAGCCATCATTTCCAACTACGGGGGTCGTACGCATTATCCTTCAGTGCCTCTACAGTCATCTGGAACCGGGTTTACTGTGAATCATGGTCTTCATCCCGTTTTATTAATGCTCTCTTTCTTTTAAAGCAGTAGTCTGTGAAGACCATCCCCGCAAGTCCCACGTGTACCCATCAGCCAAGACATGGATGAACCACCTCTGTAAGAGCAGGAGGAGTTCTCAACACAGCCTGAGCTACTGCAGAAGCTTGTGAGCCTCCGGCTGAGGTAATTTCTGCTGTTCACATCTAAACACAGCCTCAGGAGCAGCTCTTCACCCACAGTCGTGCCTCAGCTACTGAATGTTCAATTAGCAAAGCACTCTACTGTACAGAATAGAACTGGGTCACCAATTACATTGATCGTTTGCGACATGCTGGCTTTATCAAAACAGGCTCTGCTTTAAGCCTTAGCTGTCTCAAGCTCTTATTTTTGTTATGATTTATATTTAATTTGAATTACATAATAATTTATATGTATGTTTAAGTGGATTTTTAATTAATTTAATTTAGAATTATTTGCCGCTTGTGTTTTCATACAGAGAAATTTGACCTTCACATCAGTGCAATGAAACACACACACACTAGGGGCATTGAAACACCCACATACACACACACACACATACATACAAAGGTAAACTGTAACACTACATTCACCTACCTGTGTACAGGTAAACTGTAGCACTACCTTCACCTACCTGTGAACAGGTAAACTGTAGCACTACCTTCTCCTACCTGTGTACAGGTAAACTGTAGCACTACCTTCTCCTACCTGTGAACAGGTCATCTGTAACACTACCTTCACCTACCTGTGAACAGATACACTGTAACACTACCTTCACCTACCTGTGTACAGGTAAACTGTAACACTACCTTCACCTACCTGTGTACAGGTAAACTGTAACACTACCTTCACCTACCTGTGTACAGGTAAACTGTAGCACTACCTTCTCCTGCCTGTGTACAGGTCAACTGTAACACTACCTTCACCTACCTGTGTACAGGTAAACTGTAACACTACCTTCACCTACCTGTGTACAGGTAAACTGTAACACTACCTTCACCTACCTGTGTACAGGTAAACTGTAGCACTACCTTCTCCTACCTGTGTACAGGTCAACTGTAACACTACCTTCACCTACCTGTGTACAGGTAAACTGTAACACTACCTTCACCTACCTGTGTACAGGTAAACTGTAACACTACCTTCACCTACCTGTGTACAGGTAATCTGTAACACTACCTTCACCTACCTGTGTACAGGTAATCTGTAACACTACCTTCACCTACCTGTGTACAGGTAAACTGTAAGCGTAGGTTTGATGGACACACTGGTAGGGACATGACAACCTAGCCCTTGTCCCCTCACATTTAGCCAATCAAGTGTGAGCATTCCTAAACATTGTCTTGTGGGCGTATCCTTTGACTCAATATGGTCCTGGTAGGTGGTCACAGGTATCTGGAGTCTTGCTGACTGCAGTGCATCCCACAGCTGCTGGAGGGAGCATGGAGGAGGATCCATAGAGCCATCACCACCATCCAGGTGGTCCCACAAATGCTCAGTTGGGTTCATGTCTTGGGAATTAGGGGTCCAGGGTAGTGCTTGGTAGTTGTGGTCAGCTCTTCCAACCAGTGTTGGACATTTCTAGTCGTGTGACGTGTCTCATTGTCTTGCTGGAAGATCCCATCCGCCCAAGAGAAGACCGTCAGCATGTATGGTGTACGTGATCTACAAAGATGGATTCAGACCCAAGCTGGTATACCACTAAGTATCAGCAGTAAAGAGAGAAAGAATAAACTGTCCTTAAAGAGCCCTCTGTGTTTTTACTTATGCGGCTGTGTGGAGCTCTAGCGCTGATTTAGAGATTAGATTCCTGTTTATTATATTTGTTCTGGGACACTTTTGGTTTTGCTTGCTTTGTGTATTTAATTGCGCCCTCTGCTCTGTCTGTAAAACAACAGAAGGAACGAACGAGTGTAGTGAGGGAAGAGAAACTTTTCTTCTTTCGAAACTTTTCTTCTTTCGCTGGAAAGGAAGTGAACATCAGCAGGACGGAGCGTGTTCTCAGTGATCTGCTGCATGTTCTATAGAAGTGGAAAAACAGCAGAGTAACGATTTCCAGAGAGAGAAAGAGAGAGAAAGAGAGAGAGAGAACAGTTCTCTGAGGAGCTGAGCTGGTCTTTTAAAGTTAATCTCACTTCCACGTTTGACTCTCCCGAAGACAGCCTCATATGACAGATGTTCCAGATGTTCCAGAGGTTGAGATCTTGGCCAGCGTGTGTGGAGGTTAAACGACGTCACTATTAAATCTTTACTGCAACATAAACTGTAGGATTTAACCTGAGAGCATATAGCGGGGAAAACTTTATGGCTGTATATATATATATATATATATATATAGTCATGGACACATTAGCCTGTGTTACGATGTCTATAGGAAATCGTGCTGTAGCAGTGTTATTAGAACAGTACAGTCATATGCATAAGATTGTATGTAAATGTACAAGTGTTTGTATATAAACATATGAGCGAAGTTCATTTAACTGCACAAAAATAAATAGCAGACAAAATGCTTTTAATTATGAACTGTTCTTGTACTTTTTCAAAGGTTTAGTGTTTACCTGCTGCATCTATTCCACAACCATGATTTAAGGTTATGCTGAAGAATAACCGATAGATCTCACTAGATCGACTGATTGCACACAAAGATATTAGATCTCCATTAAACCCGTATGTGCCAAACACAACCCTAACATAAAATACATGGGCACCAGCCTCTTACCTAGTGTGTCTATCCATCCATCCATCTATTTTCTGACGCTTTATCCCACTAGTTGGGTTCACGGGGGACTGGTGGCAAAACTACTAAAGCTGTGAGAGGAGCAAAATATTAAAAGTAGTGTGGTACAAATAACGAGCATTATAACTCGCAACTCTAGGCCTCAAGACTGTTGCTCTGCAACGGCTGTGCTCTCCTCTTGCCCTCCGGATTGGCTCCTTTAAACGTCAAGTCCCGCCTCCTAACAGAACCTGACGACTGCTGGTTGGCGTACACAGTAGCTAGCCAATGGTGGTTGCAATCAAGAGACATCGAGACATCCTCCTCTAGGATGTAACATGCAGTGAAACACATACACTAGAGCAGGGACTAGAACACTTGCCCAGAGCAGTGTGCAGCCCTATCCTGGGCAACAGTTGAGGGTTTGGTGTCTTGCTCAATGATAATCCAATCGAGTAATGTGGGTTTAGTTTCCAAGCCCCAAAATGTAATGTGACCAAAAGCCATGCAGACAGAGGTGTGCAGTTACTGTTCAGCTAGGCAGTTGAAACTTGGGGGTTGTAACAGGATAATGACCCCAAACACACACAGTCAGGCCCAAAAATCTTTAAACTCTACCAATTCTGCCCAGAAGAAGTGGTCAAACATCCAACCATAATGGCTATGAAAGGAATTCAATATTAAAAACCATTTGTTTTCCATTTGTGTTTTGTATTTTCACCTTCACAGTTAACCCACGCATACAGTGTAACACCCACATACACACACACACTAGTTAACACAAACACTAGGGGACAGTGAGCACACTTGCCCGGAGCAGTGGGCAGCTTCTTCCACAGCACCCGGGAGCAGCTGGGGGTTAGGTGCCTTGCTTAAGGGCATTTCAGTTCAGACTTCAGTCATGTCTTGTTGGTTCCCGGGATCAAACTGGCCACCTTCTGAAAACAAGGATAGTTCCCCAACAAAAATCCTTACTTTTAAATTAAGTTAAAGCCCCACATCATTGTTTACATTGGGGGTATTTTACGTCAAGTTGAAATCACCCTACTCTTTTATCCATGACAACACTGGGGCGGCCATCTTTGTTTATTTTGTGTTAGAACTTCCGGTGTGACCGCAGATACATTGATACTAACGACAACAAGCAAAAGACAACAAACATATAAAATGACTAGCATAACATGTTCAGTTAGAGGGAGTCAGTAATTGTAAGAAGAGAAAACTTGGCTTGAACGACATAAAGATCAGTGTGTCAGGACCTGCGTCTCTGACTGGAGGCTCTAAATTTAAAACATCCACCCAAACAAACCTCCGTATGTCTGCTCTTACCATTCTGTGGAGGAGAACCAGCACCAGAGCTTCCTTATCCAGAGAAATGTCTCTCTTATGAAGCTCCGAGGAAGCAGACGTGTCGGTGCTGGTGAGTCTGTCAGTTCAGTAACTGTTTTCTGATCAGTGTCCACCACGCTAGGCTATCTGGACTGTAACTAACACCCACGCAGAGCGGCTCGGGCAGCTGCTGGACTTGGGTTTAACTGGCTTTCAGAAATATAAACTCACCGTCTGTGTGTAGGAGGACACGCCCACCTTCCCACTGTGCAGGTACTGATACGCTTCAGTACTTTTATAGTTTTTCATTACTGAACCGTATACACCTTCCGAGAGTACAGAGTAATTAAACATGTCTCCATAAGTAACCTCAGACCACCTTCTCATATCCTCCACCCACTGTGTTATTAACCTCAGACCACCTTCTCATATCACCCACCCACTGTGTTATTAACCTCGGATCACCTTCTTATATCACCCACCCACTGTGTTATTAACCTCAGGCCACCTTCTCATATCACCCACCCACTGTGTTATTAACCTCAGACCACCCTCTTATATCCTCCACCCACTGTGTTATTAACCTCAGACCACCTTCTCATATCACTCACCCACTGTGTGATTAACCTCGGACCACCTTCTCATATCACCCACGCACTGTGTTATTAACCTCAGACCACCTTCTCATATCACCCACCCACTGAGTTATTAACCTCAGACCACCTTCTCATATCATCCACCCACTGAGTTATTAACCTCAGACCACCTTCTCATATCACCCACCCACTGTGTTAGTAACCCCGGAGAAGACAGTGTTGTAACATTAGAACTTCTTACTGTCTCTCTGGTCTCCTCCCATATAACTGTATTCACTTTGGTTAGCTGAGCGGAAGTTCTAACACAAAGACGGAAGAAACACACGCTTAAAAGTGGGTGTGGCCAAATACGGTGAATTTAAGTTGGACTGTATGTGAGTTACAGCCCTCCATGCACAGATTACTCTACGTACTCTCAGTACCATGTACTCAGTACCCTTCTTGTATTTACTGTGCTCTTTTGTCTGCACGGTATATACTGTACTGTGCTGGTTTGTTTGTGTTGCGTATCTATCCTGGAAAAACTTTTTTGTGTGAACTGGTATATACCTGAGAGCACAATAAAGCCTCTTGAATCTTGATCTCGGTGTTGTTGTGCTGGTCGTATCTCTGATGGAGAGTGGAGGACCCAGCTGGAGGAAATCCTGTATACATTGTTTGAGGTTTCCCTAATGAGCAGAAACACCTGAGCTGACAGACTCACACAGCAGGTACACTGTGAGTGTGTATTAACTGCAGAAAGACTGTTCCAGACTGTTCCAGATGGAAGCTGGAGGAGAACAAAGAGAAGATCAGAGACAGTACAGAACTTATCAGTGTGCAAAACACAGTGTTAGCACTTCAGTAGGAAAGTGAAGAAATTGCAGATTACGCAATTCCCTGCTGTTGCTAGGTTGCTGTCAGGTGGTTGCTAGGGTTTTGCTGTGTGGTTGCTATGGTTCTCAAAGTGGCAGCTAGGTGGTTGGTATGATATCTCTGGTGCTTGCTGGGATGTTGCAGTATGGTACAAAAGGTGGTTGGATGGGTGCAGTGGTGTTCCAGGTGACTGCTAGGGTGTTACTGTGCTGTTTCAATAGTATCCCAGATGGGTGTTGCTATGTGGTTGCAATGGTTTCCAAGATGGTTGCTATGGTGTTGCTTGGTAGTTACTGCTATACCTTTGGTGGTTGCTAAGGTATTGCTAGGTGGGCACAATTGTGTTACTAGGCTTATTTCTAGGGTGTTGCTATATTCTTCTTATGATATTCCTGATGGTTGCTATGTTGTAATGTGATTGTTACCGAATACCAAGTATTGTGAACAGGTACACAGGTGGGTGAAGGTAGTGTTACAGTTTACCTGTACACAGACAGGTGAAGGTAGTGTTACTGATTACCTGTACACAGGTAGATGAAGGTAGTGTTACAGTTTACCTGTACACAGATAGGTGAAGGTAGTGTTACAGTTTATCTGTACGCAGGTAGGTGAAGGTAGTGTTACTGATTACCTGTACACAGGTAGATGAAGGTAGTGTTACAGTTCACCTCTACACAGGTAGGTGAAGGTAGTGTTACAGTTTACCTGTACCTTTATATAGTTTATATAGTTTACCTTTACATTTTACTTCTGTGATGTTTTCCAGCTTCTCCTCAGTTTTCTTCACATGGTGCTGGCTTTCTTTACTTGTTAGCATTAGCAGTGCTAACAAAGTTCACACCAAACTTATTTTGGCCGATTTAATATTTTAAGGAAACTGATTTGTACACTCACTTTAAACGAGAATGGACTTGTGAATATTCTAATTTGTGGGTATGTGGTGTTTGCTGAGCTGCTACATCAGAGTATGTATGTTTGTTCATGTTTTTAGCCTGAGGGTGAAGGTCCTGGCCTGCAGGAACATCTCCACTTCACTGAACTGATACATGATTCACACTGCAGCACTGAGTCAAGCGCAAAGGACACAGCACAGAGCTTCAGTTCAGACAGACAGCAAGGAAAGAACATCTCCACAAAGACATCACTGAGTATTTTAAAGCCAGTTTATTACACAATCAATCAAAAAAAGTAGTTCACTGGTGGTGCAACATTGATTCAGGTGTATAAATTGCAAAATACAGTGGCAAGAAAAAGTATGTGAACCCTTTAAAATGATGAAAAACATGATCTGTAAAAAACGTGATCTCTCCATCCAACCTCACTGAGCTTGAGCTGTTTTGCAAGGAAGAATGGGCAAAAATTTCAGTCTTCAGTTTTTTATTTCTAAAAAAAGTTTAAAATATCCAATAAATTTCGTTCCATTTCACGATTGTGTCCCACTTGTTGATTATTCACAAAAAACTACAATTTCATATATTTATGTTTGAAGCCTGAAAAAGGTTGAAAAGTTTAAGGGGGCCGAATACTTTTGCAAGGCACAGTATATATATATATATATATATATATATATATATATATATATATATATATATATATATATATATATATATATATATATATATATTTTATTATTATTTTTTTTTTTTTATTATTTTTTTTTTCTGGAGGCTGTATCTCTTGTTTCATAAAGACTACCGATGTGATCCCCGCTGGCTTCATCAAGTCGCTTGATTCAACAGCATTTGATTCACAACATTATTAGACTCAACTTCCATCACAATTCTTGCCGACTTTAATCTATCTGAAAACGTGAAATCTTGGCTGCTAAGGTTGAACGTTGGAGGTGAGTCTCTTTAAGGAACTGAAAGTGAGTCTCCTGAAACGAACAGAAGCGGCAATAAAGGTACAGAGTTGCTGTTTGGGCTGGAGATTGTATTGCATATTGCATTGCGTTTCAGTGAATACCATCTAATTCGTGCAACGTCTTTGGCTGGACAGCAGCATCAGCAGCATAAAGCTGTTTTCCTCATTTTCACTGCTCCCCTTGTTGCTGCTCTTGCACGGGCTTAATATCAGGAGAACATCTCTTTCCTGTCCTAACCATTACACACAACATTCAAACAATATCCTCTCTCACGAGGGCTGTAGTGTGGTGAGGCTTTTGGGGAAAATTGACTTGTTCTGCTTTTCTGTTCAGGCTCTGTATTGAAGAGCATGTTTGTTTTCCCCCCTTCAGCTAAAGCCAGAGCTCATGATTAAAACATCTGGGCTGGGAAGGTAAGGCTCTGCCGCTCCTGCTTCTGACGCGATCGAACATTCAAAGCTGCTCAGGAGTCGTGAAACTTAGGTTTAGTCTGAGGCTTCATGTCCAAAAGACTCCCACCTGCTTCGATCCCCCAAACCAACTGCTGTACACATTACTCTGTACACATTGGTGAGGAGCTTCTTCTGTAATGAAGGGTATTAATTAATGCCCCCCTTTGTGGCAGTAACAGTGTCTTCTGGAAAGGTTTTACACTAGATGCTGGAACACTGCTGTGAGGATTTGATTGCATTTTTTCTTTTGGCTTTGGATGGAGCCCTTTCACTCCAGACAGCACACTTCCACTGCTCCACAGCCCAGTGCTGGTCGACTTTATACCACTTCAGGCATTGGACATGTAGAAAACTGGCCATCCTGTGTGGTCTGATACTGAACAACTGCCCATCCTGTGTGGTCTGATGCTAAACAACTGCCCATCCTGTGTAGTCTGATACTGAACAACTGCCCATCCTGTGTAGTCTGATACTGAACAACTGCCCATCCTGTGTGGTCTGATACTGAACAACTGCCCATCCTGTGTAGTCTGATGCTGAACAACTGCCCATCCTGTGTAGTCTGATACTGAACAACTGCCCATCCTGTGTGGTCTGATACTGAACAACTGCCCATCCTGGTGTGGTCTGATGCTAAACAACTGCCCATCCTGTGTAGTCTGATACTGAACAACTGCCCATCCTGTGTGGTCTGATACTGAACAACTGCCCATCCTGTGTGGTCTGATACTGAACAACTGCCCATCCTGTGTAGTCTGATACTGAACAACTGCTCATCCTGTGTGGTCTGATACTGAACAACTGCCCATCCTGTGTAGTCTGATGCTGAACAACTGCCCATCCTGTACAATCTGACACTGAACAACTGCCATCCAGTGTAGTCTAATACTGAACAACTGCCCATCCTGTGTAGTCTGATGCTGAACAACTGCCCATCCTGTACAATCTGACACTGAACAACTGCCATCCTGTGTGGTCTGATACTGAACAACTGCCATCCTGTGTGGTCTGATACTGAACAACTGCCCATCCTGTGTAGTCTGATACTGAACAACTGCCCATCCTGTGTGGTCTGATACTGAACAACTGCCCATCCTGTGTAGTCTGATGCTGAACAACTGCCCATCCTGTGTAGTCTGATACTGAACAACTGCCCATCCTGTGTGGTCTGATACTGAACAACTGCCCATCCTGGTGTGGTCTGATGCTAAACAACTGCCCATCCTGTGTAGTCTGATACTGAACAACTGCCCATCCTGTGTGGTCTGATACTGAACAACTGCCCATCCTGTGTGGTCTGATACTGAACAACTGCCCATCCTGTGTAGTCTGATACTGAACAACTGCTCATCCTGTGTGGTCTGATACTGAACAACTGCCCATCCTGTGTAGTCTGATGCTGAACAACTGCCCATCCTGTACAATCTGACACTGAACAACTGCCATCCAGTGTAGTCTAATACTGAACAACTGCCCATCCTGTGTAGTCTGATGCTGAACAACTGCCCATCCTGTACAATCTGACACTGAACAACTGCCATCCTGTGTGGTCTGATACTGAACAACTGCCATCCTGTGTGGTCTGATACTGAACAACTGCCCATCCTGTGTAGTCTGATACTGAACAACTGCCCATCCTGTGAGGTCTGATACTGAACAACTGCCCATCCTGTGTAGTCTGATGCTGAACAACTGCCCATCCTGTACAATCTGACAATGAACAACTGCCATCCAGTGTAGTCTAATACTGAACAACTGCCCATCCAGTGTAGTCTAATACTGAACAACTGCCCATCCTGTGTGGTCTGATGCTGAACAACTGCCCATCCTGTGTGGTCTGATGCTGAACAACTGCCCATCCTGTGTGGTCTGATGCTGAACAACTGCCCATCCTGTGTGGTCTGATGCTGAACAACTGACCATCCAGTGTAGTCTAATACTGAACAACTGCCCATCCTGTGTGGTCTGATGCTGAACAACTGCCCATCCTGTGTGGTCTGATGCTGAACAACTGCCCATCCTGTGTGGTCTGATGCTGAACAACTGACCATCCTGTGTAGTCTGATGCTGAACAACTGCCCATCCTGTGTGGTCTGATGCTGAACAACAGTCCATCCTGTGTGGTCTGATGCTGAACAACTGCCCATCCGGTGTGGTCTGATGCTGCTGCATTGTATGCCTACATTCTGGACCAGTTTACCCACCATGGAGCTCCTGCTCTCCAGTGCTTTGTGGAAAGCTTGGCCTGCATGGTGCTGACCCTCCAGAAGATACTACTTGCTTTGATTACATCTTCTCCTGCCTTACAAACACTGAACTGGTCCTCACTGTTACTTTGATGAGACACAGTTTAGTTTTCTTTCTTTGTAAATTGTAAGAAACACACAAAACACTGTTAAGCATGTTACTATTATAGTGGTACTTCTCTAGTGTTGTTCTCTGAGGTTGGTTTGAGGAGCAGCGTTAGTCCACTAGCAGTACAACAGCACACACATTTACATTTACAGCAGACACTCTTATCCAGAGTACTCTGTGTTTAGTCAGAGTTTGTATCTCTATCCAGTACAAACAGGTTTAAGTCCAAACTACTTTTGAGCTCAAACACTGCCATAAACAAGTACCAGTGCTGATACCTAGAAAGAAGATAACAAAATATAAGATTAGACACAGAGCAACACCTAACAAGACTGGAACACCTACAGAGAAGAGAATAAATACAAGACTACATACAGAATAAGAGTGATACTTATCCAGAGTTCCTAGAAGATCAAGTACAATTATGGTTTATATCAATGCTTCAGTAGATCAGTGTTTATAAGAGCTTCACAAAGAGACGGTGGTCTTCAGTCTGCGTTTGAAGACCATGAGAGAGTTCACTGTTCGGACAGCCAGTGGAAGTTCGTTTCACCTTCTGGGCTCCAGGACAGAGAAGCGTCTTGTCGCATGTCTTCTATGAATCTTAAGGGATGGCGACTCAAGCCGAGCCGTACTTGAAGCGCGAATGGCTCGAGGCGCAAATCAACTTTTGATCATTGCCATAAGGTCTGGAGGAGCTGGTCCATTCTTGGCTTTGCATCAGAATTTTAAATTGAATGCGAGCACACATCTGAACTAAGCTGAGCTAGCTGTTAGCCTGAAGGATGACCAGGTCATCTGGCCAGGGGTCGTCTGCTGCCCATGGAAAACCAACAGAAAAACAGAGAGTGGCACAAAACCAGCACTGGTGGGGTGAAGTCAGCAGGAGAGAACGCTGGCCTAGAACAGCAAACCAACAGTGATGGTACGGTGGTGATCGTCCATATCAGACTTCTGCCACATTTCCATCCACAGGAATTCTATGCACTGGTCTGATGGGTCATCATGGGCCAGCAGGCACCTGCTGGGTTCAAGCTGACAGTCGATCTTTGCACAGTGAGCTAGCACTGATGTGAACAGTTGGGACGAGAAGGTTTAGCATGATGTAGTCTGGATAGCTGGATCTTTAGAGAAGAAATGTGGGCTAAATGAGCCATGCTTAGTTTCAGAGACAGCACTGTAGTAACAAGGAAGCCACCAGTTAACAGAGCATATGGGAACATGCAGCATCAGAGCTGCTTGGAGCATCTGCAGGGGCATAGCAGCACCACAGCCGGCATCAGCAACACAGAGGACCTTGGAGGAAGCAGAAGGTAAGGGTGGTGTTACAGGTTACCTGTACACAGGTAGGTGAAGGTAGTGTTACAGTTTACCTGTACACAGGTAGGTGAAGGTAGTTAAGGTGGTTATGCAGGTGTTTACAGCATGGCAGTCAGCAGTGTAATGGATTTGAGTGGTAGAGCTCCAGCATGGTAGTGTGATAGGGATAATTGCTGCTTCAGGGTCTGAGCTACTTCCCATGTTAGACAGAAAGATGAATTCTGCTATCTACCAGAAAATCCAGCAGGAGAACCATCATGACCTGAAGGGGCTGTTAGATTACACAGAAAGGCAATGAAACAGAAGAGCTGGTTTGCCTCAGAATGGCTCAAAGGAAACAAAACAAAGGTTTTATAGTGGCCGAGTCAAAGTCTCCCGCTGAGATGCTGTTTCAGGACTGATAATGGGCAGTTCATGCTGTAAAGACCTCTAATGTGGTAAATTATAGCAAATCTGCCAAAACAATTGGACCTAAATTCCATCCATTGTGATTTGAAAGGCTGATTTAATTTGATAGCAGCTGTTGCTGCTAAACCTGTTGTTAATAAATGATTAATAATAAAATAATGAAAAAAATCTAAAAGAATTCACCATTTCGAAAAACAATATTTTGGGTTTCTTCACGCTCTACGCTATATTCTAATTCATTTGAGGTTCTGAAACCATTTAGAGTCATAAATATGCAAAAATACAGGAAATAGGATGTAGGGGGTACATTTTCACAGCAGTGTGTGGTCACCGTTATTATCTTGAATGAATAATGTAAGAATATCGCCTTTATGATATACGCTATTAAAATACATACATCCATATAATTTATTAACATTGATAGTATATCTTAAATAGATTACAGCAACAATATCAGTGTCGTTTAGTGAAGTAATCTTTTAAAAGGCATCTGGTGACTTTCAGACTGCCATCTCTACTTCTAATGAAACTCACTAAGCCAGAACTGTTCACAGTGTTGGTGAATGGAACCAGAAGTCCACCTCTAAAAGCTCCCTCACAGGAAATGGTTGTACATGCACTGTCGGATGTCTGAGACGCTGTTTATAATAGTTTTGCCCTTAAAATAATGGTGGAGGGATACATGCAGGACGCTGTATGGCAAAATAGTCTCCAAAGAAAAAGTAAGTATTTTCAGATTTTCCAGGTTTTACCATCAACATCCAGATAAACTCAGAAGACTCGTGTAGGTTCTCTGGTGGGTTTCATAGTAAATACAATGTCTATATTTGTGTTGTAGACATAGAGACCCCTGGTTCCAATCACCACTGTAAACACCATCACCACTGTAAACACCATCATCACCACTGTAAACATCACCACCACTGTAAACATAACTACCACTGTAAACACCATCACCACTGTAAACACCATCTCCACCACTGTAAACACCATCACCACCACTGTAAACAACATTACCACCACTGTAAACACCATCACCACCACTGTAAACACCATCATCACCACTGTAAACATCACAACCACTGTAAACACCATAACCACCACTGTAAACACCATCACCACTGTAAACATCACCACCACTGTAAACACCATCACCACTGTAAACACCATCATCACCACTGTAAACATCACCACCACTGTAAACATCACTACCACTGTAAACACCATCACCACTGTAAACACCATCTCCACCACTGTAAACACCATCACCACCACTGTAAACAACATCACCACCACTGTAAACACCATCACCACTGTAAACACCATCATCACCACTGTAAACATCACCACCTCTGTAAACAACATCACCACCACTGTAAACACCATCACCACTGTAAACAACATCATCACCACCACTGTAAACACCATCACCACTGTAAACACCATCTCCACCACTGTAAACACCATCACCACCACTGTAAACAACATCACCACCACTGTAAACACCATCACCACTGTAAACAACATCACCACCACCACTGTAAACACCATCACCACTGTAAACACCATCATCACCACTGTAAACATCACCACCACTGTAAACATCACCACCACGGTAAACACCATCATCACCACTGTAAACACCATCACCACTGTAAACATCACCACTACTGTAAACATCACCACCACTGTAAACACCATCACCACTGTAAACATCACCACCACTGTAAACATCACAAACACTGTAAACACCATCACCACTGTAAACATCACCACCAGTGTAAACAACGTCACCACGTCACCACAGTGGTGATGACCACTGTAAACATCACCACCACTGTAAACAACATCACCACCACTGTAAACACCATCACCACCACTGTAAACATCACCTCCACTGTAAACACCATCAATGTAAACATCATCACCACCACTGTAAACATCACCTGAACTGTAAACAACATATGGGTCTGTACAATAAATAATTTCATGTGAAATCTCTCTGAATTAGACTTTCAAACACACACATATGCAAGTTCCATTTTTAAATAGCAAAACAATTACTTCTGTGAATAGTTACTACATGAACTTGTTAGAGTGGAATTTAAAATGTTTTTTCGAATTTAGTGGGTGAGATGTAAATAAACTCATTCAGTGGTGTGATAGTGTTCACAGTGGCGGTGATGTTGTTGACAGTGATGATGATGATGTTTACAGAGGCGGTGATGTTGTTTACAGTGATGATGATGGTGTTCACAGTGACGGTGATGTTGTTTACAGTGATGATGATGATGATGTTTCCAGTGGCGGTGATGTTGTTTACATTGATGGTGTTTACAGTGGTGGTGATGGTGTTTACAGTGGTGGTGATGGTGTTTACAGTGGTGGTGATGGTGTTTACAGTGGTGGTGATGTTATTTACAGTGGTGGTGATGTTATTTACAGTGGTGGTGGTGGTGTTTACAGTGGTGGTGATGGTGTTTACAATGATGGTGATGATGTTTACAGTGGTGGTGATGATGTTTACAGTGGTGGTGATGGTGTTTACAGTGGTGGTGATGGTGTTTACAGTGATGGTGATGGTGTTTACAGTTGTGGTGAAGATGTTTACAGTGGTGGTGATGATGCTTACAGTGGTGGTGATGATGTTTTCAGTGGTGGTGGTGGTGTTTACAGTGATGGTGATGGTGTTTACAGTGGTGGTGATGTTATTTACAGTGATGGTGATGGTGTTTACAGTGATGGTGATGGTGTTTCCAGTGGTGGTGATGGTGTTTCCAGTGGTGGTGATAGGCCAAAGTTTTTCTCAAATATTCTAGTAAGAATTGTCCACCCAACAAAACTATCCAGACAGCAGTGCCCTATGGGCGGCGTCCTGTGTCCACTGATGAAGGACTAGAGGAACACAAACTGTGCAGCAGCAGATGAGTTACTTTCTCTGACTTTACACCTACAAGCTGCAAGTAGTAGGAGTGTCTAATAGAGTGGACAGTGAGTGGACACAGTGTTTAAACACTCCAGCAGCAGCACAGCTGTGTCTGATCCACTCACACCAGCAGAACATACACTAACACACCACCATCACATCAGTGTCACTGCAGTGCTGAAAATGATCCCCCTCCCTAATAGTACCTGCTCTGTGGTGGTCCTGTGGGGGTCCTGATCATGACCCCGGATCTGATCCAGTGGACAGTGAGTGTAGATAGAAGGAGGAGTACTTATTAAAGTGGTTGGTATGTGTATGATTAGACAGAGGTAAAGGGAATCCCCCTTTAACTGAACTAGTTTAAAATAGAAGTCAACATAAATACAAGTTTAAAATATAAAAAGGTTTCAGATCCAGGTGTTAAGATGAGACGGGCTGAGAAAATCGTTTACTAAAGCTGTGTATAAAGTATTGGAGCAATTTTACAGCAAGTAGTTCCAGGGACTGTCACTTCTGAGAAACTCCACCCCCACATTCTTCCTCTTAAAAAGCTAGTCCCATCTTGGAACACTGATTTGTGTTTAATTAAAAAATACTGACTGGACTTCTGGTTCCATTCACCACCACTGTGAACCGATCTGACTCGATTAGTTCCTCTAGAACTGAACATTTCACACCAAACCACCCTGAATGACTCTGTTTACATGAATCTAATATCTGTCTCTGGTAATCAGCCCTCTAGATCCAGAGATCAGGTCGAAAAGCTCTGGAGACTTCCATCGGCATCCTCAGGAAGTTCTGGAGAACTACAGTAAGTGCTTGTGTTAAGGATGCAACAGGAAACTGAGAAACACTGAGAAACTGTATTAAGGTGTAACATCCAGTTTCTGCAGGTTGTTCTTATGTGAAGTGCTGAGGCCACCAGGTGGTGAGAACAGGAACAGCAACACATAAACCCTAAAACTAGTCTATACTCTAAAACCTAGTCCCTCTGTTTTACAGAGCTAACACTCTATTCTGGTCCTGCAGGTTATAATGGGTTTGGTGTGAGATCAGTTCAGGTGTTGTTCACAGTGGTGGTGATGGTGTTTACAGTGGTGGTGATGGTGTTTACAGTGGTGGTGATGGTGTTTACAGTGGTGGTGATGATGTTTACAGTTTTGGTGAAGATGTTTACAGTGGTGGTGATGGTGTTTACAGTGGTGGTGAAGATGTTTACAGTGGTGATGATGGTGTTTACAGTAGTGGTGATGGTGTTTACAGTGGTGGAGATGATGTTTACAGTTTTGGTGAAGATGTTTACAGTGGTGGTGATGGTGTTTACAGTGGTGGTGGTGGTGATGGGGTTTACAGTCGTAGTGATGATGTTTACAGTGGTGGTGGTGATGGGGTTTACAGTGGTGGTGATGGTGTTTACAGTTCCGATGATGATGTTTACAGTGGTGGTGGAGATGGTGTTTACAATGGTGGTGATGGTGTTTACAGTGGTGGTGGTGATGGGGTTTACAGTGGTGGTGATGGTGTTTACTGTGGTAGTGATGGTGTTTACAGTTCCGATGATGATGTTTACAGTAGTGGCGATGGTGTTTACAGTGGTGGTGATGGTGTTTACAGTGGTGGTGATGTTTACAGTGGTGGTGATGGTGTTTACTGTGGTAGTGATGTTGTTTACAGTTTCGATGATGATGTTTACAGTAGTGGCGATGGTGTTTACTGTGGTAGTAATGTTGTTTACAGTTTCGATGATGATGTTTACAGTAGTGGGGATGGTGTTTACAGTGGTGGTGGTGGTGATGGGGTTTACAGTCGTAGTGATGATGTTTACAGTGGTGGTGGTGATGGGGTTTACAGTGGTGGTGATGGTGTTTACAGTTCCGATGATGATGTTTACAGTGGTGGTGGAGATGGTGTTTACAATGGTGGTGATGGTGTTTACAGTGGTGGTGGTGATGGGGTTTACAGTGGTGGTGATGGTGTTTACTGTGGTAGTGATGGTGTTTACAGTTCCGATGATGATGTTTACAGTAGTGGCGATGGTGTTTACAGTGGTGGTGATGGTGTTTACAGTGGTGGTGATGTTTACAGTGGTGGTGATGGTGTTTACTGTGGTAGTGATGTTGTTTACAGTTTCGATGATGATGTTTACAGTAGTGGCGATGGTGTTTACTGTGGTAGTAATGTTGTTTACAGTTTCGATGATGATGTTTACAGTAGTGGGGATGGTGTTTACAGTGGTGGTGATGGTGTTTACATTGGTGGTGGTGATGTTTACAGTGGTGGTGATGGTGTTTACTGTGGTGGTGATGTTGTTTACAGTTTCGATGATGATGTTTACAGTGGTGGTGAAGATGTTTACAGTGGTGGTGATGGTGTTTACAGTGGTGGTGAAGATGTTTACAGTGGTGATAATGGTGTTTACAGTGGTGGTGATGGTGTTTACATTGGTGGTGGTGATGTTTACAGAGGTGGTGATGGTGTTTACAGTGGTGGTGATGGTGTTTACATTGGTGGTGATGGTGTTTACAGTGGTGGTGATGGTGTTTACATTGGTGGTGGTGATGTTTACAGAGGTGGTGATGGTGTTTACTGTGGTAGTGATGTTTTTTACAGTTTCGATGATGATGTTTACAGTGGTGGTGATGGTGTTTACAGTGGTGGTGATGGGAACCAGGGATCACCCTGTCTACAAAAGGAATGTACACATTGTATTTACTATCAAACCCAACAGTGAAGCTACACGAGTCTTCTGAGTTCATATGTTATACGTTAATTATGGTAAAAGTTTCCTATATGGAACTATTTTAACCTCACACCTTCCTGCGTGTATCCTTCCACCATAAATGGCCTAAACTATCATAATACAACATATCAGACCTTTAATGTAAGAAAATTCTGTGAGGGAGCTTTCAGAGGTGGACGTCTGGTTCCATCCACCACCACTGTGAACAGTTCTGACTGTATGTAGAACAGAGCTTTTCCCAATGAAACACTCTGAATGACTCTGTTTACATTTTAACCGTTTTTTGACAGTTTGAAGGAACTTGAGTTGCAGTTCTAGAAAAATGCCCTTGCTTTTATTAAACAAACATAATTCACTTAATTATATGCTGTTGTTGACAAACTGTTTTATTGTTGATCTAATAATAACAATTATAATTATAAAAAATATTATTAATGTGAAGGCTTTGGGTTTTAAATGGAAATACATACAATATAAATACAGAAATAAAAAATCGAGTTAATTTAAATTAAACACAGAGGTCTAATCTGTTAATCATTAATTGTTTATTAAACACAAAATACTAAATGGAAATGGAAAAGGAGTAAAACAGAATAATAAATAGAGGTACAAAAATACCATAAACACCATATACAGGTCACTCCACAGTTACTGGATATGCATCAGACTCAAAGTGGTTCTAAGTAATTCAACTTTTTGTGAATCAGTTTAATATCAGACTAAAAATGAGAAATAAGTACATTTACATTTACATTTTTGGGATCACAGCAGTCATCATCAAGATTTTTATGTGTCATTTTTATTTGTATTTGTATTTATAAATCATATGTGACACAATTATTGGCAACAATGGACGTTTTTATAAACAAAATGAACAAAACTAAGGCATTTTGGCATTTTAGAGTCCTGTTTTATCCATCCATCCATCCATCCATCCATCCATCCATCCATCCATCCATCCATCCATCCATCCATCCATCCATCCATCCATCCATCCATCCATCCATCCATCCATCCATCCATCCATCCATCCATCCATCCATCCATCCATCCATCCATCCATCCATCCATCTATCTATCTACCTAGATGTGTGTGTGATTAAACAGATCCAATCAGCTGGAACTGTGACAGGTTGGTCTAGACGAGGTTTATTTAGGCGTCTCAGACAGTGAGGAGGCAAAAACATAAGATAACGCAGCATATTGGGGTCTCCGAAACTACCATCAGACATCATCTACATTCCAGCAGGTTACTGGAAAGGTGCACCAGGTCAATTGACCACAAGCGTAAACACAGAGAGTCCTGATTTATAAACCATTCATCCATTTGATCCATTCATACGACCTGAAAACTCCGGGAATTGGCGACACCCCGTGGTTAAATAGCGAATTGCAGTTAAATGTGTAAACTAGATTCACACATTTCAGTTAAGCTCCATAATAGATCACAAAGTCATGAAAAGCATGTGTGGCTCTGTATGATGTGTTTATTGATTTATTTACCAGTTAATTAGTCAAAATTAACTACTATGGCCGTATTCCGAACCGTATTCTTTTATGAGCCTTTCGCAACAAATACTAAGGTGATGCGGTTAATCCTTCTACGGCCCTGGGAACCTCGTTGGGGTACCAGAAACCACAGCTGGGTCATCATCAGATCCTCTAGCACAATGCTGATCCTAAACACATGTCCAGATCAACACAAAACACGTTACTGAGCCCAAAAATCAAGCTCCTGCCATCTCAGTCACCAGATCTAAACCCCAGAGAAAAGCTGTGGGGTGAGCTGAAGAGGTCTGGAGAGATCCTGTGAAGAGGAATGCTCTGCTCCGGATTCTCCAGCCTTGTAAGGGAGGCTTTTTATTACAGGAGTGCCAAGAATTGTGGTTTTAATAAAATGACTTATATCTGTTTATTTATACTACAAGCTGTTTTCTCATTTCCTCAGTGTGATATTAAGTTAATTTCCCAGAAGTTCTTGCCAGTAATTGTGGAGGACACTGTAAATACCATAAAAACAAAAGCACTGTAAGTTGGAATCCATAATCTCCAACAACTGGCTCAGGATAGTTATCATTGTGAGGGTCCGGTGGGCTTCATGTGTGAAGCAAATACAGTGAAATAGAAAAATAAAACTGAAAAATGGCAAAACAAGTAATCAGTATAATGTATAGTTGTGGGAACCGGCAGCTGGGCTGCAGGCCAGGCCCACACTGATAAAGAGGACTATTTAGTGACCATCCTTAATGTAGTCAGGGGCCAGATTCTCAAAGAATGTAGGACCATCTTAACCCACCAGGACCTTCGTACGGGATGCGCTTGTGATTCGCGACTCATTTCCATCATTTGTCTGTGCAAAAGTTATGGCACATTTTATATTTTAATTTAATTAATGAATTCATTTTGAACTATTTGCCATCAGTGTTCACACACAGAGCAAAACGACCTCCCACATACACATGCACACACACCCCCACACACATTAGGAGGCAGTGTACACACTTGCCCAGAACGGTGGGCAGTTCTATCCACAGTACCCGGGGGGGGGGGGGGGGGTAGCTGGGGGTTTGGTGTCTTGGACCTTCAGTCCATGTTTACGTTTCATGTAGAAGTTTTATCTTATTTTCCCTCATAAAATCAAGAAAACGTGTAATTTGATCGAGCATTGGCATACAACTGAGTATTCTATACAATAAATCATTGTGCTTTAACCACAGAAGCTCCTGACAGTTATAAATGCATTAAAAACAATCAATCAATCAATCAATCAATCAATTAATCAATCAATCAATAAGCATATACAATATGTGGCAGTTTTAGCCATTGCTTCCTACACTGAGGGAGATGATGTACCTTCATCTTCTGCCATTGGCTGTGTGCTTACTGAAATGCTGTCTGTCATTTAATCCAGTATGAATCTGCAGTGTATGTAGTGTTTACAGTCTGTCAATAATAACTGTGGAGTGATTATAATCCAGTATGAATCTGCAGTGTGTGTAGTGTTTACAGTCTGTCAATAATAACTGTGGAGTGATTATAATCCAGTATGAATCTGCAGCGTGTGTAGTGTTTACAGTCTGACAGTAATAACTGTGGAGTGATTTTAATCCAGTATGAATCTGCAGTGTGTGTAGTGTTTACAGTCTGACAGTAATAACTGTGGAGTGATTATAATCCAGTATGAATCTGCAGTGTATGTAGTGTTTACAGTCTGACAGTAATAACTGTGGAGTGATTTTAATCCAGTATGAATCTGCAGTGTGTGTAGTGTTTACAGTCTGACAGTAATAACTGTGGAGGGATTATAATCCAGTATGAATCTGCAGTGTGTGTAGTGTTCACAGTCTGACAGTAATAACTGTGGAGGGATTATAATCCAGTATGAATCTGCAGTGTGTGTAGTGTTTACAGTCTGACAGTAATAACTGTGGAGTGATTATAATCCAGTATGAATCTGCAGTGTGTGTAGTGTTTACAGTCTGACAGTAATAACTGTGGAGTGATTTTAATCCAGTATGAATCTGCAGTGTGTGTAGTGTTTACAATCTGACAGTAATAACTGTGGAGTGATTATAATCCAGTATGAATCTGCAGTGTGTGTGGTGTTTACAGTCAGACAGCAATAACTGTAGAGTGATTATAATCCAGTATGAATCTGCAGTGTGTGTAGTGTTTATAGTCTGACAGTAATAACTGTGGAGTGATTTTAATCCAGTATGAATCTGCAGTGTGTGTAGTGTTTATAGTCTGACAGTAATAACTGTGGAGTGATTATAATCCAGTATGAATCTGCAGTGTGTGTAGTGTTTACAGTCTGACAGTAATAACTGTGGAGGGATTATAATCCAGTATGAATCTGCAGTGTGTGTAGTGTTTACAGTCTGACAGTAATAACTGTGGAGTGATTTTAATCCAGTATGAATCTGCAGTGTGTGTAGTTTTTACAGTCTGACAGTAATAACTGTGGAGTGAATATAATCCAGTATGAATCTGCAGTGTGTGTGTAGTGTTTACAGTCTGACAGTAATAACTGTAGAGTGATTATAATCCAGTATGAATCTGCAGTGTGTGTAGTGTTTACAGTCTGACAGTAATAACTGTGGAGTGATTTTAATCCAGTATGAATCTGCAGTGTGTGTAGTGTTTACAGTCTGACAGTAATACCTGTGGAGTGATTATAATCCAGTATGAATTTGCAGTGTGTGTAGTGTTTACAGTCTGACAGTAATAACTGTGGAGGGATTATAATCCAGTATGAATCTGCAGTGTGTGTAGTGTTTACAGTCTGACAGTAATAACTGTGGAGTGATTTTAATCCAGTATGAATCTGCAGTGTGTGTAGTGTTCACAGTCTGACAGTAATAACTGTGGAGTGATTATAATCCAGTATGAATCTGCAGTGTGTGTAGTGTTTACAGTCTGACAGTAATAACTGTGGAGTGATTATAATCCAGTATGAATTTGCAGTGTGTGTAGTGTTTACAGTCTGACAGTAATAACTGTGGAGGGATTATAATCCAGTATGAATCTGCAGTGTATGTAGTGTCCACAGTCTGACAGTAATAACTGTGGAGTGATTATAATCCAGTATGAATCTGCAGTGTGTGTAGTGTTTACAGTCTGACAGTAATAACTGTGGAGTGATTATAATCCAGTATGAATCTGCAGTGTGTGTAGTGTTTACAGTCTGACAGTAATAACTGTGGAGTGAATATAATCCAGTATGAATCTGCAGTGTGTGTGTAGTGTTTACAGTCTGACAGTAATAACTGTGGAGTGATTTTAATCCAGTATGAATCTGCAGTGTGTGTAGTGTTTACAGTCTGACAGTAATAACTGTGGAGGGATTATAATCCAGTATGAATCTGCAGTGTGTGTAGTGTTCACAGTCTGACAGTAATAATTAAGGGATGATTTTAATCCAGTATGAATCTGACGGGTGTGGTGAAGGTGTGTTAGACTGAGGTGTGGTGAAGGTGTGTTAGACTGTCCAGTGAGGTTCTAGGTCAGTAGATGAAGCTTTGAGAATCCGGCCTCAGTTTATACAGAGAGAACATGATAACATGTCCTACAATAACAAACCCAGGAACGCTGAGTTTCTATAGAAAGCGAGAGCTAACTGGACGTTCGTTTGGTACGACTGTGATGGCACTCGTCGCTCAGACGTTACACTCTGCCTATTCCAACAAGCAGAGCTACCAAGAAGGCGAGGTTTCCGAGGAAGAACAACACGAGGAGAATGATTTCTGTTTTCGTCTGTTAAAGAAAAACAAATCAATTAATTTTTAGAACCTTATATCATCCCTGTCCAAAGAAAAACAAGTTTCTCCAAAATAGTAACTCTGTACAGGCGAGAACTAAAACCTTCTTGATCTTCAATATAAAGAGGATTCATTCCAGGTGATTTTGGAGCATTTCTATTGGTCCATTTATCATTAAACTTTCTCAGGACATAAAGAGCAGCTGTTTAAATAATATAGTATAATATTAATCTGTGATTTCTGTCTTACAAATACATTTTTGTTTCAAAATTGTGTAATTATTATTATAAAATAGTTCTGGTCCTAAAATCTGATTGGCTGAGCCGCATTCAAAAAAACACAATATACACACCATATACAGGACTGTGCAGAAATTTGAGGCACCTGAGAACATTATTATATTTAAAAAGCTATTGTTTCTAGAGAGGAAGCTTTTATTTACTAAGTAAAACACTTTATTATTAAATATTAATCAGTATTAATACAGTAAGTAGTGCTTTTCCAGACGTCAGTGTGTTTATTTAACTCTTTCCAAGCTTCTCCTAAACAACCCAGTATTATTTACAGTTCTCATCTAATACCTGCTTTGACTGCTCAGTACTTCTTTAAGCTAAATCAAGATTGCTGCTGAAGGAACTGAACACATTCATACAATGTCTGGGGCGTCCAGGAGAAATCTGGAACCTAACTTTGTTCTTCAAACTGGATCAAGATCTGATCTACTTCTCTCACAATAACATATTCATGTTACTTTGTATTGTATGTATGATTATTTACATCTGTTCTAATCAGATCTGCTGTTCTTACTGGTGAACATACACTTATTGATCAGATAAACACAGCTCAGATGCCTCAGACCTTTACACAGTAGTGTTTGTGTTTTACAAATGTTTACTTTTTGGAAGTAAGAAAAAAATTATTTAACTTCCATAAATTATGAAACATTCATACAAAGTAATGAGCAGCTGCTGGAACATTATATGATGATAGATAAATAGAAACTAAGCTTTTAATTCCCAGCAATATACTAAAACAACATTAATGTAACGGTAAACTTTTAAACAAATACAGAAGCCACAGTTACTAATCAGTCAGTGATAAATTACGTCAAAATGAATGAAAATAAATTTAAACACATACCTGGTCGGAGTCCTGCTCCATGACATCTGAAAATAATTATTTGTTTTATTAACCAAATTGATTCATATGACTTAAATACAATTAGTTGTCTAAATAGGCTGTGAATTATAAACTATGTGTAACAAGAACATAATAAATATGATTTAGAGTCTGACAGTAATAACTGTGGAGTGATTTTAATTCAGTATGAATCAGCAGCATGTGGAGTTTCACCTCATACTATCATGGTAAGATAACCTTCCCTAGTAAAATAACCCAAATCCAGTGGTGCTGATAATCAAATTATTTACCCTTGTCCTTCTTTCTCTGGTGAAAATCGTGGAATAAGAAGAAAATCGCCTCCCAGGCCACAAACCCCCCCATGACCTTTGGCATCCACTGTTGATCAGAACTGTCCACCAGCATCAGTCCAGTGAAGATTGCTGCCACTACAGAGAGGAATTATTAAAGTACACATTAGACAAGAAAAGGAAAGTCATGGCATCTCAACTCTACCTCCACCCCTGCTCTGATTCGTCTTCATTCCTAAGTTTACTTAATTCACTTTTTCTCTTTACACTCCCAATGTGCACAACTACAACTACACAGTTAAAGAAGATCAGTGTTTCTTATCACTGTATTAAAGACGTGCAGTGTTTCTTATCACTGTATTAAAATAGCGCAGTGTTTCTTATCACTGTATTAAAATAGCGCAGTGTTTCTTATCACTGTATTAAAATAGCGCAGTGTTTCTTATCACTGTATTAAAATAGCTCAGTGTTTCTTATCATTGTATTAAAATAGCGCAGTGTTTCTTATCACTGTATTAAAATAGCGCAGTGTTTCTCATCCCTGTATTAAAGTGCAGCGTTTCTTATCACTGTATTAAAATAGCGCAGTGTTTCTTATCACTGTATTAAAGACACGCAGTGTTTCTTATCACTGTATTAAAGAAGTGCAGTGTTTCTTATCACTGCATTAAAGAAGCTCAGTGTTTCTTATCACTGCATTAAAGAAGCTCAGTGTTTCTTATCACTGTATTAAAGAAGTGCAGTGTTTCTTATCACTGTATTAAAGTGCAGTGTTTCTTATCACTGTATTAAAGAAGTGCAGTGTTTCTTATCACTGTATTAAAGAAGATCAGTGTTTCTTATCACTGCATTAAAGAAGTGCAGTGTTTCTTATCACTGTATTAAAGAAGTGCAGTGTTTCTTATCAATGTATTAAAGAAGATCAGTGTTTCTTATCACTGTATTAAAGAAGTGCAGTGTTTCTTATCACTGCATTAAAGAAGCTCAGTGTTTCTTATCACTGTATTAAAGAAGTGCAGTGTTTCTTATCACTGCATTAAAATGCAGTGTTTCTTATCACTGTATTAAAGAAGTGCAGTGTTTCTTATCACTGCATTAAAATGCAGTGTTTCTTATCACAGTACTAAAGAAGTGCAGTGTTTCTTATCACTGCATTAAAATGCAGTGTTTCTTATCACTGTATTAAAGAAGTGCAGTGTTTCTTATCACTGTATTAAAGAAGTGCAGTGTTTCTCATCCCTGTATTAAAGATCAGTGTTTCTTATCACTGTATTAAAATAGCGGTGTTTCTTATCACTGTATTAAAATAGCGCAGTGTTTCTTATCACTGTATTAAAATAGCGCAGTGTTTCTTATCACTGTATTAAAGACACGCAGTGTTTCTCATCACTGTATTAAAGAGGATCAGTGTTTCTTATCACTGTATTAAAGAAGATTAGTGTTTCTTATCACTGTATTAAAGAAGATTAGTGTTTCTTATTACTGTATTAAAGAAGTGCAGTGTTTCTTATCCCTGTATTAAAGATCAGTGTTTCTTATCACTGTATTAAAATAGCGCAATGTTTCTCATCCCTGTATTAAAATAGCGCAGTGTTTCTTATCACTGTATTAAAATAGCGCAGTGTTTCTCATCCCTGTAATAAAGACACGCAGTGTTTCTCATCACTGTATTAAAGATCAGTGTTTCTTATCACTGTATTAAATAAGTGCAGTGTTTCTTATCACTGCATTAAAATGCAGTGTTTCTTATCACTGTATTAAAGAAGTGCAGTGTTTTTTATCACTGCATTAAAATGCAGTGTTTCTTATCACTGTATTAAAGAAGTGCAGTGTTTTTTTATCACTGTATTAAAGAAGTGCAGTGTTTCTCATCCCTGTATTAAAGATCAGTGTTTCTTATCACTGTATTAAAATAGCGGTGTTTCTTATCACTGTATTAAAATAGCGCAGTGTTTCTTATCACTGTATTAAAATAGCGCAGTGTTTCTTATCACTGTATTAAAATAGCGCAGTGTTTCTTATCACTGTATTAAAATAGCGCAGTGTTTCTTATCACTGTATTAAAATAGCGCAGTATTTCTTATCACTGTATTAAAATAGCTCAGTGTTTCTTATCATTGTATTAAAATAGCGCAGTGTTTCTTATCACTGTATTAAAATAGCGCAGTGTTTCTCATCCCTGTATTAAAGTGCAGCGTTTCTTATCACTGTATTAAAATAGCGCAGTGTTTCTTATCACTGTATTAAAGACACGCAGTGTTTCTTATCACTGTATTAAAGAAGTGCAGTGTTTCTTATCACTGCATTAAAGAAGCTCAGTGTTTCTTATCACTGCATTAAAGAAGCTCAGTGTTTCTTATCACTGTATTAAAGAAGTGCAGTGTTTCTTATCACTGTATTAAAGTGCAGTGTTTCTTATTACTGTATTAAAGAAGTGCAGTGTTTCTTATCACTGTATTAAAGAAGATCAGTGTTTCTTATCACTGCATTAAAGAAGTGCAGTGTTTCTTATCACTGTATTAAAGAAGTGCAGTGTTTCTTATCAATGTATTAAAGAAGATCAGTGTTTCTTATCACTGTATTAAAGAAGTGCAGTGTTTCTTATCACTGCATTAAAGAAGCTCAGTGTTTCTTATCACTGTATTAAAGAAGTGCAGTGTTTCTTATCACTGCATTAAAATGCAGTGTTTCTTATCACTGTATTAAAGAAGTGCAGTGTTTCTTATCACTGCATTAAAATGCAGTGTTTCTTATCACAGTACTAAAGAAGTGCAGTGTTTCTTATCACTGCATTAAAATGCAGTGTTTCTTATCACTGTATTAAAGAAGTGCAGTGTTTCTTATCACTGTATTAAAGAAGTGCAGTGTTTCTCATCCCTGTATTAAAGATCAGTGTTTCTTATCACTGTATTAAAATAGCGGTGTTTCTTATCACTGTATTAAAATAGCGCAGTGTTTCTTATCACTGTATTAAAATAGCGCAGTGTTTCTTATCACTGTATTAAAGACACGCAGTGTTTCTCATCACTGTATTAAAGAGGATCAGTGTTTCTTATCACTGTATTAAAGAAGATTAGTGTTTCTTATCACTGTATTAAAGAAGATTAGTGTTTCTTATTACTGTATTAAAGAAGTGCAGTGTTTCTTATCCCTGTATTAAAGATCAGTGTTTCTTATCACTGTATTAAAATAGCGCAATGTTTCTCATCCCTGTATTAAAATAGCGCAGTGTTTCTTATCACTGTATTAAAATAGCGCAGTGTTTCTCATCCCTGTAATAAAGACACGCAGTGTTTCTCATCACTGTATTAAAGATCAGTGTTTCTTATCACTGTATTAAATAAGTGCAGTGTTTCTTATCACTGCATTAAAATGCAGTGTTTTTTATCACTGTATTAAAGAAGTGCAGTGTTTCTTATCACTGTATTAAAGTGCAGTGTTTCTTATTACTGTATTAAAGAAGTGCAGTGTTTCTTATCACTGTATTAAAGAAGATCAGTGTTTCTTATCACTGCATTAAAGAAGTGCAGTGTTTCTTATCACTGTATTAAAGAAGTGCAGTGTTTCTTATCAATGTATTAAAGAAGATCAGTGTTTCTTATCACTGTATTAAAGAAGTGCAGTGTTTCTTATCACTGCATTAAAGAAGCTCAGTGTTTCTTATCACTGTATTAAAGAAGTGCAGTGTTTCTTATCACTGCATTAAAATGCAGTGTTTCTTATCACTGTATTAAAGAAGTGCAGTGTTTCTTATCACTGCATTAAAATGCAGTGTTTCTTATCACAGTACTAAAGAAGTGCAGTGTTTCTTATCACTGCATTAAAATGCAGTGTTTCTTATCACTGTATTAAAGAAGTGCAGTGTTTCTTATCACTGTATTAAAGAAGTGCAGTGTTTCTCATCCCTGTATTAAAGATCAGTGTTTCTTATCACTGTATTAAAATAGCGGTGTTTCTTATCACTGTATTAAAATAGCGCAGTGTTTCTTATCACTGTATTAAAATAGCGCAGTGTTTCTTATCACTGTATTAAAGACACGCAGTGTTTCTCATCACTGTATTAAAGAGGATCAGTGTTTCTTATCACTGTATTAAAGAAGATTAGTGTTTCTTATCACTGTATTAAAGAAGATTAGTGTTTCTTATTACTGTATTAAAGAAGTGCAGTGTTTCTTATCCCTGTATTAAAGATCAGTGTTTCTTATCACTGTATTAAAATAGCGCAATGTTTCTCATCCCTGTATTAAAATAGCGCAGTGTTTCTTATCACTGTATTAAAATAGCGCAGTGTTTCTCATCCCTGTAATAAAGACACGCAGTGTTTCTCATCACTGTATTAAAGATCAGTGTTTCTTATCACTGTATTAAATAAGTGCAGTGTTTCTTATCACTGCATTAAAGAAGTGCAGTGTTTCTTATCAATGTATTAAAGAAGATCAGTGTTTCTTATCACTGTATTAAAGAAGTGCAGTGTTTCTTATCACTGCATTAAAGAAGCTCAGTGTTTCTTATCACTGTATTAAAGAAGTGCAGTGTTTCTTATCACTGCATTAAAATGCAGTGTTTCTTATCACTGTATTAAAGAAGTGCAGTGTTTCTTATCACTGCATTAAAATGCAGTGTTTCTTATCACAGTACTAAAGAAGTGCAGTGTTTCTTATCACTGCATTAAAATGCAGTGTTTCTTATCACTGTATTAAAGAAGTGCAGTGTTTCTTATCACTGTATTAAAGAAGTGCAGTGTTTCTCATCTCTGTATTAAAGATCAGTGTTTCTTATCACTGTATTAAAATAGCGCAGTGTTTCTTATCACTGTATTAAAATAGCGCAGTGTTTCTTATCACTGTATTAAAGACACGCAGTGTTTCTCATCACTGTATTAAAGAGGATCAGTGTTTCTTATCACTGTATTAAAGAAGATTAGTGTTTCTTATCACTGTATTAAAGAAGATTAGTGTTTCTTATTACTGTATTAAAGAAGTGCAGTGTTTCTTATCCCTGTATTAAAGATCAGTGTTTCTTATCACTGTATTAAAATAGCGCAATGTTTCTCATCCCTGTATTAAAATAGCGCAGTGTTTCTTATCACTGTATTAAAATAGCGCAGTGTTTCTCATCCCTGTAATAAAGACACGCAGTGTTTCTCATCACTGTATTAAAGATCAGTGTTTCTTATCACTGTATTAAATAAGTGCAGTGTTTCTTATCACTGCATTAAAATGCAGTGTTTCTTATCACTGTATTAAAGAAGTGCAGTGTTTTTTATCACTGCATTAAAATGCAGTGTTTCTTATCACTGTATTAAAGAAGTGCAGTGTTTTTTTATCACTGTATTAAAGAAGTGCAGTGTTTCTCATCCCTGTATTAAAGATCAGTGTTTCTTATCACTGTATTAAAATAGCGGTGTTTCTTATCACTGTATTAAAATAGCGCAGTGTTTCTTATCACTGTATTAAAATAGCGCAGTGTTTCTTATCACTGTATTAAAATAGCGCAGTGTTTCTTATCACTGTATTAAAATAGCGCAGTGTTTCTTATCACTGTATTAAAATAGCGCAGTATTTCTTATCACTGTATTAAAATAGCTCAGTGTTTCTTATCATTGTATTAAAATAGCGCAGTGTTTCTTATCACTGTATTAAAATAGCGCAGTGTTTCTCATCCCTGTATTAAAGTGCAGCGTTTCTTATCACTGTATTAAAATAGCGCAGTGTTTCTTATCACTGTATTAAAGACACGCAGTGTTTCTTATCACTGTATTAAAGAAGTGCAGTGTTTCTTATCACTGCATTAAAGAAGCTCAGTGTTTCTTATCACTGCATTAAAGAAGCTCAGTGTTTTTTATCACTGTATTAAAGAAGTGCAGTGTTTCTTATCACTGTATTAAAGTGCAGTGTTTCTTATTACTGTATTAAAGAAGTGCAGTGTTTCTTATCACTGCATTAAAGAAGTGCAGTGTTTCTTATCACTGTATTAAAGAAGTGCAGTGTTTCTTATCAATGTATTAAAGAAGATCAGTGTTTCTTATCACTGTATTAAAGAAGTGCAGTGTTTCTTATCACTGCATTAAAGAAGCTCAGTGTTTCTTATCACTGTATTAAAGAAGTGCAGTGTTTCTTATCACTGCATTAAAATGCAGTGTTTCTTATCACTGTATTAAAGAAGTGCAGTGTTTCTTATCACTGCATTAAAATGCAGTGTTTCTTATCACAGTACTAAAGAAGTGCAGTGTTTCTTATCACTGCATTAAAATGCAGTGTTTCTTATCACTGTATTAAAGAAGTGCAGTGTTTCTTATCACTGTATTAAAGAAGTGCAGTGTTTCTCATCCCTGTATTAAAGATCAGTGTTTCTTATCACTGTATTAAAATAGCGGTGTTTCTTATCACTGTATTAAAATAGCGCAGTGTTTCTTATCACTGTATTAAAATAGCGCAGTGTTTCTTATCACTGTATTAAAGACACGCAGTGTTTCTCATCACTGTATTAAAGAGGATCAGTGTTTCTTATCACTGTATTAAAGAAGATTAGTGTTTCTTATCACTGTATTAAAGAAGATTAGTGTTTCTTATTACTGTATTAAAGAAGTGCAGTGTTTCTTATCCCTGTATTAAAGATCAGTGTTTCTTATCACTGTATTAAAATAGCGCAATGTTTCTCATCCCTGTATTAAAATAGCGCAGTGTTTCTTATCACTGTATTAAAATAGCGCAGTGTTTCTCATCCCTGTAATAAAGACACGCAGTGTTTCTCATCACTGTATTAAAGATCAGTGTTTCTTATCACTGTATTAAATAAGTGCAGTGTTTCTTATCACTGCATTAAAGAAGTGCAGTGTTTCTTATCAATGTATTAAAGAAGATCAGTGTTTCTTATCACTGTATTAAAGAAGTGCAGTGTTTCTTATCACTGCATTAAAGAAGCTCAGTGTTTCTTATCACTGTATTAAAGAAGTGCAGTGTTTCTTATCACTGCATTAAAATGCAGTGTTTCTTATCACTGTATTAAAATAGCGGTGTTTCTTATCACTGTATTAAAATAGCGCAGTGTTTCTTATCACTGTATTAAAGACACGCAGTGTTTCTCATCCCTGTAATAAAGACACGCAGTGTTTCTCATCACTGTATTAAAGAAGATCAGTGTTTCTTATCACTGTATTAAAGAAGATTAGTGTTTCTTATAACTGTATTAAAGAAGATCAGTGTTTCTTATCACTGTATTAAAGAAGATCAGTGTTTCTTATCACTGTATTAAAGAAGATTAGTGTTTCTTATCACTGTATTAAAGAAGATTAGTGTTTCTCATCCCTGTATTAAAGATCAGTGTTTCTTATCACTGTATTAAAATAGCGCAATGTTTCTCATCCCTGTATTAAAATAGCGCAGTGTTTCTTATCACTGTATTAAAGACACGCAGTGTTTCTCATCCCTGTAATAAAGACATGCAGTGTTTCTCATCACTGTATTAAAGATCAGTGTTTCTTATCACTGTATTAAATAAGTGCAGTGTTTCTTATCACTGCATTAAAATGCAGTGTTTCTTATCACTGTATTAAAGAAGTGCAGTGTTTCTTATCACTGCATTAAAATGCAGTGTTTCTTATCACTGTATTAAAGAAGTGCAGTGTTTCTTATCACTGTATTAAAGAAGTGCAGTGTTTCTCATCCCTGTATTAAAGAAGTGCAATGTTTCTTATCACTGTATTAAAGAAGTGCAGTGTTTCTCATCCCTGTATTAAAATAGCACAGTGTTTCTTATCACTGTATTAAAGACACGCAGTGTTTCTCATCCCTGTAATAAAGACACGCAGTGTTTCTCATCCCTGTAATGAAGACACGCAGTGTTTCTCATCACTGTATTAAATAAGTGCAGTGTTTCTTATCACTGCATTAAAATGCAGTGTTTTTTATCACTGTATTAAAATAGCGGTGTTTCTTATCAATGTATTAAAATAGCGCAGTGTTTCTTATCACTGTATTAAAATAGCACAGTGTTTCTTATCACTGTATTAAAGACACGCAGTGTTTCTCATCCCTGTAATAAAGACACGCAGTGTTTCTCATCCCTGTAATGAAGACACGCAGTGTTTCTCATCACTGTATTAAATAAGTGCAGTGTTTCTTATCACTGCACTAAAATACAGTGTTTCTTATCACTGTATTAAAGAAGTGCAGTGTTTCTTATCACTGCATTAAAATGCAGTGTTTCTTATCACTGTATTAAAGAAGTGCAGTGTTTCTTATCACTGTATTAAAGAAGTGCAATGTTTCTTATCACTGTATTAAAGAAGTGCAGTGTTTCTCATCCCTGTATTAAAGATCAGTGTTTTTTATCACTGTATTAAAATGCAGTGTTTCTTATCACTGTATTAAAGAAGTGCAGTGTTTCTCATCCCTGTATTAAAGAAGTGCAATGTTTCTTATCACTGTATTAAAGAAGTGCAGTGTTTCTTATCACTGTATTAAAGAAGTGCAGTGTTTCTCATCCCTGTATTAAAGAAGTGCAATGTTTCTTATCACTGTATTAAAGAAGTGCAGTGTTTCTCATCCCTGTATTAAAGATCAGTGTTTTTTATCACTGTATTAAAATAGCGTTGTTTCTTATCACTGTATTAAAATAGCGCAGTGTTTCTTATCACTGTATTAAAATAGCACAGTGTTTCTTATCACTGTATTAAAATAGCGCAGTGTTTCTTATCACTGTATTAAAGACACGCAGTGTTTCTCATCCCTGTAATAAAGACACGCAGTGTTTCTCATCACTGTATTAAAGAAGATTAGTGTTTCTTATCACTGTATTAAAGAAGTGCAGTGTTTCTTATCACTGTATTAAAGAAGTGCAGTGTTTCTCATCCCTGTATTAAAGAAGTGCAATGTTTCTTATCACTTTATTAAAGAAGTGCAGTGTTTCTCATCCCTGTATTAAAGATCAGTATTTTTTATCACTGTATTAAAATAGCGTTGTTTCTTATCACTGTATTAAAATAGCGCAGTGTTTCTTATCACTGTATTAAAATAGCACAGTGTTTCTTATCACTGTATTAAAATAGCGCAGTGTTTCTTATCACTGTATTAAAGACACGCAGTGTTTCTCATCCCTGTAATAAAGACACGCAGTGTTTCTCATCACTGCATTAAAGAAGATTAGTGTTTCTTATCACTGTATTAAAGAAGTGCAGTGTTTCTTATCACTGCATTAAAATGCAGTGTTTCTTATCACTGCATTAAAATGCAGTGTTTCTTATCACTGTATTAAAGAAGTGCAGTGTTTCTTATCACTGTATTAAAGAAGTGCAGTGTTTCTCATCCCTGTATTAAAGAAGTGCAATGTTTCTTATCACTGTATTAAAGAAGTGCAGTGTTTCTCATCCCTGTATTAAAGATCAGTGTTTTTTATCACTGTATTAAAATAGCGGTGTTTCTTATCACTGTATTAAAATAGCGCAGTGTTTCTTATCACTGTATTAAAATAGCACAGTGTTTCTTATCACTGTATTAAAATAGCGCAGTGTTTCTTATCACTGTATTAAAGACACGCAGTGTTTCTCATCCCTGTAATAAAGACACGCAGTGTTTCTCATCACTGTATTAAAGAAGATCAGTGTTTCTTATCACTGTATTAAAGAAGATTAGTGTTTCTTATCACTGTATTAAAGAAGTGCAGTGTTTCTTATCACTGTATTAAAATAGCGCAGTGTTTCTTATCACTGTATTAAAGACACGCAGTGTTTCTCATCCCTGTAATAAAGACACGCAGTGTTTCTCATCACTGTATTAAAGAAGATCAGTGTTTCTTATCACTGTATTAAAGAAGATTAGTGTTTCTTATCACTGTATTAAAGAAGTGCAGTGTTTCTTATCACTGTATTAAAGAAGTGCAGTGTTTCTTATCCCTGTATTAAAATAGCACAGTGTTTCTTATCACTGTATTAAAGATCAGTTTTTCTTATCACTGTATTAAAATAGCGCAATGTTTCTCATCCCTGTATTAAAATAGCGCAGTGTTTCTTATCACTGTTTTATAGACACGCAGTGTTTCTCATCCCTGTAATAAAGACACGCAGTGTTTCTCATCACTGTATTAAAGATCAGTGTTTCTTATCACTGTATTAAATAAGTGCAGTGTTTCTTATCACTGCATTAAAATGCAGTGTTTCTTATCACTGTATTAAAATGCAGTGTTTCTTATCACTGTATTAAAGAAGTGCAGTGTTTCTTATCACTGTATTAAAGAAGTGCAGTGTTTCTTATCACTGTATTAAAGAAGTGCAGTGTTTCTTATCACTGCATTAAAATGCAGTGTTTCTTATCACTGTATTAAAGAAGTGCAGTGTTTCTTATCACTGTATTAAAGAAGTGCAGTGTTTCTTATCACTGCATTAAAGAAGATCAGTGTTTTTTCGTCACTGTATTAAAGAATATGCATTCTCCACAAATAAGTAATATCTTTATTTTGCATTATATTTAATGACCTAATTTAAAGAGGACGACTTGGTTAACATAAAATTAACATGACGAGATGTTTTAAAAGTTTCAGGGTAAATATTGAAGACAGCAGAAAGAAGGACTACTGCTGCTACCCTGACGCCAGTAGCACTACATACTGTAAGCAGTGAGGAGTTCTGCCGCACCCAGTAGGTGAATACAGCACTTAGCCCCTCCAACCAAGTGCACCAATTGAGAGGACACTCGTAGAGCTAGTGTTCAGTTGTCTGCAAAGTGCACTCAAAGTGGAGTACACTGCTGTGGCAAAGACACCCCAGAGAGGAGAACTTGGCATGGCGATCACCCTGCAGAACTCATAAGTTAATAGGTATTCTGGATATATTAGGTGGGGGCTATGCTTGCTCTAAAGGACTAATACATAAACTTAGGAAACAATTTGAACTATAATATTCTGAAGGTTCATAGCTGGGGTCAATATGACCCCAAGGATAACAGATGTTAGTAACTTTGAAGAACAGCAGAAGTGTGAAGTGCATTAATGTTCATGTGTTTACGTCTTCTACATGGTCGTTTATGACAATCACAAACCATAAATATCTAGAAATGGACACTGAAAGTTCACACTAATAACTGAGAAGAGATGAAAGAACAGCAGAAATAGGCTCTTTCTTGTGCTGGCCTCAGAGATCACTGCTACTGCTGAACAAAGGCATGCTTTCATGGGTCAATATGGCTGACGGGGTCATTTTACCTGCCAGTCCTTTGATGGCCAAAGCGTTGATCGCATGAGCCCAGTTAAAAATGTACCTCCTGCAGAGGAAAAAGAACAAAGCAACTTTACTTTTGATGTTTTTCAAATTTGGACAGTTCTTCCCACTTTACCTCAAATATAGTCCAAAGTATGTTCAGACTGCTTTTATAATATTAGGATTGGAGCTACTAGACTAATGTAGCTAATATTACTTTCACTCAGGAACCCCTCTTTGTACATATGCTCATTTTCCATTATATCAGCTCCACTAACCATATAGGAGCACTTTGACCCCCACAGGACCACCAAAGAGCAGGTATTATTTGGGTGGTGGATCATTCTCAGCACTGCAGTGACACTGACATGGTGTTGGTGTGTTAGTGTGTGACACAGCAGTGCTGCTGCTGCTGGAGTGTTTAAACACCTCCTCAGTGTTACTGCTGGACTGAGAATAGTCCACCAACCAAGACTATCCAGACAGCAGTGTCCTGTGGGCGGCGTCCTGTGTCCACTGATGAAGGACTAGAGAAACACAAACTGTGCAGCAGCAGATGAGCTACTGTCTCTGACTTTACATCTACAAGGTGGACCAGCAAGTAGTAGGAGTGTCTAATAGAGTGGACAGTGAGTGGACACAGTGTTTAAACACTGCACTGCTGTGTCTGATCCACTCACACTAGGTGGTCCTGTGAGGGTCCTGACCCTTTAAAAACAGGGTAACATGTTATAGCTGGTTTAGAGATATCCCTCTCACCTCTCGTGTTGAGGTCCACAGCGGAACAAGGCAGCGATCGGCTGCACCAGGCTGAGAATCATTACCAGAACGCCCAAAACAGGATGAGCTCCCTGTAGATATATAGAGGATTTGAGATGGCATGACATGTCCTGGTCGTATGCTACTTTTGTTTATAGTGTGTTATATGAGAATAACGGCCCCATATTTACCCCAGCCCAGTCCTGCGCATACGCAAACACCAGGACAAACGCAATAATAGTGGCAGCAACAGAGAGGAGCATCAGAGACACATGGGCCTGAGGACAGAGAAAAAACAAGGGTTCCACATTACATGAGTTATACCTTAGTATACCCAGCTCTCAAAACGCTACACCTCTACAGACTTAAATACTCCACACAACTTTTAAAGGAGCCATAGACTCTAAAACGTCATGTACATTGTTATACAATGTAAAATGAAGAGTTCAGTACAGAACTGTACAAATCATGAACCTTAAATACCACTGTTCCTTAAATACAAAAGAATGAGGATAAAACTGGACAAGCTCAAAATCCTAAACTGTTACACACAACCACAACAACAACCAGCAACCAGAACGGTGGTGGAGAAATCCAGCATTCCAGGCTGTGAACTTTTCATTCCTTCCCAACAACAACCCAATTGTCAGAGCTACACGTTCATCTTTAAACCAGCCTGAAGTTCCTCTTCTCCACATTCTTCATCTAATGTTCCACCTTAAACACTGCAGCTCGTACAGACGCCAGAATGGAACCACAGCACCGTTTAAGGTGGAACGAAGAATTCCCAACACGAGCATCTTTAACAGAATCCTATAAGTAGCAACCATGCTACTTTGCGCTTGATGTCCAGATCAAAGCGAGTAGTTAGTATAGGTAACGTTAGCGACTAGCAGCTCCCAGTAACCAGCATAGCTAACTTAAAAGTAAGAGGGTAGAGCTTATTTACATTTTGTTGATTTCGACATGTTGTTTCTGTGTCATCATGGCATCTTGCTGTAAAGCAGCCAATCAGAGCAGAGATCATCTAATTATTCATAAGCTGATCTAAAAAAGGGAAAACAGTGTTTCATACTAGCACCAGATCATAGAGAGTAAATAGTGTAAATGGGTGTAGAACCATTTTGGGGTGACTAAAGTATACAAATCAAACAGTGAAACATATAAGTCTTTACAGGTCATAAGAAGACCAATTAATCTGATTTCTGCTGATTTTCTTTGGGTGACTGAATTATTTGTATCTCTCACTAGAGAAGTTGTTGTTGAACTGAAAACAACCAAATCCTCTGCTGTCATTAGAGCAGTCATTCTTACAAACATTAAAAATACTGGGAGCCAATATGAAAATATTGATGAGTGTTTGAACAAACACAATCAAAGTTGATGAAAGTATAAAAGCTTGGATGGTTAAGTACAAAAACAATGACAAACAAAGACGACCAAACCCAACATGAAAAAAGACCGAGTCAGCAACTTGAGAACGGGCCGGGATCAAAATACCAAACCAAGCTACCAACATACAAGGAGAGATCAAACAGGTGACCAGAAGACCAGAGGTGTCAAGTAACAAAGTACAAATACTTTGTTTGCTTACTTAAGTAGAGATTTTGGTTATTTATACTTTACTGGAGTAATTATTTTTCAGCTGACTTTTTACTTCTACTCCTTACATTACAACCATGTTCACTAGCGCCCTCAGGTTTTGGACCCTACTACAAAGTTTCATTTCATAGAGTTTTCTTGGGGAGATGTGTTGGGGGGCACCACTATGAGGGCAGCCCAGTAAAACCAGAAACGTACCACAAACCAGAAGTCTTTGCCGCACAACTTGGTCCCCTTAGCCACTTTCTTTAAGTAGCGGGCGATCAGCATGCCGATACTGCCAGTGGTCATCCAAGAGATCAGCATTAGGCAGCCTGGAGATAAACATGATCATGACAGTGAGATTCACACATAAAACACTGAATTAGACAGAAATGTTGAGACATCTGTGGAATTCCTAATCGTTTAGAAGTAAACGAGCCTGAAAGGGCTAAAGCTAAGTGGTTACAGATCCTGAGGAATCACAAGAGTACTGACCGTGAGCTTTAACGATGGCGGGGTACACCTCCCTGCTCCCCAGGCTCTGGATAGAGGAGAGGTCTACTTTCGAGCTGCTGATGAAGGGGCTGGTGCTGTGCTGCTGGATCACACCTGTTTGAATAAAACAGCTAGAGTTCATCATCTCACAAAACTGGTAAAGACAACAGACCTCTGTATGTGTCATCCCATATTACAAGCTCCTCTAAGCATAAATACAATACACAGTAACATGAATGTCTTATTGTGAGAGAAGTAGATCATATCTTGAGCTTTTTCAAAATCAAAAGAGTGTGTGTAAAATAGGAGATATCTTATATTAGTGACTTGGTCTTGATGAAAAAATATTTGCTGTTATCATTTTTTACATCAGAACAAACAGTAAAGGTCTGAACTGTAGATTCAGATATATTAATTAGGAATGTTAATCAAATGAATATAATTAATTGAAATAAAACCCTGTAATTATTCTGAGTGGTTTGGAGTAAAAAGCTCTGTTCTAGACAAATACATGGAGTCAGAACCCTTCACAGTGGTTTGAAGAACAAAGTGTAGTTCCAGATTTCTCCTGGACGCCCCAGACATTGTATGAATGTATTCAGTTCCTTCAGCAGCAATCTTGATTTAGCTTAATGAAGTACTGAGCAGTCAAAGCAGGTATTAGATGAGAACTGTAAATAATACTGGGTTGTTTAGGAGAAGCTTGGAAAGGGTTAAATAAACACACTGACGTATGGAAAAGCTCTACTTACTCTATTAATACTGTTTAATATTTAATAATAAAGTGTTTTAATAAGTAAATAAAAGCTTCCTGTCTAGAAATAGCTTTTTAAATATAATAATGTTTCCAGATGCCTAAACCTTTTACACAGTTCTGTAAGCGTTTGTGAAATAGATTTAGGAAGAGGTTTAAACAGGCTCAGTGTTGTTCCTTCGTACCGTTCTTGGTGGCGCCATAGGCGAGGAAGATGTAATAGGTGTTCTGAGATGAGGTGCTCCGTGTGGTGCTGATACTGTTTGCAGAAGTGAAGGAACAGCTGATCACGCCATTGACCACTGACGTAGTGATACCAGTAACGTTACCCTGTAAAACAGAGTGAGTGTGAGAGAACATAGACAAACGTTCAGAGAGGTTATTGGGGTTGGAAGCTAAACCAGCAGTGCTAAAAGTGTTCTCAGTGTTGCCCAGAAAAACACAGTATGAGAATAATTATACACTATGTTGCCCAAAGTATTGGCTCCTCTCCCTTCACAAGCATATGAACTGGAGTGATGTTCCATTCTTAATATGATGTCGGCCCGACCTTTGCAGCTATAACAGCTTCAACTCTTTTGGGAAGGTTCTCCACATGGTTTAGGAGTGTGTTTATGGGAATGTTGGACCGTTCTTCCAGAAGAACATTAGTGAGGTCAGACACTGATGTTGTACGAGAAGTCCTGGCCCACAGTCTCCACTCTAATTCATCCCAAAGGTGTTCTATCAGGTTGAGCTCAGGACTTTACACCACTGCATCCGACACACTGCATTGTGCTTGGTGATGTAAGGCTTGGATGCAGCTTCTTGGCCATGGAGACCCATTCCATGAAGCTCTCTACGCTCTGTTCTTGAGCTGATCTGAAGGCCACATGAAGTTTGGAGGTCTGTAGTGATGGACTCTGTAGAAAGTTGGTGACCTCTGTGCACTATGCTCCACAGCATCCGCTGACCCGCTCTGTCATTGTACGTGTTCTACCACTTGGTGGTGGAGTTGCTGTCGTTCCCCATCACTTCCACTTTGTTAGAACACCACTGACAGTCCACTGTGGAATATTTAGTAGTGAGGAAACTTCACCACTGGACTTGTTGCACAGGTGGCGTCCTCTTACAGTACCACGCTGGAGTTCACTAAGCTCCTGAGAGCGATCTGTTCTTTCACTAATGTGTGTAGAAGCAGTCTGCATGATTAAGTTTTATCAGAAAAATAACAGATTTAAGTGTTAACCTTTCCATGCATCTGTGTATCACTGCTGTTGTAACCCTGCATCTCAGTTGTTGTTGTTTTTGCCATAATTTGAAAGCAACTGTTTACATTGTTTATAAATTTCAGGCTGAATGGACTGACTCAAAAATGACTCAAAAATATGTCTGATTCTATTAACAGTCTTCCATTTACAGTCAATTATGTTACTGTCTTCTCCTGTAAAGTTATCACTCAAATAAACTCAAGTAAATACAAAGTTTTGTTCTAAAAGATGTGACGTTCATACTATGTATGTTCAATTAGTTCATGCAGTTAAACTCCTCTGACAGCAGGGGGCGCAGCTGTGTGAGTATATGGAGAGAGTGAATGTCTGATTGTGTATTATGAGTGAAGTTGTAATGATATATAATCATATATAATGATGATAATAACAGCGTAAGAACATTACCAGTGCGACGGTGCCTGGTGTTGTAGTTCCGGTGGAGTAAGCGCGTTGTAACTGGATATTACCATTACTGTCCTTTCCACAGATATAGATATCATCGTTGCCCTTAGAAGAAAAAAAAAACAGTCAAACAGGTGTAGCATACTAAAGCAATGACCTGAAAAATAACCATAATTTATATATATATATATATATATATATATATATATATATATATATATATATATATATATATATATATATATATATATATATACCAATTAGCTATAATATTGGTGGTATTGTGTTAGTGTGTGCTGGTGTGAGTGGATCAGACACAGCAGTGCTGCTGCTGGAGTGTTTAAACACATCAGTGTCACTGCTGGACTGAGAATCGTCCACCAATCAAAACTATCCAGCCAATATCCTATGGGCAGCATCCTGTGTCTGCTGATGAGGGACTAGAGGAACACAAGCTGTGCAGCAGCAAATGCTTAAGCAAATAAATAAATCTAGACCTCACTGGAATTCTGCTCAAACAAACACAACGCATACCATCTCTTTATCGTCGGAGAAGCCGATGGACACATAGCCGTCTGCGCTGCCGATGATTTCAAACTTGTACTGCGCTCCAGACGGCGTAATGGACGTGAAGTAGCACGTGGAGTCTGAGGAGGGGTCACAGCCACTGGGGTCACTGAAGCATGTCTTACTGGTCCCACAACCTGAATTGGATACGCCACCCTGGATAAAACAGGAGCAGCGTTAACGGTGGATAACAAGTGTTAGAACAATCAAAGAAGTTAATAAAAGGAATGGAAGAGAGTTCAGTTAAAGTGCAAACAGACAAAATGAGGAAAAAGAATATTTATTATTATTATTATTAGTAGTAGTAGTGGTAGTAGTAGTAGAAGTAGTAGTAGTGGTAGTAGTAGATGTATTAGCATTATTAGTATTATTATTGTTAATAGCACTGATATTAGAACAGCCAACTAGCCGCAGATGATGTTATTTATGTGAATTTTCCTACTAGGTATGTTAAAAGAGGTGCTATGAGAAAGACAACAGTATGAAATCTGATGTAAACATGTGTACTCTACTTCTGCAGAGGTGCTACAGACAGGGTAGAGAGAGAGTTTCCAGTTTAAATGCTTTTGATGATGAACCTTGAAGGTCAAGGTAATGATTAATTGTCTTATATATAGATAATTCATATAGAAAGTGTATGATTAATGTACAAATCAAAGTGGCTGAAGGTGGTAGGGACCTTTGCAACTGGCAGATCAGAATGTCTCTTTAAAGTTACTATTATTGGCAATTAGAATTCATTTTTCATTTTGGGAGCGTCTCTGAACTGGCTGGAGTCTAGCCCAGTGCTCATAGGGCGGGAAGCAGGAAACATGCTGGACAGGCTGCCAGTCCATCATAGAGTTATTATTATTATTGTTGTTGTTGTTATTATTATTATTATTATTATTATTATTATTATTATTATTATTATTATTATTATTATTATTACCCTCCATGAGGAACAGTTCTCTTTGTTTTTGCTTCCTATCACTAAAGATCCATAAACCTGACTTTAGGAGTCAACAGTCTATGTGATGTATTGTCAGTACATGCATTGTGTTTGCACTGTAGGTGTTCTCTCTCCTCCACGCTGCTGTAGATATTCACCAATCCCGAGTTGATGATTGAGAAGAAGTTGAGGTAGAATTAACCGGTACCTTCGGTCCACTGAAGGTCACCACTGAACTCTTCACACCCACCCAAAAGGTGGAGTATTCCTTCACAAATGTTGCTCTAGGTAAAAAATGATGGGATACAGTAAGTATTTTACTAAACTATACTAACATATATAAATATACACACCTGACTAACACATAACTAAACTATACTAGCATATATAAATATACACATCTAACTAACACATAACTAAACTATACTAGCATATATAAATATACACACCTGACTAACACAAAACTAAACTATACTAGCATATATAAATATACACATTTAACTAACACATAACTAAACCATACTAGCATATATAAATATACACATCTAACTAAAACATAACTAAACCATACTAGCATATATAAATATACACATCTAACTAAAACATAACTAAACCATACTAGCATATATAAATATACACATTTAACTAACACATAACTAAACCATACTAGCATATATAAATATACACATCTAACTAAAACATAACTAAACCATACTAGCATATATAAATATACACATCTAACTAACACATAGCTAAACCATACTAGCATATATAAATATACACATCTAACTAACACATAACTAAACCATACTAGCATATATAAATATACACACCTGACTAACACATAACTAAACCCTGCAAGCATATATAAATATACACACCTAACTAACACATAACTAAACCATACTAGCATATATAAATATACACATCTAACTAACACATAACTAAACCATACTAGCATATATAAATATACACATCTAACTAACACATAACTAAACCATACTAGCATATATAAATATACACACCTGACTAACACATAACTAAACAATACTAGCATATATAAATATACACACCTGACTAACACATAACTAAACTATACTAGCATATATAAATATACACACCTGACTAACACATAACTAAACCCTGCAAGCATATATACATTGTATGTATATTGGATCCAAAATGAGGAGAGCAGAGCTGAACAAGCTGCTGGTAGATGCTGGATGGCTTCTCTGGGTTACTCAGTACTTCATTAGTTGCTGCTGTGTTTGTACTTCTACTCAACCTACTCAAGCAAGAGAGCAGCTATGTTACCTGAACTCAATATTATTGCTGTTTCCTGATGAAGGAGCTTTCCATTTACTCTGAATAGTTGTTTTTGCAGTAGATGACGTGTGAGTGACGGCTGCGTTCTGAAATCACACAACACAAATACAAACATTTTTAACAAAAACTGATTTATAACAAAACTGATTGACTACAGAATTTGTTGATCTTTAATTATTAAATGACTATACACATTAAGAAACATGGTGACCAAGTATAAGCATTTTAAAGGTTTATTCAAGCTCTTTATTACTAATGTTTTTTAACCATTATGTATGTATCATGTAAACTGAGAAAAAAAGGCCACATCAAAAGAGGGCGAAGAAATAAAACTATTATTACTGAATGTACTGAATTTTACACACCATGATGTACTAAATCCAGTTAAACAGGACGAATTGTGCTGTGACATATTGTGAGGTAATTTATCAAAATAAATATTGTCAAATTGCCTACTTTCATAATAAACAAAGGTTTATATGCTCATTTGATTAAAAAAGAATGTGTGGAAACATGTTTGCATAATAAATAATGTAAATGTGAATAGAATAAAATAACCAATCAGGTTGTTCTGGTTTTGAGACTGCAGCTACAGAATAGAGCTCCACTGGACTGACCAACTAATTAAAATGTGTCTTTATCTAATCAGAGGGAAAACATGCTGGAGATATTGGAGGGTAAACAGAGAGAAAGTGCTATGCCTGATTAATGGATTTTCCCTGAGCGGTTATGTCTGCCAGAACTCAGTCCATATGTCCTTAAAAGTGTTTAAAAACAATGTGAAGGGTTTTATTCTTTTTGTTTGTTTGTTTTTACAATATTTTAGTCTGAATTGAATTTCAAAAAAATGGAAATATCACAACGACACAATGTTTTCATTTAAAATAACACAATATAATTAGTTTATTCTGCTCTTTTGCCATGTTGGTACATGTTGGTACCGAGTTATGTCTGTATTGCTTGCTGCTTCCTAAAAAAACAGTTCTATATCCAGGTGTATTTGCACATATATTTATTATATATATATATTACTTTTTTTATCGTTGCTGTTCAAAGAAAAACAAATATCTTCAAAATGGTAACTTTACAGGGAGATTGGCATCTCTGTCGTTATATATATATATATATATATATATATATATATATATATATATATACACACACATAGTGCTCTGAAAACCCACAATATCGGGCTACAGTCCAGCCAGTACAGGTTTCATTTAATATATCACACAAAGGTGTTTACAAAGGTTATTAAAGCTTTTAATGATAATGGTGGTTTTCCAAGTAATGTATGAAATGTTTCCTTTAGGTAAACTTACAGACTTTGAGGAGCATGTTAGCAGCTGTGCATTGGTGCCCGGTGACGTAAAGGAACCCACAGGACTGCTGCCCCCAACTTCTCGAGCTTGCAGCAAGAAGCCTTTAAACGACCCCGTGTTTGCAGTGAGCGTCACTGGAAAACAAACAGACTCATATTTGCTTCATTTACTCCAGAGTTTTTAACACTTGTTAATTATTCACCTTCAAAAACATTACTAACTGAATGTTCCACAGCACATTCCCCACAGCACTCATCTCACTTCAACATAATTATGGGTTTATTCTATGTTAAATACATAAATAAATTAAATATGCTTGGTGTCTGCTATATGTAAAACTGTCTTTACTTCCAATGTCTTTACTTTCAATGTTTACAAGTCAATAGAACCATATTTGTTTCCAAATCCATTCATCATGACATTTTTATGCATGTAAAGAGCAGCTGTCGTGTTCAAATATTGCAGAAAAATAAAATAAATTGACAAAAAAAAATTATATATATATATATATATATATATATATATATATATATATATATATATATATATATATATATATATATATAAAATACAGTACTACATCACATAACCTTATTTACACTGTGTAGAATAGAATAAAATAAATAAAAACATTTTATTATTTCATGGTTAACTCATTTAGAACTTGATGGCAGCAACTGTGATATTAATGAAAATAACTGAAGGACTTAACAACTTAAGTCACATCACTATGTATAAAAAGCACATTTTAAATTGCATGCTCGTGATCTGGTTGTCAGACAGCGCTGCATTAAGACAGGCCCGATTCTGTTCTGGACGTCACTGCATGAGCTCAGAATCACTTCCAGAATCATAGTCTGTGAACACAGTTCGCCATGTGATCCACACATACAAGTTAAAACTGTATCATGCAAAGAAGAAGCACATGATCAAGAAGCACTGCCAACTTCTCTGGGCCAAAGCTTATTTAACACAGACTGAGGCAAAATGGAAAACTGTTCTGTGGTCAGACGAAACAAGTTTTGAACTTCTTTTTTGGAAACCACAAATGCCATGTCCTGCAGACTCAAGAGGAGAGAGAGAAACTGTCCGGCTCATTATCAGCAGCTGGTGAGCAGCTAGAATCTTTCATCAGGCAAGAATGGAACAACATTCCTTTCCCAAAACTCCAGCAGCTGGTCTCCTCAGTTCCCAGACATTTACAGACTGTAGTTAAAAGAAGAGGTGATGCTACATGATGGTAGACGTGATCCTGTTCTAACTATTATGAGATGCGTTGCTGCTTCAAGTTCTAAACGAGTTAATAATTTTTATAAAATGGTAAAATGCCTCTCTTATAACATCTGATATGTGTTCTATGTTCTATTGTGAATGAGATGAATTACACACACACACACACACACACACACACACACACACACACACACACATATATATATATATATATATATATATATATATATATATATATATATATATATATATATATATATATATATATATATACAAAAACACTTCTGCAGAAGGGGCACCCCACTGAATACAAAGCTAACACAGCTGACCTGTGATCTCCTGGCCGTTCGTGTAGGTACTGTTGTCTGTGCTGATGGAGTAAGGAGCCTGGCTGCTGAGACCGCTTCCCCCATGGCTGGGAAGCATACTAGCACAAGTACTGGATACTGCACCATTGCGGTAACCATGCACCGTCTGCACACACGCCAGGAGCATCAGCCAGAGCGGCATCTACAGGACAGTAAATATCAAAACAGCATTAATGTCATATTTCAAGTTGAATCTATAGAATCATATCAAATCCACAGGAAAGAAGAGAAGCTTTGTTATACAATCTGCACTCGCTCTGTAAACCTCCTGTAAGAAACTGTTTTATAGGACAACATGAAATATTAAGGCAACAGGCTCACATTCGCTCAGTTTGAGGCAGCAGGAGTTCAGTAATTCTGTTGAGTAAAAGTGAAAAAGTACCAAAACGTAACTCAAAGCACAAATTTAGCAGCTGCCATGACGTCTTAGTGTCGTAAACACTAACTGAGCATTAGTGTTCAGTGTGAATACAGCGTAACCACAAACACATGTAAACTAGTAAAGAGCTGTTTGTGTGATTAACAGTACACAAAGATTCAACAAGAATTCAGAGTGTCCTCATACAGACTGACCAAACATAAACACCAGAATTCAGAGTGTCCTTATACAGACTGACCACACATAAACACCAGAATTCAGAGTGTCCTTATACAGACTGACCAAACATAAACACCAGAATTCAGAGTGTCCTTATACAGACTGACCAAACATAAACACCAGAATTCAGAGCGTCCTTATACAGACTGACCAAAGATAAAGACCAGAATTCAGAGCATCCTTATACAGACTGACCAAACATAAATACCAGAATTCAGAGCATCCTTATACAGACTGACCAAAGATAAACACCAGAATTCAGAGTGTCCTTATACAGACTGACCAAACATAAACACCAGAATTCAGAGTGTCCTTATACAGACTGACCAAAGATAAACACCAGAATTCAGAGTGTCCTTATACAGACTGACCAAACATAAACACCAGAATTCAGAGTGTCCTTATACAGACTGACCAAACATAAAGACCAGAATTTAGAGCATCCTTATACAGACTGACCAAACATAAACACCAGAATTCAGTGTCCTTATACAGACTGACCAAACATAAACACCAGAATTCAGAGTGTCCTTATACAGACTGACCAAAGATAAACACCAGAATTCAGAGTGTCCTTATACAGACTGACCAAACATAAACACCAGAATTCAGAGTGTCCTTATACAGACTGACCAAAGATAAAGACCAGAATTCAGAGCGTCCTTATACAGACTGACCAAACATAAACACCAGAATTCAGAGTGTCCTTATACAGACTGACCAAAGATAAAGACCAGAATTCAGAGTGTCCTTATACAGACTGAGCAAAGATAAAGGCCAGAATTCAGAGCATCCTTATACAGACTGACCAAACATAAATACCAGAATTCAGAGCATCCTTATACAGACTGACCAAACATAAACACCAGAATTCAGAGTGTCCTTATACAGACTGACCAAACATAAACACCAGAATTCAGAGTGTCCTTATACAGACTGACCAAACATAAACACCAGAATTCAGAGTGTCCTTATACAGACTGACCAAAGATAAACAACAGAATTCAGAGTGTCCTTATACAGACTGACCAAACATAAAGACCAGAATTTAGAGCATCCTTATACAGACTGACCAAACATAAACACCAGAATTCAGTGTCCTTATACAGACTGACCAAACATAAACACCAGAATTCAGAGCATCCTTATACAGACTGACCAAACATAAACACCAGAATTCAGAGTGTCCTTATACAGACTGACCAAAGATAAAGACCAGAATTCAGAGTGTCCTTATACAGACTGACCAAACATAAACACCAGAATTCAGAGTGTCCTTATACAGACTGACCAAACATAAACACCAGAATTCAGAGTGTCCTTATACAGACTGACCAAACATAAACACCAGAATTCAGAGTGTCCTTATACAGACTGACCAAACATAAACACCAGAATTCAGAGCGTCCTTATACAGACTGACCAAACATAAATACCAGAATTCAGAGCATCCTTATACAGACTGACCAAAGATAAACACCAGAATTCAGAGTGTCCTTATACAGACTGACCAAAGATAAAGACCAGAATTCAGAGCATCCTTATACAGACTGACCAAAGATAAAGACCAGAATTCAGAGCATCCTTATACAGACTGACCAAAGATAAGGACCAAAATTCAGAGTGTCCTTATACAGACTGACCAAACATAAATACCAGAATTCAGAGCATCCTTATACAGACTGACCAAAGATAAAGACCAGAATTCAGAGTGTCCTTATACAGACTGACCAAAGATAAAGACCAGAATTCAGAGTGTCCTTATACAGACTGACCAAACATAAAGACCAGAATTTAGAGCATCCTTATACAGACTGACCAAACATAAACACCAGAATTCAGTGTCCTTATACAGACTGACCAAACATAAACACCAGAATTCAGAGCATCCTTATACAGACTGACCAAACATAAACACCAGAATTCAGAGTGTCCTTATACAGACTGACGAAATTGATTAACTTTATAATTTTGACAGTACAATACTCAAAATATTTGAAATTATTACCAATAACTTGAACAAGTGAATTGCATGCTGGTAGACTGCAAAAACGGTGAAGCATACATAAAAATAAAACAAGGTAGTCTGACAAGTGCCTGTTGTTTTTAATCGTGACTGATGCAGATAAAAAAGCAGTTATACAAGCATGATTTCCTGGGATAGCAGGCGGGAGTGGGATGTGTCTTGCGGGTGTGGGACCTGCAATCCTGCATTTTCACACTTACCTCAGACGCCTAAATCCACACCCAGGGCTCATTATCACTGACTTGCTTTCACACACAAAAATTTCTCTCTGTGAATAGGTTTGAAAAATCTTAGCTTCATCCATTTACTGCCTTTTCCTTGCATGTAAATACTAAAACTAGGAGCTTCCACACATGCAGCAGACCACCCAAAAACTCTAGACCACCACCTTCCAGCGAAAAGCTCAAAAAAGAGCCTTCCGAACACACCAAAGCCGTTCTGGATCGAATAAGAATACAAGCAACAAGTCTGTATATCAATATACTGTATCCAACAGACTGAATTAAAAAGCTTGTTTCTTCTCATAGGTGCTGTATCTTGTCTATTAAAGAAAAAGCTTAATAATTACTGGTTTAAAGTAGGAAACAAAAAGCACATTATTATTTATTACTTCTGCATAGTTGGGTGACATTCTGTCCTCATCGTTTTTACCTTTCTTTTTCTTTCCTGGATGTTTTAAATGCCTGTTTTTGTTCTGCCAACATTTAAATTGAAAGTAAAAATTGCTTATAACTTAACACCTCTGCTCACAGAGAGGGAAGAGACTAAACTACAACAGAGAAAAGAGACTGAGCAGCTGTCTGTGCAGCAATGGCATTCAGGGTGTCGACATGCACTTAATAATATGAGAAAACCCAATAAATACACTGATCAATCTGAAAGAATTCAGAGTACGAATATATATATATACACAGAGAGATTTGAAAGAATTCAGAGTAAGAATATATATACACACTGAGAGATTTTAAAGAATTCAGAGTAAGGATATATATACACACTGAGAGATTTTAAAGAATTCAGAGTAAGAATATATATACACACTGAGAGATTTGAAAGAATTCAGAGTAAGAATATATATATACACTGAGAGATTTGAAAGAATTCAGAGTAAGAATATATATATACACAAAGAGATTTGAAAGAATTCAGAGTAAGAGTATATATATACACAGAGAGATTTGAAAGAATTCAGAGTAAGAGTATATATATATACACACTAAGAGATTTTAAGGAATTCAGAGTAAGGATATATATACACACTGAGAGATTTTAAAGAATTCAGAGTAAGAATATATATATATACACAGAGAGATTTGAAAGAATTCAGAGTAAGAGTATATACACACTAAGAGATTTTAAGGAATTCAGAGTAAGAATATATACACACTAAGAGATTTTAAAGAATTCAGAGTAAGGGTATATATACACTGAGAGATTTTAAAGAATTCAGAGTAAGGGTATATATACACTGAGAGATTTTAAAGATTTCAGAGAAAGGATATATATACACCGAGAGATTTGAAAGAATTCAGAGTAAGGATATATATACACTGAGAGATTTGAAAGAATTCAAAGCCTTCAATTATTACAGGTCACAATGAAGCTCAGTTTGATTCTGCATGTAAACAGTCAGTAGATTTTTACAATTTGGGAAATTTTCATTAAACTTCAACACAGAGAAACTGGTTCATGTGTTTGTTACAGATTTGATGGCTATAATGGTCAGAGTTGATCACTGTAATGGTCAGAGTTGATGGCTGTAATGGTCAGAGTTGATTACTGTAATGCTCAGAGTTGATCACTGTAATGGTCAGAGTTGATCACTGTAATGGTCAGAGTTGATCACTGTAGTGGTCAGAGTTGATCACTGTAGTGGTCAGAGTTGATCTCTGTAATGGTCAGAGTTGATCACTGTACTGGTCAGAGTTGATCACTGTAGTGGTCAGAGTTGGTCACTGTAATGGTCAGAGTTGATGGCTGTAATGGTCAGAGTTGATCACTGTAATGGTCAGAGTTGGTCACTGTAATGGTCAGAGTTGATCACTGTAATGGTCAGAGTTGATGGCTGTAGTGATCAGAGTTGATCACTGTAATGGTCAGAGTTGATCACTGTACTGGTCAGAGTTGATCACTGTAGTGGTCAGAGTTGGTCACTGTAATGGTCAGAGTTGATGGCTGTAATGGTCAGAGTTGATCACTGTAATGGTCAGAGTTGGTCACTGTAATGGTCAGAGTTGATCACTGTAATGGTCAGAGTTGATGGCTGTAGTGGTCAGAGTTGATCTCTGTAATGGTCAGAGTTGATCACTGTACTGGTCAGAGTTGATCACTGTAGTGGTCAGAGTTGGTCACTGTAATGGTCAGAGTTGATGGCTGTAATGGTCAGAGTTGATCACTGTAATGGTCAGAGTTGGTCACTGTAATGGTCAGAGTTGATCACTGTAATGGTCAGAGTTGATCACTGTAGTGGTCAGAGTTGATCACTGTAATGGTCAGAGTTGATCACTGTAATGGTCAGAGTTGATGGCTGTAGTGATCAGAGTTGATCACTGTAATGGTCAGAGTTGATCACTGTAATGGTCAGAGTTGATCACTGTAATGGTCAGAGTTGATCACTGTAATGGTTTCTTACTGGAGTTCCTAAGAAAACAGTCTAGCTGCTCCAGAACGCAGCAGCTGGGATCCTAACAAACACTAAACAGATCTCAGATCAGTCCTGTTTTAAAAGAGCTGCACTGACGACCTGTATCTTTTAGAACAGACTTTAAACTTCTGTACTCGTCTATAAATATAGAACCTGCTACAGAACCTGCTACAGAACGTCTCTCTGTTTATGTTCCAGCTGCTAATCTTAGATCTGCAGATAATGACTTTCTGTAAGAACACCTTCAGTAACATACAGAGAACCTGGAGACACTCTTTCAGCTCTTCTGCTTCTAAACTGTGGTGCTCAGTTCAGCTTAGAGTCACTTTTAATACACAGTTAAAAACATCTCTCTGTAACTCAACTTCTTATACTTCTTATACCCATCCCTCCATTGTCTTCCGCTTTATCAGGCTAGTCAGGGTCATGGGGGGCTGGAACCAATTTCAGTGTAATGGGGCAAAGGCGGTGGACACCATGGACATTTCGGCAGTCTATCGCATGGCCAACATTTTTATACTTATAAATTATACATTTATACATTTGAGTGTGAAGTGCTCTATGAATGAAGATTATTGTTATTATTATTATTATTATTATTATTATTATTATTATTATTATTGTATTTACTGTGGTTTAGTGATGTTCTAGAGAAACAGTGGTGGTGAATGGAACCATACTTCCATATAAAAACTTCCTTATAGAAAGCTTCCTCATTTGAAATGGATTTAGAATATATGCCACCTGATATCTGACACATCGTTTTAATAGCAGTTTGGGATAAAAACACATTTTAATCAATTTATTTTAATTCATGGTGGAGGGGTACATGCAGGGGGCTGTGAGGCAAAATAGTCTCTGAAGAAAACAAGTTATTTTATTTTATCAGCATCAATATTTACATGAACTCAGAATACATGTGTAGGTTCACTAGGGGGTTTAAGAGTAAATAAAATGTAGACATTTGTGTGGACATGGTGACCCCTGATTCCCATCACCGCCACTGTTTCACTCTGAATCACACTCTGTTTACATCATAATCATGGAATTATACATACATGTCTAAAAAAGGTGGAATTCCTCTTTAATGCAAACTAAATAGACCATCTAGTAAGCAAGGATCTGAATTAACCAAAAAATAATGAACAGATAGAAATAACAGTTAAAAGCTAAAGAATGACGATAGAGCCAGTGTGACAAAGCTAAAGCATTCAGCACATCATGTTTACACTGTCTAAACCGAACCTGTGCATTAGGCTGATAAAGCTCACGACACAGAGTCAAGAGTGTAGAAGAGCAGGTACGTGTGGAACTGGAGAGTATCAGTGATCACAGCACAGAAGGAAGCGTTAAATAACACCTGTTGACTCACCTTAGCCGAGGAGACGAGCAGTCCGAGTATGCAGCACTTCCAGTTGTGGCTCCTGAGGCACAGTAGTGAGGCTAACCTGCCGTAGACTGAATGAGACACCTGAGACTGATACTTATAGTGGGCGGAGACTCAGGCGTGCAGGTAAGATTGGCTGCAGGCTTTGGGTGTACTGTAACCCTGTAAACAAACTGGATGTACACTGTTCAGAGTTGATACTTTATTCATTTCAATAATACAGTATTTTACTGATTATCAGAAATGAGCATAGTTTTGTATTTTATTGTATTTTATATCTGTTTGTCTCATTTAAAATTAAACAGGCTGTTTTTGTTACTGCCCCTTTAAGATAGCCCTATGTAAATAAGCTGTGCTCTGATTTGCTGTCCAGTATTGTAGTTTATTCAAAAAGCCGTTCAGGCAGGAACATGCTTAACAAAATGAATGGGTGGAGCTTAACTGCTCTAGCCTGAATGGGTGGAGCTAAACCGCTGTAGGCTAAAGGGGTGGAGCTAAATTGCTGTAGGCTGAATGGGTGGAGCTAACCCACTGTAGAGTGAGCAGGTTGCATTTGGCTAAACCAGTATAACCAAACCGCTGTAGATTGAATGGGTGGAGCTAAACTACTGTAGGCTGAATGGGTGGAGCTAAACTGCTGTAGGCTGAATGGGTGGAGCTAAATTGCTGTAGGCTGAATGGGTGGAGCTAAACTACTGTAGGCTGAATGAATGAAGCTAAATTGCTATAGACTGAATAGGTAATGCTAAACTACTGTAGACTGAATGGATTAAGCTAAACTGCTGTAGATTGAATGGGTGGAGCTAAACTGCTGTAGATTGAATTGGTGGGACTACTCTGCTGTAGCCTAAATGGGATGGACTAAACTGCTATAGCCTGAATAGGTGGAGCTAAACCACCGTAGACTGAGTGGGTAGAGTTAAACTGCTGTAAACAAAATCAGTATAGCCAAACTGCTGTAGACTGAATGGGTGGAGCTAAACTGCTTTATGCTGAATGGGTGGAGCTAAACTGCTGTAGACTGAGTGGGTGGGGCTAAACTGCTGTAGGCTGAATGGGTGGGGCTAAACTGTTTTATGCTAAAATGCTTTATGCTGAATGGGTGAAACTAAACTTCTGTAGACTGAGTGGGTGGGGCTAAACCGTTGTAGGTTGAATGGGTGGAGCTAAACTGCTGTTGACTAAGTAGATGGAGCTAATGGGTGGAGTTAAACTAAATTTAGTGGGAGGGGCTAAACTGACTAATAGTGGATAACAGGAATAATGAGAGCTGGTAACTAATGGTGGCCTCCGCACTGGTGCAAATGACAACAGTGGTCTTGTTACTATGGTTACATCTTCTCCTCAGAGGTGGGTGTGTTGGTGTTGACTGTGCGTACGTGATGCAGGTGGTGTGTCGGCTCCAGTGTTTTCCCACAAGTCTAATGGAGCTCAGCTGACTTTCTGCTGATTCATGCTGGAGCTGCACTGTGAGAGTTCACTGAAGTGCAGTTCACCACCAGACCTGCGGATCAGAGATGTACGTACTGTAATGTATAGCAGTGATGTTTTCAGTCAGACTGTGTTCAGAGGGGTGGACGGAGGTGTTTGTGGTTCTGTAGAAGCAGCAGAGCTGCAACACACACAAACCCACAAACACATTTTTAATTTTGTGTCACCCTCGACTTTTTAACATTACACATTTGTTCTTGTTTTCTTTATAAAATCTATTCTATCCTCCTTTTATTCAAAATCTATTTTTATTCTCCTTTTTTAAAATCAATTTTTTATCCACTTTTTAAAATCTATTTTTATCCTAATTTTTCAAAATTAAATTTTATCCTCCTTTTTTGAAATCTATTTTGTATCCTTTTTTCAAAACTTATTTTTATCCTCTTTTTTAAATCTATTTTACCTACTTTTTTCAAAATCTATTTTTATCCTCCTTTTTTCAAAGTTTTTTTTATTCAAATTTTTCAAAATCTGTTTTTTATTCTCCCGTTACAGCAGCTGCCTTTCTTTGTGTGAAATTTTCATAAATGTAGCAACAGAAATACTCCAGAATAGTTCAGAATAAAATCACTTTACAATAAAAGTAAAGAATGGTTTGCCCTCTCTGTAAAGTTCCCTATTTGTAGATATATGCAAATAATTCATGCCTAATTATAGGATAATTATGAAAAAGCAAACATATTTAGTCTGTATATTTATCTGTAAATTCTATTGGTCTATTAAATAAGCAGTGAATGCTGTTGGTAAGATTAATGATAACACAGTAAAATTAGGTAACACAATGGCACCGCTGCTTTGTTCTATTATAGATTTTGAAACTGCCACCTTGAGGACAGTGGAGGAGAAGAGAACTCCACAGTAGAGGTGAAACAGTGAAGCTGCTAAATGAAGTGTTGAATAGTAATGACTGGCCTAATGCAGGTGGGCCATAAAGGACTGTACAGCACACACCTGAGAACAAACTAAATCATTATATATGTCTTAATCCTCTCATACCTGTCCAAACACACTATCACTATCACTGTCCCTCTCCCTCCTTCTTACACCCTCTTTCTTTTACTCTTTTTCATTTACACTCACAGCGCTAGAAGACCTTCTGAACAGCAATTACACTTGTTGCTCAGATGCCTTGTTGCTCAGATGCTGCCAGAAACAAGATCCGGAGCTGATAAGTAGAACGTTGGATACAGAACTAAACACAGAGTAATTCACCACATTTCAATAAGCACTTTAGATAAGTGCTCAGTTTAGTGCAGAGTGCTTTTTCTCTCTCTCTCACCCTCTCTCTCTCTCTCTCCCTCTCTCTCTCTCTGTCTGTCTCTGTCTGTTTCTCTCTCTCTCACCCTCCCTCTCTCTCTCTTGCTCACTCTCTCTCTAACTCTCTCTCCCTCTCTCTCTCTCTGTCTGTCTCTGTCTGTTTCTCTCTCTTTCCCTCTCTGTCTTTCTCTCTTTCTCTCTCTCTCTCTCTGTCTGTCTGTCTGTCTGTCTGTCTTTCTCTCTCTCTTTCCCTCTCTCTCAGAATACCATGACTTTTCCAAAACACTATTATCACCTCTATTCTCGCCGTCCACTCATCTCGCTGCTGATTCACTCACTGCTCAGGTGCCAGGAGCCTTATGCTGATATAATAATCTTCTTCAAAGATGTAAAATTAATGGGTGTTCATGTAGCTCTTCACAGATCAGTAATAAGCATAATAACAATCAAAGTTTTACAAACCTAAGAAGTAACTGGTTGAAAACAACATTATATTATTATTATTATTATTATTATTATTATTATTATTATTATTATTATTATTATATAGCTGATAATATAACTGCTAATTCAACTAATCAGACGTGGGAAAAATGGTGGAAAAGTGCAATGAACTGCTCAGAAGTGAAAACATAATTGACAATGTAACCAATTAGAGGTGAAAAAATACTGAAGACTCAAATAACGGTCTATTTTTGGGGATTTATATTATTTACGCATATTTATCCTTAAGACTTAAGACTTGATGACATATGTTAAGTAAATTATTTAAACTGTAACACTACCTTCACCTACCTGTGTACAGGTAAACTGTAACACTACCTTCACCTACCTGTGTACAGATAAACTGTAACACTACCTTCACCTACCTGTGTACAGGTAAACTGTAACACTACCTTCACCTACCTGTGTACAGATAAACTGTAACACTACCTTCACCTACCTGTGTACAGGTAAACTGTAACACTACCTTCACCTACCTGTGTACAGATAAACTGTAACACTACCTTCACCTACCTGTGTACAGGTAAACTGTAACACTACCTTCACCTGCCTGTGTACAGGTAAACGGTAACACTACCTTCACCTACCTGTGTACAGGTAAACTGTAACACTACCTTCACCTACCTGTGTACAGGTAAACTGTCTAACACTACCTTCACCTACCTGTGTACAGATAAACTGTAACACTACCTTCGCCTACCTGTGTACAGGTAAACTGTAACACTACTTTCACCTACCTGTGTACAGGTAAACTGTAACACTACCTTCACCTACCTGTGTACAGGTAAATTGTAACACTACCTTCACCTGCCTGTGTACAGGTAAACTGTAACACTACCTTCACCTACCTGTGTACAGGTAAACTGTAACAATACCTTCACCTACCTGTGTACAGGTAAATTGTAACACTACCTTCACCTACCTGTGTACAGGTAAACTGTCTAACACTACCTTCACCTACCTGTGTACAGATAAACTGTAACACTACCTTCGCCTACCTGTGTACAGGTAAACTGTAACACTACTTTCACCTACCTGTGTACAGGTAAACTGTAACACTACCTTCACCTACCTGTGTACAGGTAAATTGTAACACTACCTTCACCTGCCTGTGTACAGGTAAACTGTAACACTACCTTCACCTACCTGTGTACAGGTAAACGGTAACACTACCTTCACCTACCTGTGTACAGGTAAACTGTAACACTACCTTCACCTACCTGTTTACAGGTAAACTGTAACACTACCTTCACCTACCTGTGTACAGGTACACTGTAACACTACCTTCACCTACCTGTGTACAGGTAAACTGTAACACTACCTTCACCTACCTGTGTACAGGTAAACTGTAACACTACCTTCACCTACCTGTGTACAGGTAAACTGTAACACTACCTTCACCTACCTGTGTACAGGTACACTGTAACACTACCTTCACCTACCTGTGTACAGGTAAACTGTAACACTACCTTCACCTACCTGTGTACAGGTAAACTGTAACACTACCTTCACCTACCTGTGTACAGGTAAACTGTAACACTACCTTCACCTACCTGTGTACAGGTACACTGTAACACTACCTTCACCTACCTGTGTACAGGTACACTGTAACACTACCTTCACCTACCTGTGTACAGGTAAACTGTAACACTACCTTCACCTACCTGTGTACAGGTACACTGTAACACTACCTTCACCTACCTGTGTACAGGTACACTGTAACACTACCTTCACCTACCTGTGTACAGGTAAACTGTAACACTACCTTCACCTACCTGTTGTTCAAACTTGCTGCTGTAAAAACCACATATCATTATCAAACTGAAGGATTTGTTCATGGCAGTAACAATATATAAAGAAGTTGGTTTTTGAGGCACCACAGTAACAGTAACAGTAACAGTAACAGTAAGAGTAACAGTAACAGTGAGTCAGGTTGTTGTTGGAGCTCAGTTTCTGTATAGAGATCATATTAAATGACCAGTAAATGAAAATGTTTCAATGTTTACATTCTCCATCACATTTATCACGTTTGGTGGAATTATTTTGTTTAATGGACACAAGATTGGTCCAGGTGTGTGTTGGAGAGGGTCTAGATGGGTCCAGGTGTGTGTTGGAAAGGGTCTAGATTGGTCCAAGTGTATGTTGGAGAGGGTCTATATTGGTCCAGGTGTATGTTGGAGAAGGTCTAGATTGGTCCAGGTATACTGTATGTTGGAGAGGGTCTAGATTGGTCCAGGTGTATGTTGGAAAGGGGCTAGATTGGTCCAGGTTTGTGTTGGAGAGGGTCTAGATTGGTCCAGGTTTGTGTTGGAGAGGGTCTAGATTGGTCCAGGTGTATGTTGAATAAGGCTCTGTTCTCTGTTGTTCTCTGTTGCTCTGTTCCCTGCTCTTCTACTTGTTTGTCACTGTCTGCAGGTGTGTGAGAATCCCACACCTCAGGCCTGGATCAAATTACACATAAAATAAAGGTGAAGCTGTGAACTGGCATCAGGTATCTGTGGGTTTAGTGACCTAATATTCTGATATGAACCCACTGGTTCACTTACTAAGCAACTTTCATTAGATTATACCAGAAATGTTCACGTCTCTTAATCTGCATCAAGTCAAGTCTTGAGTCTGGAGTGTCACCTTCTATGAAGAACAATTATATATATATATATATATATATATATATATATATATATATATATATATATATATATATATATATATATATATATATATATATATATATTCCCAGACTCCTTTAAGTGTAAATTAAAGTCTAGTTTGATTCTATGATGTGTGAATCTGTGTAGTTATGAGTCAACATGCGACTCATCATCTTTGGTTGCATTATGTTGCCTCAGAACAGCATAACTCATAAACCTGCTTCTCCATTTCAGACACTGAACTCTGACAAACACCTTGAAATAAGACTCGTATGGATGCAGAAATGAGACGTACTTGCCACATTACAGCACTGCTGGAGTAATTTACAGATTAAGGGCCTTGCTCAAGACTATTATTAAGTTTCTTAAGAGCATTAATGGACTATCGCTCACACCCCCTCAGGTATTAGGGACCCGGTTTATAAATGTGTCTTTAGAAATACATATCTTTTTTCTTACCTTCAGGTTTCAGGTACAGAAGAAGTAAAGATAAATGACTATTTGTCACAAAACCATTCAACTTAACTCCTTAAACTCTAAGTGTCTTTATGTAAGTTCACACTCTTATAACCAGAGCCGGGTAGTAATGATTCATATTATTACATGGGTATTGAATACAGCCACAGTATAGTAAAGCTCAAGCAAGCAGTCCAAGCAGGCTTGTAGCTGCAGTGTAGGATGACTCAAGCAACCGACCCAAGCAGTAGCCATGTAGCTGTAGTATATCTGGACACAAGCGGCACCCATGTAACTGCAGGATAGCTGGACCTAAGCAGCAACCATATAGCTGCAAGGTAGCGAGACTCAAGTGGCTGTTCTAGGCAGCTTCCTGGCTGCAGTGTGGCGAGACATAAGCAACAGCCTCGTAGCGGCAGTGTAGCGAGACTCAAGTGGCTAGTCCAGGCAGCCTCATAGCTGCAATGTACTGGTACAGCCAGCCTATGAAATCGTCCCAGCCTTAGAAGACCTTGGGCCACAGGAGAAAGTCACTCTTGCACAGTAAAGTCACTCTTCAGATCCTTCCACAACATTTTTATAGGATTAAGCTCTGGACTTTAACTTTAACATTAACTTTATTCTACCTCAACCTCTAAATGAGGTACTGTTTACCGATTGACATAATTACTCATGAGCCAATCAGAGGTCCTGAATTGCTTGCCCCCCCTGGAATTAAGCCCAAACAAGCATTAGCATTATATAGTTCAAGTTTTACTGAAGATATTTACGTGACTGTTAGATAAAGGCTGTCTATCGTGTTTTCTCAGTATGTTTCCCTCTAAGGTTCTTCCTGAAATTCAGAAATTTGCATGGTTTAGGAAACTTTCCAGTCAACATGATGATCTTAATCATCTCAAGCGGAAGTCTTTGCTTCAGAGACTCCGCATCGGCTGTCTTGTCCCTGTACCCGTGACTTTTTAGCTAAATAATCACTATGTATGAACAGCTCTTGTTAGTGGTTGTGGGGGGATCTATTAGCCTTATACCACATCTTCGGTTCAACCATTTGTGTGCTTAGGACCCACACTCTCCTGAGCTTCAGTTCATATACAGGCCTGATATTTTCCTTTAGAATTTGTTTGTTTAATTCAGAATTAATTATTTCAGAAATGATGCCAGGCGCAGCAAAACAGGCCCAAACCTGATACTACCACCACCATGTTTTACAGATAGGATAAGGCTCTAATGCTGGAATGCAACTTTCGTGTCTTCAGACATAACACTTCTTACTTAATCCAGGCAGTCTCATCCATCCAAAAAAAAAATTGTTGTTCAATGCTGAAGATTAACATTAACCACTGTGACTGTGGTTTTCTCCTGACCTCTCTGACTATCACATGACTTGCACTTGGGCTGATCTTTATTGGTTAACCACTCCTGGAGAAGAGTAACTATGGTTTTAAACAAGTTACAGTGGCCTGCACAGATACCTGACCTCAACTCCACAGAACACATTTGGGATGAACTGGAATGCTGATGGTAAGCTTCTCATCCACCATCAGTGCCTGATATCACAAAAGCCCTCTTCACTGACTTTTCATGTTGAAATCTTGTGGAAAGTCCTACCAGAAGAGTGGAGGCTGTTGTAGCTGCAAATTGGCCACATATTAATGGAATGGAATGTTTAACAAGCTTCTATAGGTATGAAGGTCATATGTCCATGTACTTGTTAAATAAATATTTGTGTAATTATACTTGCTTGTCTATTACTGAGATTACTGAGCTGCTAATGTGAATTCCCACAGAGTGGTGGCCTGAAAGAAGCCGAGTTTGTTGCACTTGCTATAGAAAAAAAATTGAAAAAAAGATGATTCAGAGTTTCTCCTGTCAACATTAAAGCCTCTAATGGAAACATCACTTGCAGAAAGGATCTTGACCCGAATCTCAGACACAGCTGCGGCCAAGCAGGTGAGTTACCTGAGGACGAATACCACACGTCATGAGTGAACTATAAAAAGATCTTTCCATCAGCACTTAACTATGTGAGCTTTTGGAACGACATGGGGGAAATAACTCCGATAAGACACACAAATCTTCAGTTCCTGATGTGCGAGTTCTTTGTTCACTGGAAACTTAGTTACTAGAAAACAAAGCAAAAATAATGAATAAATAAACAAACAATGCTCAGCTTTGTTGAAATGTAATGACATGAGCCAATCCGAACCAATTCAGACCAAGCAAGCCTGTGCATTAATGTTATATAGTTAAAGTCTTAACGAAGATATTTACTTGATTGTTAGATAATTTGTGTCTACTGGGTTATCTCAGTTTGCTTCCCTCTAAGGTTCTTCCTGTACAACAGAAATTTGCATGGTTGAAGTTATCAAACTTTCTAGTCAACATGTGTTCAGGAATTATTTATATCTTACTCATCTTACATGCTTATCATTGTCATGTAATCTTGGCCTTCAGAGACTCCTCATCAGCTGTCTGGTCCATGCACCCGTGTCCTTTTAGCTATATAATCACTGTGTATAAACAGTTCTTGTTAGTGTATGTGTGCGGAGATGCATTAGCCTTCTGTTTGTTACGTTTTACTACCAGTCAAACTGTTTTAAACCTTTTCACTAGTGTACTAAAACGTTTGATCGGTAGTGTATATTAATAGTTTCTTCTGTTTGAACTCCATGTCTTTGCTAGACTGCCTGTTCACATTGTGTAGGTTCCTAGAAAGTGGCCCCTCCTTTGACAGGTTTCACTGACAGTACAGCAGTGTTCTTGCGCAGGTTAAGGCGTATATTTCAGACTATTCTTGATGGGCAGGTTTTGGGAGTTATATGATCCTCTCTCTTTATAACCTCACAGGGTTTTTTTCATCATATAATCCGTCATGCCTGACTGTCTTGTTTTTTCACATATGACACAGCACTTTTCTGCCCGGTTCACACCTCCTCCTCAGACGGGCGGCTCTATTGTTGCTAATTAAGCGTCATAGTGCAGTGATCACACTGATCACGCTGACAGGGGCAGTCATGAGTGTTAACCAGTTTCTGGTTTCATTCAGCTCGTCATGTCAGAACATCAGCCCTGAAAGCATCAGTGGATGCCGTAGGGGACGGCAAACATAAGAGAATTTTGTTTTTATGCACATTTACTTACACTACAGTACAAAAGTCTTGTTTAGTAGTCAAGATCAACAACTGTATGCTCACCAGTAAGAACAACAGATATCATTAGAACAGATGTACATAATCATAAATACAATACAAAGTACAAACAAAGTTTACAAAGTTAGGTTCCAGATTTCTCCTGGACGCCACAGACATTGTATGAATGTATTCAGTTCCTTAAGCAGCAAATCTTGATTTAGCTTAATGAAGTACTGAGCAGTCAAAGCAGGTATTAGATGAGAACTGTAAATAATACTGGGTTGTTTAGGAGAAGCTTAGAAGGGTTAAATAAACACACGGACGTATGGAAAAGCTCTATCTACTGTATTAATACTGTTTGAACATTGAAATAATATAATAATAATATATTAATGTCCCCAAGTGCTTAGGAACTGTATATCTGTAAATTTATTCCTGAGCAAGCAATACCGGTAACTGACTGCAGGCTTACTTGCTACAGGCCAGCAGTGGGTCCCTACTAACCTCCTATCCAAGCAGCTTCACAGTCCAATTAGAATCAATAGGGTGCACCCACTTCCCTCTTGCTGCAGGGGTCCTTGCAGCTGTTGACATCAATCCTCGTGCTCCTAGCAGATGGCAGTAACTGCAGGACTCCCTCAGCTGCTCTCTGCTTCCTCTGCCGGTCAGTGTGCTATAGGCTTCAGCATAGGTGGTGCATGTGTACCCCAGAGCCTTAACTCCCAGCCTTCCAACACAAAACACATTTTTAAGAAGCAAAGCTCGAAAAATATTGTCTTCTTACTTACTCAAGCGACAAATAAGCCTCGTTTGAGTAGTAATAACTGAACACAGACATTTGTCAATGCAGGCAGACCTGCTGAATGTATTGAAGGCTAAGATCATAAAAGCTGTTGAACTGTATCAGCATGGAAAGGAACACGTATTAAGAATGCCATCAGACCATTATCTACAATTATCTACAAACTGGGAACCCCAGGAACACTGGCAGTTCTTATTAGGAGTGGCTCCAAGGGTGCATATATACATGCATACTTAGTAAAAACAGGACAAACATAACAACAATAAACAAACTAATTAAACTAAATAATACTAAATAAACTGAAATATAATAACAAAGAAATATACACAAAATATACATTAAATATACAGAAACTCTGAAGAAATATTTGTATAGGCATGTTAATCTGAGAAGATGAATATATATATATAGTAACAATTGGAATTTATAGATGAATAGTATAAACCTGTATGTATTATTCCAGATTAGATTATGTTAAAGAACAATGTCTATGGAAGTAAGTTTCTCAGTGTTGCTGACGGAGTTCATATCTGCAGCCTCTGGGCTCTGAGGTACAGATATCGGTCTGATGATAACACACAAACAAATGCTCGCTGAAAAGAACCAAACCCACAGGTCAGTTTGTATTTTCAGAGAGATTACTGTGTAAATATAGCTCACTGAATAATGACCAGTCTGAGTGAATGGAATATTGTTCTGTAACATAAAACCTTTTCTACATAATGAAGTCACTTTCAGCTCATTGTGAAGTACCTGGTACCTGGTTTCAGGTTCCTGTTATGACTAATTCTGACTGAGCTGGTATTAAAGAGTTTTTTTATTTTAAATCAGTGAGCTCGGGCTTAAAATTAGTTCTTAAATCCCAAAAATCTGCTAACCCAGATAGAACATTAAATCATTAATCAGGCAGCAGTATAATTACACATTACTGTAGGCTAAAGGAGGAGTTACATCAGGACATCTTCACCAGTCAAAAAATAAACTAAACCCCCCCTCCTCATTCACACATACAACACCCCAACCACACACCACTTCCTCTTAAACTCACACACGCTCTGCGTACTCTGGTAGAACAGAAACTCTGCGAGACCCTGAAACAGTCTAACAACATCAGTGTTCCTCCCTTCAGACACCAGTCTAAAGGACTTCCATATAGCCAGCTTCGCCTGTCCCTGCAGGAAGTTCAGTAGAACCCATTTCACACTCTGTGTCCTGGTGTATCTACAACCAAACACAAACAAAACAGAGGTAAACAGAACCCCCATCCTCAAAAACATCCCGCCCAGAAGGTCAAACAGCGGAGTCAGTCTAGAACAGTCAGAGAAGGTGTGGAACACAGTATCTCTACTCTGACAGAACGCAGTGAAGACGTCTCTGGACTAAATTTTGAAACAAATGCATTAGTGGGGACAGCACAGTGTAGAATCCTCCACTGCAGGTCCCCACAGCGCTTGAGCAAAGGGCCCTTGTACAGGAGCCACCATGAAGGTCTCAGGTTCTCAGGGACAGAAAGGTGAGTTCTCCATTTGGAGTCAATCCTCCCCTCCAAAGAACTGAGTTTTCACACAGCTCTGGTAGAGGGTCTTCTTATCAGTTGTGGAAAACTGTACATCCTGAAGACCCTCAGCTTGGAGAAGTTCTCCCCTCTGTCCACCAAAACATTTGGGATCACAACTAGTTCTGGAAATGGCATTTGACTAAGCCCACCAGCTAAGCGTGAGAGAGGGAGGCTCGCAGTGCATCCAGTAAGAGATGTGTGGTGCATTCTCACTCCAACTGTAGTCTTAATCTCTGAGAGAGAGAGAGAGAGAGAGAGAGAGAGAGAGAGAGAGAGAGAGAGAAAGAGAGAGAGAGAGAGAGAGAGACAGAGAGAGAGAGACAGAGAGAGAGAGAGAGAGAGAGAGAGAGAGAGAGAGAGAGAGAGAGAGAGAGAGAGATAAGGGGAAAGAGAAAAAGGGGAGAGAAAGAGAAAGAGAGAGACAGAGAGAGAGAAAAAGGGAGAGAGAGACAAAGAGAGAGAGAGAGAGAGAAAGAGAGAGACAGAAAGAGAGAAAGAGAGAGACAGAGGGAGACAGAGGGAGAGAGAGACAGAGAGAAAGAGAAAGAGAGACGGAAAGAGACAGAGGGAGACAGAGAGAGAGAAAGATAGAAAGAGAGAGACAGAAACTGAGAGATAAGGGCAAAGAGAGAAAAAGGGGAGAGAAAGAGCGAGACAGAGAGAGAGAAAAAAGAAGGAGAGAGACAAAGAGAGAGAGAGAAAGAGAGAGACAGACAGAAAGAGAGAGACAGAGTGAGACAGAGAGAGAGAAACATAGAAAGAGAGAGAGAGAGAGACAGAAACTGAGAGATAAGGGGAAAGAGAGAAAAGGGGGAGAGAAAGAGAAAGACAGAGAGAGAAAAAAGAAGGAGAGACAAAGAGAGAGAGAGAGAGAGAGAGAGAGAGAGAGCGACAGACAGACAGACAGTAATGGAGAGGGAGTGAGAGAGGAATGTTAATCTAATGTTAAATATAAGATTAAAGTTTACTCTGTTACTTTAATATAAGTCTTTACTTTTATACATAGTCACTGTCCAAAGAAAAACATGTATCTCCATTTTTTTATTTCTGTTTTATTTTACATTGTGTGATGATCAATAAAAACTAGAGCAGATAAATAAACACAGATTAATGAACACTGTTGCCATTTTGGAGAGTTTTTGGAGTTTTTTCTTGGACATTATTGTTTACTGTTGTATGTGTTCTGACAGTTGACCATCACAGCTCCCTGTGTGTGGACTGTCCAGACCAGCAGCAGCTCCGAGCAGAATCAGCTAGACAGAAGCTGCCCTCTAGTGGTGGCAGAGTTAGTGGCAGGTAAACCCGTCTAGCAATATCAGTGGACAGAATGCTTCAGAGTTTATACAGCCGAACTCTATCACATAAATAAATATATAAATAAATAAATATTGCTCTATAATTATTAATTGCTTGATAATAGCTCAGTAATTTTACATTGATGAATGAATGAATTAAGGAATTAATATGCTGCCATACTTTGTGACACACATTAAAGCAGGATAAAATGCTGGTTATATTTATTTGTATGTACTCGCTTATGAGTGTTCATATAAAAATTAGTAGCAGAAGCGAAGTCTTAAGTTTAAGTCTAAGATTTATGAGAAGCTGTAACGCTGGAAGCGAAGAGGAACCTTCGGTGTCGACTTTGTTTCCACACGGTCGCTTCTCTGTGCGAACCCGGCGTACATGGCGGGTTGTTGATGTTGAATTAGAGTAAATAAACGTTTTAAATCAGCAATAATATTATTATTAATAACAATAACAATATTTCTTATTAAACACGAGACTGAGAGAGTTTGGAGCTTCTGTTTCAGAAGACCGCGGTGAGTAAATACGCTGACATGAGTTTATCAGTGTGTCTGAACTGCTTCTGTTTATCACCAAACAGTTAATGTTAATTTATTCATTAAACATATTATAATAAAGCAGTACTGGCCACCTTATTAGAAACACCCACTTTACGCTTCCACTAACTGGCCACTTTATTAGAAACGCCTACCTTGTGCTTCCACTAATTGGCCACTTTATTAGAAACGCCTAACTTGTGCTTCCACTAATTGGCCACTTTATTAGAAACACCTACCTTGTGCATCCACTAACTGGCCACTTTATTAAAAACGCCTACCTTGTGTTTTCACTAATTGGCCACTTTATTAGAAACGCCTACCTTGTGTTTCCACTAACTGGCCACTTATAAGAAACACCCACCTTGTGTTTCCACTAACTGGCCACTTTATTAGAAACACCTCCCTTGTGTTTCCACTACCTGGCCACTTTATTAGAAACACCTTCCTTGTGTTTCCACTAACTGGCTACTTTATTAGAAACACCCACTTTACACTTCCACTAACTGGCCACTTTATTAGAAACACCCACCTTGTGTTTCCACTAACTGGCCACTTTATTAGAAACACCTACCTTGTACTTCCACTAACTGGCTACTTTATTAGAAACACCTACCTTGTGTTTCCACTAACTGGCCACTTTATTAGAAACACCCACTTTACGCTTCCACTAACTGGCCACTTTATTAGAAACACCCACTTTACGCCTCCACTAACTGGCCACTTTATTAGAAACACCCACTTTACGCTTCCACTAACTGGCCCCTTTAGTAGAAACACCCATCTTGTGTTTCCACTTTATTCTAAATGTATTTTGTAGATCAGCTTTCAATATAAACAGATTTGAATGTATTTCTATTAGTAAGTAGTTCTATGCTGTTGGATATATACTGTTATATACTGTACGTTTCCAGCAGGCTGATGGATAAGTGGTCCGGTGCTGAGGTGGAGGTCCGGCAGGCGGTGGCTCCGTGTCTTAGGATCATTGCTAACTCGCGGGATTCCGCTGAGATTACTGAAGCTCTCCGGAACATCATTCATTATCTAGAGGATGGGAACGCTTCAGCCAGTGAAAAGGCCGAATTCAACCGTGCACATTACACTCGAGTCCTGCAGGTCCTGGTCAGCAGTCTCACCTCTGATTGGTTCCACAGCCTGCCTGATAAGGAGCGCAGGGAACTGTGGGATGGCTTTTTCCTGATAGGTCCATCAGACCAGGCCCTGCTGGTGTTACTGGACACAATCAGCACCACCAGGTAAAAGAGTGAGTCTGAGTGAGTAATAGCGACATTACACAGTGATTACTTAATGCAACTTTGGTTGCTTGAAGTCTACAAAAGGTTCAATTGTACCAGAGTTGTGAAGCTTTCCGGACTAATTAAAAAAAAAAAAAAATTAAATATTGTGTAAACACTTACCAGAACAAGTCATCTGTATGTTAACATGGTTGTGAATAATAGTTAATAAACTCTCTCTCTCTCTCTCACAGTGATGGTTCCGGTCTGGACTGGTCAGTCAGCATGTTGGAGAAGTTTCTGAGTGCTGGTCGTGTTGGGGTGCTGTTGGCCTCCAGGTGTTTGGAAACGAATGTTCGTTCTGACTCCGCCCAGCTGAGAGAGACCATCCTGACCCGTCTGTCTGCACTGCCTGACCTCACCGCCAACCGTCTCCGCACACACACACCTGCAGCTTTCCTGCCACAGCAGTACTACACACACCTGGCCAGAGAAATCCTCAGCACGCTGGAGACCACCTGCTGTGCTCTGAGAGGTCAGAACACTGGAGCATTACAGATATCACTGTTAACTTTACAACTGAGCTATGTCTGCTTCATCCATAGTTTAATTTAAAGCTATATACTGTATGTAAGATTATTTACATCTATTCCAATTATATTTTGATATCTTCTGTTCTTACTGGTGTACATACACTTAGACTTTTAAACTATCAGCTTATATATATATATATATATATATATATATATATATATATATAGTAGAAACACCTGATATCATTAAAACAGATGTAAATAATCAGACATACAATACAAAGTAACATGAATATGTTATTGTGAGAGAATTAGATCAGATCTTGATCCAGTTTGAAGAACAAAGTTAGGTTCCAGATTTCTCCTGGACGCCACAGACATTGTATGAATGTATTCAGTTCCTACAGCAGCAAATCTTGATTTAGCTTAATGAAGTACTGAGCAGTCAAAGCAAGTATTAGATGAGAAAGGGTTAAATAAACACACTGCCGTATGTAAAAGCACTACACATGTACATATATATTAGTATTAATACAGTATTTATGTATTCCTATCATTTGTGTGCTATGTATTTTACAGTTGTGTGTGTGTGTGTGTGTGTGTGTGTGTGTGTGTGTGCTTTTACTGTAGCGGGTCAGGACTGCTCTCTGGGCTTCGTGGCTCAGCTGTTGGGAAAAGTGTGTGTACAGGGACACGGAGGTGAGCTTCTGTCTTTGTTACACTCAATAACTCACTTAATTTAACTACTTTTTCTATTTCAGAGTTCCTGTGGATTCCTGTGAAAGTCTTAAAAATTGTTAAACCAGCAGTAAAAACACTTTAGATTTAATTCAGTTTGTAATTTTAATATTAGAAGTATTACATTTAGGGATGACCAGTTCTGGCATTTAATTCTGGCGTCTGTTCGAGCTGCAGTGTTTAAGCTGGAACATTAGATGAAGAATGTGGAGAAGAGGAACTTTAGGCTGGTTTAAAGATGAACATGGAGCTCTGACAGTTGGGTTGTTTGTTGGAAAGGAATGAAAAGTGGCGACGTTCCCTTCACAGCCTGGAACGCTGGATTTTTCCACCACCGTCCTGGTTGCTGGTTGTTGTTGTGGTTGTGTGTAAATGTTGGGGGTGTAAATATGTAAATAACAAATCTGTTACGTAACAGTGTAGGATTTGGAGCTCGGTCAGTTGTATCCTCTCAATTCTGTAAAAACAGGGTTTGTATCTGAAGAACAGAGTTTGGTTCAGGTTCTGGGTATGTACAGTTTAGAGTACTGAACTTTATTTATTTATATATGACAATATAAGTGCACTGAGTCAAGTCAGTCACCAGATGTCAGTGTTGAGACGGCTTGATGCTGTTATTGCAAGCAACCAGATATTATTATTACTTTACTATGTCATGTTCTCCATTGTATAATACATCTACATGTAAATATCAGGAGATGAGAGTGTAAGTGTGAATCTATCATACTTTGATCTCAGACCTCAGTGTAGAGCTAGAACAGAAGACTGCGTTTTGCTGTTTAAATGGTGACTGTAGAAGGAGGCTCTATATATGTATGTGTGTGTGTTTATGTATGTATGTGTGTATGAATGCATCTGTCTATATATGAGTGTGTTTTTGTGTGTTTAGAGTTGGTGTGTGGGACGCTGGCCCCCTGTCTGTCTGCTCACACCCGCTCTGATGCTCTATGGCAGCGTGTGAGCTGTAAACTGCTGGAGAACGTTCCAGAACGCTGGATGGAGAGCGTCATCACTGCACTCATATGCAACTTGCACGGGTGAGTGTGGCTATATACACATTACACGGCTGTCGACACATAATACATTTAACTACGTAATATTTATCAATAGAAGTATAGATAATTCAAACGTGATTGAAATTGAGTCAAACAGTTAGAGCCTCAGCTGTGGCTCCAAGTCGGTCTCAGTTACCATAAAAAAAAAAACAATTAGTCTCAATTAATTAGGTTTTCAGTGCAGTGGGAGTGTATTCGTCCAACAGATTTTTATTTATTTATTTCTGGTGTGTTCTCTCTGCAGGGCGTCGGCGTTGTCGAGGGTGATGGGAAATCTGGTGTTGAAGAATAAGAAAGTTCAGTTTGTGCTCACACACAAACTCCTCCTGCTGCAGTATCACCACCCGGTAACACACATACAATCACTCTTACTGTTCTACATCCACATACATACATTATTGTACATTATTGTGCTGATAATTCTTTAATAACCGTTTTATTCTGAGTATTAATACATTAAAATTTGAATATGGGTCATTCTCTCTCTCTCTTTCTCTCTCTCTCTCTCTCTCTCTCTCTCTCTCTCTCTTTCTCTCTCTCTCTCTCTCTCTCTCTCTCTCTCAGACTCTGTTATTGAGGACTGTGCTGGGTTATCTCGCTCTGGATCATGACCGGAGGCCTCTCCTCAAGCAGGTAAAAAAAAGGACTCTGTGGTCTTAATTTTTCCTGATTTATGCCTCATACAGGGGTGTATTTATATACAGTAAACCTGTATTTATATACAGGTTTACTGGGCTATATTTATATGCAGGGTTATGTTTATATACAGGGGTATACAAGCGTTTGGTTGCCCCTGGCCTAATTACATATTGTTGTTGATGAGCAAATATTATTTTTGACAGTTGTAAGTTAACACTGTGTGTGTGTGTGTGTGTGTGTGTGCGCGTGCGCGCGCGTGTGTGCGTGCGTGTGTGCGTGTAGGTGTTGCGGAGTGTGTGTCAGGTGTGGTGTAACAGCAGTGCAGTCAGACACACTCCTCTGGATCAGCAGCTGTATGTGAGTAAAGCCCTGCTGCTGTGTGTGAGTCTGCTCAATCCAACAGAGATCCAGGAGCTTAGAGAAGGTAACACACACAGCCGGTATTTTATTATTTATGTTTGAACACCTCGGTCAAATTGCCTGGATCTGCATAATTTTAGTGCTTTATTTCTTGTCACTGTTTATTTACTGAGTTTAATGTATTAGAACAAAAATAATATGTAAAATTTTAGTTACATCTGCACAGGCACATATTTTTTTTCCCACATTTATTTTTCCTCAGTATGGTTCATTCAGTAGCTCAACAGTAATTGCGTATTACAAGTGTGTTCACTATAGATAATAAGTTCACACATATCATTTAAGGAGAGGCACCCAAACTATTGGTACATGAGAACATTAAATATTGAAGGCTACTAGTCAATAAGTGTAAAAACCACTAATATTACTATAACAACAAAATATATTTATATAAAAATAGTAATTTATTTAGTTTTTAACCATTTTTCAACCTCTCCTTGATGAATTCCCATATTTACAGACATCATTTAATACCTAGTTTATCAAATCAATACCTAATCAAATAAAAAAAACAATAGAAATAGAATAAGAGAATAGAAATGTATTTTTGTGATTACATGTTTGTTTCTATTTTAGAAAAGCATAGATATGTGTTACTAATCATACAAAAAGATATCCCACCTACAGCCACCCATCCATGGCACTTTACCAGTGGCCAATAAATACAGTAAAAACACAATAATGTAATAAAATAAAATAAAATAAAAAATAAAAAAGAGGGAAAAAAGAATCCATTGTCTCCAACTCTAAGAATGAGGGCAGTACCAGCATACAGCTAGTAGTTTTTGCAGCTGTCAATTTAGCGATGCAAATCACAATTTAGAAAAAAGAAAAAAAAAAAATTTTTTTGTTTATTCATATTTATCCTAATTTTGTATAGCGCTTATAAAGGCTTATTGCTCAAGTCTTATTAAGTTACTGAAGTTTAGGATTGGGTGCCTAAGCTAAACATTTTGTTCATATGTGCACATAAATACAAGCAAATCATGTTTCAGAACTGTTGCAGTGCATGCTGGGAGGAGTTCAGTGTCGTCTGGACAGCAGCAGCGAGCGTGTGCGGAGGATGGGCATGGTGGTGGGGGAGTGTCTCAGTCAGAAACTGGACACGCCCACTTCTCAGCTCAGATTCCAGGTGAGCTTTAGGAGAGAGGTTGTTTATCTCTTTCTGCTGAGGATTTGTAGTGAGTAGAAGTTGCTGGTGTGTTCTGTGCTGGTCAGGCACTAGAGGGCGCCCCTGAGCGAGTCCAGGGTGAACGGGTTCAGATGTCGACAAAAATCAAGTTTTTACATTTCAAATGTGGATTTTCTGGAATGAGAATCTTAATTTGTTGAAACTTTAATATGAGTTTAATATGTATTTTATGAGTGAATTGTTAGAAATTTGTTTACTTTTGTGATTTTAGTTACAGTCACTGATGACCTGCCCACAGGCGCCCTCTAGAGCTCTGGCACCTGTTATAACAGGTTGTTTGCATATGATGTCACGTCACTTTGTTGTTGTGGTGTGAACTTTAGAGGGCTGGCTGTGAGTGATTTCACATAGGGGGCGCTATCACACTGTCTCTGTTGGTTTTATGCAGTTTACAGTCACTCAGAATCAGTTTAACTGATAAACCATGAGCCGCTTTTATCTAGTACCAAATTTTTTGTTCACAAGTAGAAAAATACAAGAAACCAGCAGCAGAACTGTCTGACCCTTCGTCTGCGGTCAGGACGAGAGACTGAACTTACTGTTCCAGTTTCTTGTAGCTGTAGTTTTAAACCTCTCACCAGTGACCAGTCACATCACCCCCAGACCAACTGTTCACTCTACAATACTCACTCCTACCGAGCACACGAGGGTGAAGCAGCTCATTCACCAGTTTTCCTGTTCCACCTTAAACAGTGCAGCAGGAGCCAGAATGTACCTGCACCTCCATTTAAGGTGGAAACAGGAGAATTGGTGAAGGAGAAGCTGAGCTGATGGTGCTGGTAGTCAGTAGGAGTGAGTATTGTAATGTGTAAGGGTGATCTGGGGGTGAACCCTGGTGGTCAGTAGGAGTGAGTATTGTAGTGTGTAAGGGTGATCTGGGGGTGAACACTGGTGGTCAGTAGGAGTGAGTATTGTAGTGTGTAAGGGTGAGCTGGGGGTGAACACTGGTGGTCAGTAGGAGTGAGTATTGTAGTGTGTAAGGGTGATCTGGGGGTGAACACTGGTGATAGATTTAAAAGCGTACGTTACGGTAAGTAAACAGCGTAACGTTAATGACGAGAGGGCTGGAGTTGAGTGTGTGGTGCTGTTTGATCCACAGGACAGTAAAAGAAAACCAAACCACAGACGTTGTGGAGCTACTCGTTATCGAGGTCCACCAACCGCCAACACACCAGTTGTAGCTCAACACTTTAGTATGTGGTGGTTTGTTTTCTTGGTGGTTCTTAATCTGCTGCTCGATAGCAGCTCATCTTTCAGTTCATCTCAAACCTCTCTTCATCACATCAGCATCACCTCTGACATCTACTGTAACATCTCACCTCCATCTCCTCCACTCTGTTCCTCACCTCCATCTCCTCCACTCTGTTCCTCACCTTCATCTCCTCCACTCTGTTCCTCACCTCCATCTCCTCCAATCTGTTCCTTACCTCCATCTCCTCCACTCTGTTCTTCACCATCTCCTCCACTCTGTTCTTCACCTCCATCTCCTCCACTTTCTTCTACACCTCCATCTCCTCCACTCTGTTCCTCACCTCCATCTCCTCCACTCTGTTCCTCACCTCCATCTCCTCCACTCTGTTCCTCACCTACATCTCCTCCACTCGGTTTCTCACCTCCATCTCCTCCACTCTGTTCTTCACCTCCATCTCATCCAATCTGTTCTTCACCTCCATCTCCTCCACTCTGTTCCTCACCTCCATCTCCTCCACTCTGTTCCTTACCTCCATCTACTCCACTCTGTTCTGTACCTCCATCTCCTCCACTCTGTTCCTTACCTCCATCTCCTCCACTATGTTTTTCGTCTCCACCTCCTCCACTCTGTTCTTTACCTATATCTCCTCCACTCTGTTCTTCACCTCCATCTCCTCCACTTTGTTCCTCACCTCCATCTCCTCCACTCTGTTCCTCACCTCCATCTCCTCCACTCTGTTCCTCACCTCCATCTCCTCCAGTCGGTTCCTCACCTCCATCTCCTCCACTCTGTTCTTCACCTCCATCTCATCCACTCTGTTCTTCACCTCCATCTCCTCCACTCTGTTCTTCACCTCCATCTCCTCCACTCTGTTCTTCACCTCCATCTCCTCCACTCTGTTCCTCAGCTCCATCTCCTCCACTCTGTTCTTCACCTCCATCTCCTCCACTCTGTTCTTCACCTCCATCTCCTCCACTCTGTTCTTTACCTCCATCTCCTCCACTCTGTTCTTCACGCACTCCATCTCCTCCACTCTGTTCTTCACCTCCATCTCCTCCACTCTGTTCTTTACCTCCATCTCCTCCACTCTGTTCTTCACGCACTCCATCTCCTCCACTCTGTTCCTCACCTTCATCTCCTCCACTCTCTTCTACACCTCCATCTCATCCACTCTGCTCTTCACCTCCATCTCCTCCACTCTGTTCCTCACCTCCATCTCCTCCACTCCGTTCTTTACCTCCATCTCCTTCACTCTGTTTTTTGTCTCCACCTCCTCCACTCTGTTCTTCACCTCCATCTCCTCCACTCCGTTCTTTACCTCCATCTCCTCCACTCTGTTTTTTGTCTCCACCTCCTCCACTCTGTTTTTTACCTCCATCTCCTCCACTCCGTTCTTTAACTCCATCTCCTTCACTCTGTTTTTTGTCTCCACCTCCTCCACTCCGTTCTTTACCTCCATCTCCTCCACTCTGTTTTTTGTCTCCACCTTCTCCACTCTGTTCTTCACCTCCATCTCCTCCACTCTGTTCTTCACCTCCATCTCCTCCACTCTGTTCCTCACCTCCATCTCCTCCACTCTGTTCCTCACCTCCATCTCCTCCACTCTGTTCCTCACCTCCATCTCCTCCACTCTGTTCCTCACCTCCACCTCCTCCACTTTGTTCTTTACGCACTGCCTCTGTGTGGATCTCGAATGGCGTACATGAAAAGAACCTATTGTAATGAGTGACTTCTCACTATGTTCTCGTTCTGTTTGATTGAACACGCTGAGAATGTTTCACTGTTATGTGTTTGTTAGTATGAAGCAAATGAGGAGAGCAGAGAACTGTTATCTCTGATGGAGCTGCTGTCTGAAGAGCAGGAAGAAGATGAGCAACAGCAACAACCTGAAGACCCACTCAGGTACAACCACACCAACACTGTTAGACTCCAAGTAGTCGGCGCAGTTTAAGAATAATGAGATATTAATGTTAAATGCTAAACATGAGCGTCAGATTAAAATGAAAAGTTAACTCCGCCCCCTCATCAGCATGAAAGAGACAGTGATTGGCAGCAGTGCTGGTGTTTACTGATTCGTTTGATACCACAGACATCACGCTTGAGTTCAGCTGAGGTGTAACTGAATGTAAACATAAAGCACGTGTACAGCATTTCTATTTCCTGTGACTTCAAACTGTTCCACAGAGCTCAGCTAGAGGGCAGCAGACGGAGTACACAGGATCAGTCGATGACATCACAGCCCCAAGCAGCCAATCAGAATTCCAGCGATTCTGAGCTTGACAGGTACATACAAATATTCTCAGGTTATTCAGATTTATTATTAATCTAGAATCTCTCACCACTCCTCCTTCACACTCTCACTCATTCCCTCCCTTCCTTCTGTCCTTTACACCCTCCCTTCTTTTCTTCTGTTCCTCACTTATTCCCGCCCTTCTGTCTGTCCTTCACTGTCTCCCTCTTTCCCTTCTTTCTGTCCCTCCCTCCCTTCATTCTGTCCTTTAATCCCATCCTTTCTTCCTTACGTCCCTCATTTATTCCCTCATTCCCCCTCTCTCCCTGCCTGCCTCCCTCCCTCATTCCCTCCCTTCCTTCTGTCCCTTATTTCCTCCCTCCCTCCTTTTCTGTCTCTCATTTCCTACCTCCCTCCCTTCCTTCTGTCTCTTATTTCCTCCTTCCCTCCCTCCCTTCCTCCTGTCTCTCATTTCCTTCCTCCCTCCCTTCCTTCTGTCTCTCATTTCCTCCCTCCCTCCCTTCCTTCTATCCCTCATTTCCTCCCTCCCTTCTGTCCTCATTTCCTCCCTCCCTCTTTTCCTTCTGTCTCTCATTTCCTCCCTCCCTCCCTTCCTTCTGTCTCTCATTTCCTCCCTCCCTTCTGTCCTCATTTCCTCCCTCCCTCTTTTCCTTCTGTCTCTCATTTCCTCCCTCCCTCCCTTCCTTCTGTCTCTCATTTCCTCCCTCTCTCCCTTCCTTCTGTCTCTCATTTCCTTCCTCCCTCCCTTCCTTCTGTCTCTCATTTCCTCCCTCCCTCCCTTCCTTCTATCCCTCATTTCCTCCCTCCCTTCTGTCCATCATTTCCTCCCTCCCTTCCTTCTGTCCCTCATTTCCTCCCTCCCTCCACTTCCTTCTGTCCATCATTTCCTCCCTTCCTCCCTTCCTTCTGTCCCTCATTTCCTCCCTCCCTTCTTCCTTCTGTCCCTCATTTCTTCCCTCCCTCCCTTCCCTCTGTCCATCATTTCCTCCCTTCCTCCCTTCCTTCTGTCCCTCATTTCCTCCCTCCCTTCTTCCTTCTGTCCCTCATTTCCTCCCTCCCTTCTTCCTTCTGTCCCTCATTTCCAGCCTCCCTCCCTTCCTTCTGTCCCTCATTTCGTCCCTCCCTTCCTTCTGTCCCTCATTTCCTCCCTCCCTCCCTTCCTTCTGTCCCTCACTTATTCCCTCATTCCCACCTTCTCTTTCTCCCTACTTTTCTCCCTAACCCTCTCATTCATTTCATTCTTCACTCCCTCATTTTGTTCCTCAATCATTCTCTCATTCATTCCCTTATTCATCTCTTCTTCCCTTTCTTCTTCACTCATTCCCTTCCTCATTCTGTCACTCACTCTATCATTCTGACTCTCTCTCTCTCTCTCTCTCTCTCTCTCTCTCTCTCTCTCTCTCTCTCTCTCTCTCTCAGTGATGATGAGCTCACTCCGTACGATATGTCTGCTGATCAGGTGAAGCAGAAGTTGACTCCGCCCCGCTATGTCAGAGACTGTCTGGAAGGTGAGGGATCACTGATCAAAATGAAAAATAATCAGTAGTCAGTTATTGATCGGTTTCTGTTTCTGATCATGTGCAAAGAAATATGCTCGGCCACTTTATCAGAAACCCCTCCCTTGCAGCTTCTCATTGCTGGTGTACAGTCAGAGACTCTAGCTCATCACTTAGTTAGTCTAGTTTTTAATTAAGAGAGCTGCTGTTGTCTGGATGTTTGTATATAGTGGTCCACTTTTAACTAACGTTTATCTGATACACTCACATCAACAACGCACACAGTACCATATCAGTGTCAACGCTGAGCTGAGAATAGACCTCCACTCCAATAATATCTGGACGACAGTGGTCCTGTGGTCAGAAACTAGTCACTGATGAAGGAAGTAGCAGCCACAGTGCAGTCTATGCTGATTACAAAGTAGAGTGATCTGATTGGTTGTGTATTTGACTGACAGCTCTGATGTCCTCTGATGACCCGGAGAGGGTGGAGCTGAGCCTGCAGGCGGCAGAGGGGCTCCTGAGGAAGAACGTCAGTGCCTCACGAGAGGTCAGAGGTCGATTATTGTAGGGCTGTGCGATATTGACATGAAATACAAAGCGATAACTTACTGTTAAAATAGTATAAACAGACGTATAAACCGAAATCTAACTAACCTCTCATTTAAACTAATAGCAAAGTACAAAATTATACCACTTAGCATTGTGCAAAAGGCAGAGACACAACTTTACCTCCACAACTTCTAAACAAGCAAGGCAGGGCAAGTTTATTTGTATAGCACCTTTTATACACAGTGGCTACTCAAAGTGCTTTACATAAATTAAGAAATAAGAAACAGAGCTCAAATAAATCAGTTAAAAGAAATAAGGAATGTACAAATATTTAAAAGAAAGAGAATTCAATAAAACAAACGAAGAAAGATTACATTATGTATTTATTAATAGATTTAGTTGTATATTTTTATAAGGACTCTTATTCTGAAGAGTGAGCGCTAGTATTGTCAACACATTGTCGTAGCAAGCCTCCGGGAGTGAGTTGTAAACAATGTAGAGCTACGCTGACAGGTCTAGCTAGACTGTGTTCTGAGTTGGAGCTGCTTTTTATCTTTGTAAACCTGAGTAAAGTTGTAATGTGGGACCTTAACTGTCTCAAGTTTCCTGGGGAAACATGCTGGTAGTTTAGGAGTTTTTGATCTGTGCAGTGTGTGTTTTTTAGTTGTCCGTGTGGCAAAAGGGTTTAGTTAATGGTCTCCCATGTAGGAGAGATACATAAATATATCAACATAAATATATCAACATAAATATATCAACATAAATTTATCTACATAAATATATCAACATAAATTTATTTACATAAATATATCAACATAAATTTATCAACATAAATATATCAACATAAATGTATTTACATAAATATATCAACATAAATTTATCTACATAAATATATCAACATAAATGTATCTACGTAAATTTATCAACATAAATTTATTTACATAAATATATCTACATAAATTTATCAACATAAATATATCAACATAAATATATCAACATTAAATGTATCTACATAAATTTATCAACATAAATTTATCAACATAAATTTATTTACATAAATATATCTACATAAATATATCTACATAAATATATCAACATAAATTTATCTACATAAATATATCAACATAAATTTATCAACATAAATATATCGTTGCTGTCTAAAGGAACCATGTATGTCCTTTTTTTCCCCCCCATTTTTCTACATTTGAATTCAACAGCTGCCATTTACATGCTGTGCAAATTTCATGATGAGTGGACCAGTGGAAATGCTCCAAAATAGCATGTAATATTTTCTGGTTGTATTGACTTACACTAAAGGTGAAGAAGGTTTTTGGCCTCTCCTGTAAAGTTTTTATTGTACATCCCTGATGCTGGATTGATAATGAAAAAAGAACAGGAGAAACAGTGTTTTATGGTAATAAACAACACAGTCATGGACCCTTCACTTAATTAGCATTAAAATTAGTGGTTTAAAATGAGCAGTTTTATATTTGCTGCAGCTTAAATCAAAGTATCCAGTCTTGCTATGAGTCCAGTATTGTGAAAAAAAACATCTTAATATTAGGATGTATAACACTGGTATTAATATAACACTCATAAATACCTTTCACAATACTATGTAACCAATCAGCCAGTACAGAACTGTTATTTGTCCAGATAAATCACATTATTTGTTTATTAAACATAAATCATATTGTCATATTGACTGTATAGACAGTATATTACAGATATAAACAATATTGCATTAAGGTTATATTCTTCTGTGTGACCGAAATATGATCTGTATGTTGATCAGGTGAGTGTGCAATTCAGTAAGGTGCTGTTACACCTGGAGGACAGGTACAGCACTGCAGGCTTCCACAGCCTCAGACAGAGCAGCATGGTGGCCCTCGCAGTCATACACACACAGCCGGTGAGATACAACACTCTACACACATTCATCCGGGGGTTTAGTAGTGTAGCGGAGCCTCTCATAACATTAAAACCACCTCCTTCTATCTCCACTCACTGTCCACTGTATCAGCTCCACTGACCATACAGGACCTCCACTCACTGTCCACTGTATCAGCTCCACTGACCATACAGGAGCTCCACTTACAGACTGTAGTTCATCTGATTCTCTGTATACTTTATTACTCTGTTCTTTAATGATCAGGACCCGGTACTATTAGGGAGGTGGGTCATTCTCAGCACTGCAGTGACTCTGACATGGTGGTGGTGTGTTAGTGTGTGTTGTGCTGGTGTGAGAGGATCAGACAGCAGTGCTGGTCCTGGAGTGAAAATCGTCCACCAACCAAAACTATCCAGACAGCAGTGTCCTGTGGGCGGCGTCCTGTGTCCACTGATGAAGGACTAGAGGAACACAAACTGTGCAGCAGCAGATGAGCTACTGTCTCTGACTTTACATCTACAAGGTGGACCAGCAGTTGTAGGAGTGTTTAACAGAGTGGACAGTGAGTGGACACAGTGTTTAAACACTCCAGCAGCACTGCTGTGTCTGATTTACTCTCTCCAGCACAACACGGTGCTGAGAATTGACCCACCACCACATAATACGTGCTCTGTGGTGGTCCTGTGGTCACTGTTTAGTCATTAACACAAACTTTATCCTTTCCTGCCTCTCAGGTTGTGGAGTATCTGACCACTGAGTTCTACTCACTGAACTACAGTCTGAGACAGCGGCTGGACATCCTCGAGGTAAAGCCTCACTTTCTTAATTCTGTCGTTATCTTACTAAGGGGAAGAGGAGAAAGTTGAGAATGAGAATATTCATTCTCCCCCCATCCCTTTATAACATTAGTGTATTGAATTACATAGACTAGATTAAAGTACTGCGTTTCTTTGCTTTTCAGGTTCTTGTCCTCGCTGCCCAGGAGCTCTCTGAGCCAGTCCTAGATAAGAAGGCAGCACCCCGGCCCGTTCCGGCGGCAGTGACCCTGGAGCAGTGTGGAGAGCTGGAGCACTGGCGCCAGGTGGTAGAGAAACGCATCCAGAGCAAAACCAGACGCATCAGCAAGGTAACGCTTCCAGTTCTCCTCCAGTTTAACTCTCAGGTTGAGAACTGTGTACTGATGGATGTTGTGTTCTAAATGATGAAAGAATTCACAGCGAGTTCTGCCCTTTAACATATATGCGCACTAACACTGTGTGTCCTCAGGGTGCCTCTCAGCCGCTCAAAGCTACTCCAAACCGCTATGCTCCCGTAGCTGGATTCTTCTTCTTTCCCCTACTGAGGAACTATGACAGGTGTGTTTCAGACTGGAGAGTCTTTTTATCCTGAAGTTGAGCATTAGGCTTTTCTTTCTGAGTAGGTTAATCTTGTGAGCACAAAATATACATTCTGCTTGATATTGGGCGAAATGGCAAAACTGATATATATATAACGATACTTTTTTTTTTAGTTTTCATGAGATAAAAATAAAAATGATTCCAGGTCTTATAACATCTGGCAAGCTGGAAGAGCCAATGTAGTACCACATTTCAATTTGTACAGTATAATGAAACACGTTCAGGCTTCTTTATTAGAAGTCTTCTTTATTATTACACGTTCAGGCACAGTTATTAGGATGGGATAGTAGATACAGCTGGTACACGATGGACTGCAGTAGACAGTGAGTGCACAGATACTTGTGGGAGAGTAGACAATATATACAAGAAGTATAAAAAGAACGGTAAATAAATAAAAAATACTATTAAGTATAGAAAAGCACGCTTGTGTTTCTAGTTTATTCTGTGTTGATCTGTGTTTACTTTTCACATATGCTGCACTAAATCTAGTTATTTAGGATTATACTAAGGACTGTCAATGGTATACTCAGAAAAGCATATTATAATATAACTGATCACAGTAATGATGTAAATATTTTGATCTTGGTCTGTTTATCTTTGGTGTTTAATGTGTAATAACAATACATTTTAGTATCGTACAAATATTTTACACTATGTTTACTGGAACAGGCAGCTGATTGAGCTCCTCCCACACGCACACCTACAATGATCCTTTCCTGTGTTTCAGACCACAAGTGACTTTTGACCTGTTGGGGAGTGACCACCTAGTGCTGGGCCGACTGGTACACACACTGGGACTCCTGATGCACTTAGCTGTCAATGCTCCGGTACAGAAACACACACACACACACACACACACACACATTCGAAAACCAGTGAGCAGCTTTAGCTACAATACCGCCATCAATCGCTGACACAGGTGTTCAATTGTGCACACAACTTGTAATTTTTATAGACCCCTATAGATCCTATTCTATAGATCCTCAATCAAATCCTCGCAGCAATGTTCAACATCAGTACCTGACCTCACTAACACTCAATCAAATCCTTACAGCAATGTTCCACATCAGTACCTGACCTCACTAACACTCAATTAAATCCTCACAGCAATGTTCAACATCAGTGCCTGACCTCACTAACGCTCAATCAAATCCTCACAGCAATGTTCAACATCAGTACCTGACCTCACTAACACTCAATCAAATCCTCACAGCAATGTTCAACACCCGTACCTGACTTCACTAACACTAAATCAAATCCTCACAGCAGTGTTCCTACATTAGTATCTGACCTCACTAATACTCAATCAAATCTTCACAGCAATGTTCCACATCAGTACCTGACCTCAATAATACTCAAATAAATCCTCACAGCAATGTTCAACATCAGTACCTGACCTCACTAATACTTAAATAAATCCTCACAGCAATGTTCCACACGCTGCTGACATTTTCAACATATCAAGTGTTTATATTCTGCTTTGAGTATAACTGTGTGTTTACAGGTGGCAACACAGATGGGCAAAGCTCTTCTGGACTTTGTGTGGGCCATTCGTTTCCATGCCGACCAGTAAGTGATGGTGTGATTTTACGCTAATGAACACAACACAGTGTGTGTGCTCTGAATTTGTAACACTACAGACAGATGTTTCAGAGCTAATGAGTTATAACTCCCACACTGAGATCACTACACAGTGAATTCTTTTTTTATGCAGCCGTCACAGTTATATCGCACCCTACAGTTGCCAAAGTGTATTACAATTACTCTCTATCTATCTCTCTAGGATGGTGAGGAGGGGAGTGTTGTTTGCTGTGTGTGCAGTGTTTCTGAGCATGCCCAGTGAAAATCTGCTGCTGGAACTCAGTGATGATCTAGTGGAGACCAGAGCGTGGCTGGCAGGTACAGATATATATCAGCTTATAGAATTTGTGTCGAATTAACATGAAAAATGATCACAACAATGCTTTGAGAGCTTTTCCTTAATTTGATATTGATTGAAGTAAAACACTGTCAGTAGTGTGTATGTACTTGTACACTGCTGAGTGCTGTGTTTGTGTGTGTTTGCTGTGTACAGACGTAGCAGAGAGTGATCCTGATGCAGACTGCAGGAGTTTGGCCGTGCAGAGTTTAGTGCTCCTAGAGAAAAATCTCAAAACACACCTGCAGAACCCCTCGCTGGAGACCTGATCACAGGGGGGAGACAGAGGGCAAGAACTCAGCCCTCAAGAAGAGTGTTCAGTGGAGCTCTAGCTGGTCTGAACCTGTGACTGCAGAAGAGCTGTAAGCTCAGTGGAGCCATGTGAGAGAGATTACTGGAGTATGCTTGGCATCAAATGAAGAGCAGAACAGTCTGGAACGTGATGGTAGTTTATTGGACGCTACCCTGCATTACAGCCTCAGTCATGGTCTGACCAGTATCTCCTGGACATCAGGTGGATCCCTAAGCAGACTGAGCTGTTTACAGTGTAGTGTGTGTTGGCCATAAACTCCTCCTGAGTGATCATTTTTGGTCTTGTATTTCAGCAAGAGTCCAAAAATGTTGCCTTTTTTTATTTATTCAAAGAATAAAAACAATTTTTCTGTGTTTCAAAGTGTAGAAATGTGGCCAAAAAATTGAATAATGCATAAAAGTGCTAACATCCATTATTTTTCTTTTATTCATGTGATCAGTTGAGGAAGATGTTGAATTAAACACAAAAGAAAATCAGAGTGACAGTATTACAGATGCTTAGATAGAAGATGGTTAGTTACAGATGGAAGGAGTTCTTTCATACATACACCAGAACCTCAGACTCAGCAGCCAACCGGCATTAAGCTGATGTAATGCTTGAACTCTTTAGTTTCTCTAATACATGTGTACCATCTCTAAAGATGTTCAAAAGAAACTTGAGATATATATATATATATATCTATATAGTTCACGTTAATGTGTGTTATATGGCTTGAGACTCACTGCTGTGAACTAGTGTCTGTAGTTTAGAGGCTCCCACTCGTTTAAGGGGAAGAAAATAGGATTTTCAAAGCAATAATTTGAGAACAAACCGTGTAGTTTGAGCACGTGCCTGGCACTACGCACATCACGTAAGTCTGAATGGGTAGCGCGGCGCCAGTGGAGTAGAGAGTTTAGTTCAGCGGTGTATTTGTCATTGATGGAGCTTGGACGCCACCGTGTGGTCAAATTGAGGACATGCAAGTCAGAGGAAAAGAGACTTTCGTATGTGGACTTATTGTGTTAATGAGAGATTTACTGAATAACTGTGTTTGTGAGGCACCAATATAAATACAGGAACTGAAATATGATGTGTTTACATTTATCATACGTGGATCAAACGTCATCATTTTATACAGTAGATCAGGTTTTACAACAAGAAGTCTAAAGGTTTTTTTGGACTTTTCACGATTTGGCCACACGATGGCGCCCAAACTTCATCCGAGATATGGTATGTATTTTCTATTTTATGTCTTCAGTTATTTACATTCTCTCTCTCGCTCTTTTAATCAATCAACCAATAAATCTGGCTTAATTGGCATGTCAGTGTAAACTACATAATAGCATAAACATATATATAAAATAATATAACAGTAACAATAGCATTATTTTCAGAGTTAAAGAAAAAAAAACTAGTAAGCATTTTATATGTATGCACTAGGGGTCTATAGGGTGGGGGTGGGTAGGATTGGGTATAGGGTACATAAGATGTGGGTGGGTTTATTCAGCCAATTGCCTTATCGTCGTTAAACGCCAGTTCGCCATGAACATATGTAAAGGTTTCCTTTGCTTTAATGAAACATCTTTGCTCTTCCAAATAATCACATACTGTGTGTGCATGTGGCATCGTTACAGATTAATGATGCCACATGCACACACAGTATGTGAAAAATTATTTTAATATGTAATACTCACCTCAATAAACACTGGTGTCAAAGAATAACGATAATGAACTTAAATCCTCTCCTCCCCACTCTTGCATATAAAACCGCAACAAAATTATAAAGCTGTTAAATACACATGTGCATATAAAGATTTAGTAAAATTTGGACTTTCTTTTAACGGATAGGCAGACCAAGAAAATGCGCGGGAAAACTAACAAAGCAATCGAGTATTTACTCCTCTCCCCTCTCGCATAAAAGCAATACAGTATTTTTTGCATACGCGATCACAAAAACAAAACTAGCTCTGTTGTTGAAAACGTGGGTGGCTCTTAGAAGAGCCGTTGGGTTCAATGGATTCAGCGTCACTGTTTACTTGGAGCTGGTGTACTTGGTGACGGCCTTGGTGCCCTCGGACACGGCGTGTTTGGCCAGCTCACCGGGAAGGAGCAGGCGCACAGCGGTCTGGATCTCCCTGGAAGTGATGGTGGAGCGTTTGTTGTAGTGAGCCAAACGGGAAGACTCACCGGCGATGCGCTCGAAAATATCGTTGACGAACGAGCTCATGATACCCATCGCCTTAGAGGAGATGCCGGTGTCAGGATGGACCTGCTTCAGGACCTTGTACACATAGATAGCGTAGCTCTCCTTCCTGGTCTTTCTGCGCTTCTTTCCACCCTTACCGGCCGTCTTAGTCACGGCTTTCTTGGATCCCTTTTTCGGTGCAGACTTCGCTGGTTCAGGCATGGTTGTCGTCTTCGTGCTAACTGAAGAATGAGGAGGGGCTTCAGGCACCCGGATTATTTAGACTCCGATATTCAAATATTCTTGGCCCCGCCCAACGCGTTCGTGCCTAACGACCATTGGATAACAATAAACGGCTCACATGTCGGCTCTCTCTATGCTCTCGTCCAACCCCTCCTCCTTCCTTTCTTTGTTCGTCTTCCCAAGCATGTATTCATGTATTGTATATCCTGTAATTATTTATTCATTTATTTATTTAATTGATATGAAAAAAGATACAAAAAGAGCATAGAAAACGAAGTAGTAAAGAGTTTAGACTTTATTTTAGCAACAACCACTCATTAATCACTTGTTATTTTTTATAATTTATTTATATTTCAAGTTTTTTATCAAAGACTCCAGACGCTGTAGCTTCAAATTAATGTGTGTCAAGTCCCAGATGTTTACCTTTACCCCCCATTTGTCTTGTTTGGTATGGTACACAAGGCTGTCTTAACAAAATCACTTCACCTTATACGGCGGCTCTCACTAGAAGCATTCTGAGCGGAAACTCATTTCAGATTTTTTTTTTTTATTTAAAATGTATTTACGTATATGCGCGTTGTGGCACATAAATGTCAGTACAAGTAATTCTAACTAAGTTGCTTTAATTAAACATTAAAAGACAGTAGCCCACACACCCTATTGACCTCCATACCCAATCCTACCCACCCTCACCCTACTGACCCCCCAGCCTAATGGCGCCTAATAATTTACATACATATAAAAATGCTTACTAGTTTCCACATTCATATTGATTATATTATCGTTATTGTTTTTTTATTCAACTCCTAAAATAATGTTAATACTGTTATTTTAGAATTTTCTACATGTTTATGCTTTGGCAATAATATAGCTTACACAGACATGCCAATGAAGCCTTTTTGATTGATTGAGAGAGAGAGAGAGCGAGCATATAAATAACGGAAGACATAGGACATACAAACCATATTGGGTGCCATTGTGTGGTCAAGGAGTTGGTTGTAAAAGCTGATCTACTGTATAAACTGATGGGGTTTGATCCTCGTGTAATTATTATTTTAAATACGCTAAGTAAATCTCTCAATAACACAAATCTACATACCAAACGGTCTCTTTTCCTCTGACATGCATGTCCTTAACTTGACCACACGATGGCGTCCAAACTCCATCAATGACAAACGCACCGCTGCACTAAACTCTCTACTCCACTGGCGCAGCGCTACCCATTCAGACTTACGTGATGTGCGTAATGCTAGGCACGTGCTCAAACTACACGGTTTGTTCTCAAATTACTGCTTTGAAAATCTTTTCTAACTGTTTTATTTTGATCACCATAAACGGGTGAATACAAACACACACAAAGTCTCTTTAGATACTCGACTCTGTTAAATATCGAGTTTCTTTTGAACATATTTTGATACTTTAAACATGTATTATAGCGAAACTAAAGAGTTCAAGCCTTAAATCAGCCTTAATGCCGGTTGGCCGCTGGGTTAAGGTGTTACCGGCAGCACTGTCATGTCTGATCCACTCACAACAGCACAACACACACTAACACACCATCATCTTGTCAGTGTCATTGCAGTCCTGAGAATGACCCCCCACCTAAATAGTACCTGCTCTGTGGTGGTCCTGATCATTAAAGAACAGAGTAATAAAGTATACAGAGAATCAGATGAACTAAGTGGAGCTGATACAATGGACAGTGAGTGGAGATACAAGGAGGTGGTTTTATTGTTATGACTGATCCGTGTACACACACACACACAGGCCCCCCTTACAACATTTTACACACATTCATCTGGGGTATCTCACCGGCTTATTCCGTGTATATGTGGGTGGCTCTTAAAAGAGCCGTTGAATTTAAGCGAACTGGGACACTAGTTTACAGTGCCTTTACTAGAACATCTGCTCGTTTTCACTGAAACAGTTTGGTGGCTCTTAAAAGAGCCTTTTGGGGGGGGGGGGTCGTTTTACTTATGCGCGCTCTCCGCGGATACGGCGGGCCAGCTGGATGTCCTTGGGCATGATGGTGACTCTCTTGGCGTGGATGGCACACAGGTTGGTGTCCTCGAACAGACCTACCAAATACGCCTCGCTGGACTCCTGCAGAGCCATGACGGCAGAGCTCTGGAAGCGGAGATCGGTCTTGAAGTCCTGCGCGATCTCACGCACCAGGCGCTGGAAGGGCAGTTTACGGATCAGCAGCTCTGTGGATTTCTGATAACGACGGATCTCCCTCAGAGCCACGGTGCCGGGCCTGTAACGATGAGGTTTCTTCACGCCCCCGGTGGCGGGTGCGCTCTTACGGGCAGCTTTGGTGGCCAACTGTTTTCTCGGAGCTTTGCCACCAGTCGACTTACGGGCCGTCTGCTTGGTTCTTGCCATGGCGTCAAAGTCTGCTCTTCCTCGTCCAACAACGAAAATAATGTTCCGGCCTCCCACACGGCCCATTTAAGCATTCGAGCTGCTCGCCGCTCATTGGGCGTCTTGGCTGTGTCCGCCTCCCATTGGACAGTTGTTAACGCGTCTTTCGCGCGCCATCATTAAAAAGAACAATACGTTGCTCCAACGCATTGGCGGGCTCCTCTATTTCAGCCTTTGTTTCAATTTCAAATAAAGAGCTAGAGATCAATCCATCTCATTCATTCGTATGTATGTATATTTAACACAAACACAAATATTTGTTTTGTTACATTAGTCTAATTACTGTTTCTGCTTTTCGCCTGTCGTTTCATTTCAGTTAAAGGGGGCGGAGGTATGTGAGGACGTTGTGCCTTTTGTTTACTGTAACACGCACACAAAATGTTTTAGAAAATTTCCAAGAAATAGCCGCATTTATCGTGTATCTTATTTATTTGGGTGTATATATGTAATAGACACGGAGATTGCTTACATGACATCTGTTTCATTTCACTAAACAGAAGTTCATTCATACATATATAATTACGGCTTATAAAAACACACTTGAGTTCTGTGAGAAATAACTACCACGGTAAAAAACATACTTTAATGTGTTTACACAAAGGAAGAAGCGCACTTTTCTCGGTGGGTGGGTGGCTCTTAAAAGAGCCTTTGGGTTTATACAGGTCAGCGGAGAACAGTGATTTACTTGGTCTTGACCGCCTTCTCGGTCTTCTTGGGCAGCAGGACGGCCTGAATGTTGGGCAACACGCCACCCTGAGCGATGGTCACTCCTCCGAGCAGTTTGTTGAGCTCCTCGTCGTTACGGACGGCCAGCTGCAGGTGACGAGGAATGATACGGGTCTTCTTGTTGTCGCGGGCAGCGTTACCCGCCAACTCGAGAATCTCAGCGGTCAGATACTCCAGCACAGCGGCCAGATAAACAGGAGCGCCGGCACCGACACGCTCGGCATAGTTCCCCTTACGCAGAAGCCTGTGTACACGGCCCACGGGGAACTGAAGCCCAGCGCGAGAGGAGCGAGTCTTAGCCTTAGCTCTGGCTTTGCCGCCGGTTTTTCCTCTTCCGCTCATCGTGCAGATGTGATTAGTTCTTCCACCAAAATAGAAAGAAAGTGTTAAAGCCGCCTAATGTCCTTCATATAGCCAAAGCAGCTCCGTTCCTATTGGCTAAAACGCACTGGCCTCCAACAGCCAATCGTGTTAGTGTCGTTAGCCCGCCCACCATCTCCCGATCCCTTTCTTCGCCCCCCTCCCCTCTGCGTTGTGTGAGGGATAGAAAGAAACAAAGAAAGAAAAACTCGTATACGTCTCTTTATTCCTGACATTTTCACACACAATACGGTCTCCAAATTATACCCATACACTAGTTTTACGCTTTGTAAGTACATCCTGAGCTTCAGCTCTGTTCCTAATTTTTCATTTTAACTCCAAATCTGTGCTGTACATATCCCCTTACTCATCATAATTTCTTTGTATGTCTATGCTCAAAATCTGATTGGGCTTGCTCTAACCACATCAGAGGTCTAGCTCTATACATATTTACGCCTAGCTATGTACCTACCTGAAGTCATATCTTTATCATACCTTCACTTTACCTAACCTAGAAGCCCTATTCCCAGCCATTAAGCTGTCTTTATTTTAACTTTAGCACAAGTCTGAGGCAAGGCTCATTTTCCTCACTTCATTAAAAGCTTATAATGACTTGAATGGCTCCTTACCTTTTGTCCCTGCTTACCCTCAGTCATGCTATAGTCATGCGTCTCCTAATTTTTACTTCTGCATAAGCCAGCTGTCCACTCTTTAGATATTTTCAGTCATGCTGATAGTGTCTGCGTACCACTGTACTCACTATTACTTCGGCAAAGGCCTGAAATCTAGCTGTAAGGCCAATACTACTAACTCATACTTCTTTATAAGTCTAAAGCTTTGCCACAGACCCATTATGCTCCCGCTGCATCAGAAGCTGTAAGCGTGGCTATCTATGTAGTATTTACTTACTCAGTCTAACTCAGTAAATTTTACAACACAATAAATCCACATAAAAAAGTCTCTTTTCCTCTCACTTGCAAGACCTCAATTATACCACACGATGGCGTCCAAGCTCCATCAATGAAATATACACCGCTAAACTCGTGTACTAAACTCTGGTGTTACTCCACTGGCGCAGCGCTACCTATTCACATATTTACGTAATTCGTAGTGGTTAATTCTCGGCCTATTGCGTAATTCGTTAAACGCCAGGTTCAGAGAGAGAGAGAGAGAGAGAGATCATTATATTCCTGCTATTTTTCTACACATTGCCTGCTCCTATTCTTACACGTAATAATAAATTAACACTCGATCATTGTTTTTATATCTGGCTAGTTTTCTACCTTATTCTAAAAATAGTCGTTCTATTTTAATACACCATAGATGTGGCCCCCCTTTTCCATCTACATTACAGACATTATATACAGCTCTAAGCCTTATTTCCATTCTTCTAACCGCACCATGAGCTTCAGGTCTAGTTTTGTTAATTCAATATACCTCTTGAGAAAATATACTACTGCCTTTATTAATCCATTAACAGTACATCTTCATGCTCTCCTGCTCTGCCATCCCACACATGCACAGCAAAGAAAATACCTGGAGATTTATGTAAACAGCTAACACATGCTAGTAAAACATTGACCTGCTTTATCAACAAGTAAACACAATTTAATATCAGTGTACTAAAAAAATTATCCTATTATGCGGAGGAGCAGAACAGCAAATGCGCGGCAAAATAAACTTTAATAAGACTGAACGCCGGTCTCACCCACTCTAACATCGAAAGCAGTATTCAAATACCACGTTACCATTAACATCAGCACAACTAGCAAAACCCGCTCTCTTGTTGAAAACGTGGGTGGCTCTTAAAAGAGCCGTTGGTTTCGATAGATTCAGCGTCACTGTTTACTTGGAGCTGGTGTACTTAGTGACGGCCTTGGTGCCCTCGGACACGGCGTGTTTGGCCAGCTCACCGGGAAGGAGCAGGCGCACGGCGGTCTGGATCTCCCTGGAAGTGATGGTGGAGCGTTTGTTGTAATGTGCCAAACGGGAAGACTCACCGGCGATGCGCTCGAAGATATCGTTAACGAACGAGTTCATGATGCCCATCGCCTTGGAGGAGATACCGGTGTCAGGATGGACCTGCTTCAGGACCTTGTACACGTAGATAGCGTAGCTCTCCTTCCTGGTCTTTCTGCGCTTCTTTCCTCCCTTACCGGCCGTCTTAGTCACGGCTTTCTTGGATCCCTTCTTCGGGGCGGCCTTGGCTGGCTCAGGCATTGTTGCTATCTTCGAGTAAAACTAAAGAGTGAGGAGGAGCGTCCGATTCCGGGATTATTTAGACTCCGCTATTCAAATAGAATAGGCCCCGCCCAGACCATTATCGCCCAACGACCATTGGATAACAGTCAACAGCTCATATGACGGCTTTTTCTCTGCTGCCTACAAACCTCCCCCTCCTCCGCCTTATTTTTCTCTTCCTTTGTTCTCCTTCCCGCGCGTTTTCATGTACATTTACCCATATCAGTCTTATTCGTCATACAGCAGTTTACTATATATTTTACGTCATGTTATTCGGTCGTTTTATTAAGACGTCTTTACGGCATACTGTATGAAATGTAAATATAATCACTGTTACGTTATTACTGAATGGCTCATACGAAACAGCTCCTTCCGTGTATATATGAGAGGCTTTTAAAAGAGCCGTTGAATTTCAGTGTTAGTCAAGTAACCTTTTTATTAATGTGTAAATCTTTTCAGTTTGTGTGACTTAAATGATCTAGAGAGTGGGCCATCTGGCTAATGGACAGTGATACCATTCTATTTGACCTCTAATCATATGTATAAAACTATTTTACACTATTTTGTTTCATGACATATGAAAATATTATAGATTATACAGTAATGTGAATACAGCCATCTAGACTGATTCATTTACTGATTAAACAGAGACAGAAAGAGAGAGAAAGCATAGAACTATAAAGATATAAAGACATATTGGAGTACCGTCAAAAAGTACCATATGAGTACTGTATGAAATACCCACTGTATTTCATACAATATTTAAATTGGTGATTCACAATCAAAGTATTTCAAGAATTATGCCCTTAACACAATATTTCCAAATACAAAACAGTCTCGTTTCTTTGTACTTGCACATCTTAAATTTGACATTACATTCTTTGGCATGATTATTTTTTTACTAAACTTGATGCTAAAGCAACAGTTTTTGGACTCCTGTTTTATTTGAAATATCAGAAAAATCACAAAACCCCACTTCATTTCATATCTTCATCATAAGCCTTATGACCCACTTGCTAACTCCTTTCAGTCACACAAATTACACTTAGAATCTTAACTATATACCCACTTTCTGTTACCCTAATTACACCATAAGACCACAGTCCAGCTGGTGGGCTACATTTGCTTACTATTCAGTATTACATCAGCATAGGTCTGCAGCCAATACTGCTTACTCACACTTCATCAGAAGTCTACAGCTTTGCCAAAGACCTACTACAACATGTTCCAGCTACATCAGAAACTGTAGGCTTAGCTCCCTACCTGCGATTTTACTTTCTCGGCTAAACCTTTTAAAAAGTTAAATTAGAGGTTAAGTTATATTGGAGGTCTAGAAATTAACGATACATTTACTTTTTATAACTCGCACCGCACTATAAGCCTATGGACTAGCTACTCACCTGCATCTGCTTACTACTCTACTTATACTCTTGAATCTGAAGCCTAAAGCCTTGCACTAGACCTACTTTGACATGCTCTATTATGGGAGAAGCTGTTTTATTTTGCTTCATCTTAAGGCCCACTCTCTCACACAAACTACACCACAAATTTAAAACTAACCATCCTATCCAACACCCGCTATATATGGATGTTGTTTTTTTGGGCTAAATCTTGTCAGTGTGTCATATTCCAAAAAAGGACACTGAAATTTGGGCTAAAAGACAATGGCCTACTTAGCCCTACTGACTTACACGTTATTTAATCAGTTACATTATTCTGATTACTGCTTCTCCCATGTTGTTTAACTTGACTCACGTTGCTATACAGATGCTCATTCAAACAACATGTTTTAATATTATAATTACACAAAAAGCCTCTCTATAGGATAGCTTGTATTGGTGCTAAGCAGTTTACATTGGGACCTCCCCCTCCTTATTCTCCTCTTCCCCTGCCTCCTCTGTTTGACGCTGGTCTTGTATGAGGAGGTAGGTATCAGACTATGCCTCAAGTCTAATCTTTATTAATCTTATTTTTCTTAGTTCCTAAAAAGCTCACTAGATGTGTATAAATATTCCTGTGCAGTTGTGCTGTATTATATTTTGCTGATGGTCAGTTTTAGAGTGAATTATACATATGTACATATTGGTAGCATCATACAGCATAGCCTAACAGTGTGTCAACTAAGCTAATCCTTTACATTCCTTTCATATGATGAGGTGAAGAGAGAAGAGGGGAAGGAGGGGCTTACTACCAAACACTAAGCAGGCTGTATTATTTCTTGTTCCACAACGAGAACACAACGCCGAGTCCCTTTGTTCATTGGTGACAAACATAGACGTGTAAGAATTCTTCCTCAACCTTACTGCGAGGAAATTAACATACTATACTAAGCTTTTCTGTCACAACACTCGCCAACACAAATGAAGAAGCGCACTTTTCTCGGTGGGTGGGTGGCTCTTAAAAGAGCCTTTGGGTTTATACAGGTCAGCGGAGAACAGCGATTTACTTGGTCTTGGCCGCTTTCTCGGTCTTCTTGGGCAGCAAGACGGCCTGAATGTTGGGCAACACGCCACCCTGAGCGATGGTCACTCCTCCGAGCAGTTTGTTGAGCTCCTCGTCGTTACGGACGGCCAGCTGCAAGTGACGAGGAATGATACGGGTCTTCTTGTTGTCGCGGGCAGCGTTACCCGCCAACTCGAGAATCTCAGCGGTCAGATACTCCAGCACAGCGGCTAGATAAACAGGAGCGCCGGCACCGACACGCTCGGCATAGTTCCCCTTACGCAGAAGCCTGTGTACACGGCCCACGGGGAACTGGAGCCCAGCGCGAGAGGAGCGAGTCTTAGCCTTAGCTCTGGCTTTGCCGCCGGTTTTTCCTCTTCCGCTCATCGTGTAGACCAGTTGAATCCGTCTCTGAAAACTGAAGTAAAGTTTGCCCCGCCCCTAATGCTCTTCATATAGCCAAAGCTGCTTCGTTTCTATTGGTTAAAAAGCGCTGGCGATCAACAGCCAATCGTGTTAGTGCCGTTAGCCCGCCCACTGTTCGTCTCCCGCTCACACTTCGCCCCCTCCCCTGTGTGTGTGTTGTGTTTCTCCAGGCTCCAATGTGCAAATAAACAGTAAACATATTAGACAGCATGACAGACATAAAATAGAAATATAGAGAAAGGATAAAAAAATATAGATGTATAAAAAATATTCCACATTATATACCGTTGTACATTGCTTACTGTGGGGGTATTTCAAATTCACGTGTGTATGTTTGAGTGTGTGTGTGTGTGTGTGTGTGTGTGTGTGTGTGTGTGTGTGTGTGTGTGAGAGAGAGAGAGAGAGCAGCGTACACATCCTTATTTTCCGGTTACCTTTCCCGATAAGAAAAGCTGTTTTCCTCCGCCAGCTCCAGGGCGAGGACGAGCCGAACTGGGGTAATACCCAAAAAATCAAAATCAAAAGTCAAAGCGTAACTCCAACGAGTACCTGGCATCTATTTAAAAACAACTTGTGGCCGTGTTTAAAATAAAAGACAGAAAAAAGACTACAACTACACACACTACAATACCCACAATGCAATGTGCTTCACAATGGTTAGCACCTTAATTTACCAGCATTAGTGCTTGTAAGAGCCAGTTAAGGGTTAATGCTTTGGTAGCAATAATTTAGTTAAAAAGGTTAAAATATGGTGAAAATAATTTAGTAAGAATTCATAATGGTTGTATTTTGTAAAAGCAGAAATTAGTAATGTATAAATTTTGAAGAACTTTTCTGTACGTCCAGCTTCCATCAGTATCTGTTTTTTTTTTTTTTTGGCACTGCTTGCACGTTAAGGCAGACGGCAGTTAGAGACATTGGAAGCAACACAGTTTTTTGACCGAGCCATACTGAGTCCAGTGTAATATCTTTTGAGTTTTAAAAGTAAACCCTTAAAAGAGGATTCGGTCTCACTCGCGTTTTTTCAAATACTTACCCTGTCGGCAAAGGTGGTGCAAGGGACTTGGAAGGAACGAAGCGCCATTACAGTGCTTATTTACTACACAATTCCTGCTACAATCCATACACGCATAGTAGTATTAATCTACACATTAACACTACATAATTATTATTCTAAAGCCTGTTTGGCATCTTACTCCCATTTCAGTCACTCGAACTTCAGCATATGTACCAACATTAGCATGCTAACAAGCTAACCCGTCCGTCCTGTCTCGTAATACCACTTTGCACCTCAAGAGGCGGTAGTGAGTCACTGTAGTGTCGAATCAGTTGAGTGTTCAGTACAACACAACAATCAGCATCACACGTAAACAAACTATTTTAAATAATTCTGCAACTCTGAAGCTTGAATTCCTGCAGTTTTTCCTCATCTAGTTTGTCCGAATTTAGCTCCTTAGACTCTAGAGCCTGAATAAACACAGATAACTACCACCTGTCGCATCCAGAGAGACAGTAAACATTTGACTTACTGGTTGGAACTTCATATATACTGCTCCAGCGTCTAGCTTTTTTCCCAGTAAAAGAAAGATTATAAAACATATATGTATACCTTAAATGATTGATGGTAAAATAGTAGAAAATCTGACAAACATTTTTTCTTAAGGGACTATTTTACCTCACAACACCCTGCATGTATCCTTCCACCATGAATCGATTTAACAAATAAAACATTCGGCCAAAACTTTTTGAAACTCTATAGTTAAAAATAAAAGTCACCTCAACAAAGTTTTCTTCAGCTTTTCTTCATTCGACTCAACCTGAGGACACCAAAGTTGAAACTAAGATTTAAGAGTTAAGTTAAAAGTTGTCACTTTCATTTTTTTAGTTTAACAACACAAACTTGTGGAATGGCTTAAAAGGGACATGAGAGAAACGGTGTTATTGTCGCCATCTGGTGGGTCTGGGATGTACCGATTTATTGACTCGACATATTTTATTTATTTATTTTACATTTCTTAGGCTTACGTATTTAGCTTGGGTGAGTGGAAAGGTGTTTTTTTATTATGATGCACACTCTAGATAAATTGTTATGAGGACTGCATTTTAATGGTACTTACAAGTGGTGTGCTTCTTCCAAACAGGAGGAGCATGTTTGTTTGTTTGTTTGTTTGGTTTTAAGAATGGGAACATACTGTAAAATTTTGTGTTTTATTTGTTGCAGTGGAACCATGCCTGGTTGCCCGTAGGCCACTGTTTTGGTTGTTTATTTTTCTTTTGTGCTTTCTCCTTATAACATCAGCATGTCTATTAAATTCAGACTTCTAATAGCGATGTATACTGAGCTACCTGTACTGTGTGTTTGGTTTTAGATTCTGTTGTATATTTGACCACAAGACTGAGCCCCTTGCCATAGCGGTATCAGAGGTGACCTACAAAGGCGGTTTAGTTACAGTCCACCTAAGTCCCATTAGATGACGTGCCTAGAGTTAAGGGTGTTCCGAGTGGAATCTTGTGAGTCCTACCTGTTTGGAGCTATAGCGTGGTTGTTTGTGTTCTCCCCCAGGATTGCTGGACACATGTTCAACATGAGCCTGAAGCTGGGCAGAGAACTACAACTGTAGAAAACATCTTGTGCGGTGCCAGCGCCAAACACGCATCACCCAAAGTACCCTTTGCTGACATTGTGCTGACATTGCACCTGATGAAGACACCAGAAAGGCTGGCCCTTGTCCATCTACGCCCTCTGGTAAGCTATGGACCTACTTCAGGTCCTTTAAAACTAAACAGACTGGTGGATCACCACATATCAAATTGGATTCTGGGCTACCTCAGCAACTGACCACAGAGCAGACTGTACCTGCTTAGGAGACTGAGGTCATTTGGAGTGCAGGGACACTCCTGAGGACCATTTTTGACACCGTGGTGGCATCAGGCATCTTTTTTTAGTAAGTAAGATGGCGCCTTGGAGGTGGCAGCCTGTTGCAGCAGCTCTGGCTCACTTCACAGACTCATTAAGAGGACCAACTCTGTCCAGTGAAGTCTCCAAGACCCAGCGCAGGTGGTGGGAGATGGGAGGATTTTAGCTAAGCAAAACCCCGTTAGATATAGTTATTACTTCATGTGCAATACTCTGTGTGTAATATCCCATGTGCAATACGTGTAAAATATTATTACAGTGTAAAGATATCTGTCAGATTGCATAGTTCATAGTTAAATTCAGGGTCTTTGTACTGGAGGCTGCAGTTGAAACCATGTCCCAGTAATTCTTTAAGCTTGCATTTCAAACCCTCCTCTGTAGCAGGCCATCGTGTTCAGGGTGACCTTTCTTACATCCACCTCAGTGAGAACGACCCCAAGCTTCTGATGTGCCGTCATCTTGGGAACAAATATAGTGATTAGCTTATTACAAATATGCACATCCTCAAGAACAGTTGGTTGCTGGGTCGTTGTTAGGTGATTAGTGAAGGGTCATGAATGGTTGCTAAAGCAAGTGGTGGAAGAAATATCTACTTTACTTTAGTACTAATACCAAGCTTTAAAAAAAGTACTAAAGTATTTTTACTAGAGTATTTTGTAATATCCGACTACAAGTAAAAGTCTAATGTAATTACATTCCACCACTGGATAGGACCTCTACTAGGTAGTTGATAGGACTTAATTGCCCTTTTTTCTGAAAAAAAGTTACAATACATAAAGGTTAGAATAGGTAATTGTTTAATAGGTAATTGACAGGTGCAGTGGATTCAGGAAACAGTTTAGCACATCTGTGAATGTAGCAAAATGTGACTATTTAGTCTTACATTTAGACCCCATCATGTCGTTTGCTGTAAACCACCAAAAAGCAGAATATGTTGGTTTTTCACCGCAGTAAGAAAAAAAAATCCTTACCATCACAGCGCTAATGACGTCTTTCATTTGAAAAGTTTATTTATTGCTATAAAAGCAGCACGCTAATAATGTCCAACCGTAACAAACACTGTTTTTAATTGGTACATTACCAAATCCAACAGATGTAAGCTAGTGTTAGCTAGCAAATGCAAACACACATGTTAACATATTAAGCTCGAGAGAAACACAGATTTAATCTGCTGATATTATAGTTAAATTGTGACCTGACAGAAACACCACAAGCACTGAAATACCTGCACTAACGTCATAAACTCTTATAAACACTAACTTTACACAGGAATAGCCCCCTCCACTCCCTTAAAGTAACTTAACATATTAGTTACCTAATATATATCTAACATATCTAATATGCAGTTACCTCCGCATAACATGCACTGCATATTTTAGCCGAATATTGCAAACAACTGGTTTGATTTAGTAATGACACGATTTTTATACAAAACGTGAGAAAAAATTAATGATCATTAAAAAGTTAATAAAAACTGCAGCAAGGGTTTCCGGTGGGGACCCATTACATACACGGACAATACAAGTAGCAGGAAGTTCGTTGTCACATAATTTCTAAAGTTAAAAATAAAGGTGCGTCCAAAATCATCTACTAGTCAGTAGGTACTAGATTAGAGTCAGTACGTACTGCTCAAGCGGTAGACTAGTAGGTAATTTCAGTAGGAGAGTTTTAGTAGCTACACAATCTCAGACATACTACGTCCACCATATTACCCGCGTCCTGTGACGCAAGACGTCAGACCACCACCGTAAAAGTCCTGCTATTCATTTAAAAGCTTGTTTACTGACAGATTTAGATTGTTTGAGACACTGATCTGTGTTTTTGTCTAATTATGTATCAGACGGTGTGGAGCTGTAGATCAGAGAAGATGAAACGGGAGGAATGTAATCATTGTTTATCTCAGCAGTAGTGCTAACTCCTGTAGCGGCAGTTCACTAGCCGTAGCTACGTACACACAGCCGAGGTTCAGCTTTTCATCATATTCCTCTGCTCCAGGTGAATCATGGGATAGCGCAGTGTGCTGTGTTCACTTATATAATGGTTATTCAGTAGGATATCTGGGTACCGTTCACCTACTACTCTATACCTACTGAGTATTCAGACATACTAGCCGCGCTCGCCTACTGATTTCGTACGCACCTTAAGTGTTTAAAAGTGTCAAGGAACGCTTCAAATGAAGTCATATACCCCTTTCTGTGTTACTTAATGCAGCCAATGAGGTTTGTGTTCTGTTTTTTTGTAGGTTATTTGTTTTAAAGAAAAGTGGAAATTATTGCATTACCACTGCAGTTGCTAATATGCATGTAGCTTCAAGTACATGTAAAACTTAGGTTATAAATAAAATAATGGTTTTATTGTAATTTTTAGAGCATATAAATAACGGTAGACATACAATAGAAAATACATACCATGTCACTGATAATATTTGGGCGCTATCGTGTGTTAAAGCGTGGAAATAAATTATTTATTTTTGTTTATTATTTTAAACACACCGTATTTTGATTCCTGTATTTAAATCGGTGCTTCACAAACACAGTAACTCAGTAAATATCTCAACAGAATAAATAATAACAATATAAGTCCACGACTACGGTCTCTTTTCCTCTTACTTGCAAGTCCTTAATTGTACCACGCGATGGCGTCCAAGCTCCATCAATGACACATACACGGCTGCACCCCTCTCTGGTGTTACTTCACTAGCGCAGTGCTGCCCATTCACATTTTACGTATTTGGCGTGGTGCTGGGCACGTGCTAATACTACACGGTTAATTCTCAGCCAATTGCGTTATCGTCGTCTCCCGCCCACCCTCTTCGCCCCCTCTGTGTGTGTGTGTGTGTGTGTGTGTGTGTGAGAGAGAGAGAGAAAGCGTACAAGTCGCTATATTCTTGCTATTTTTTTACAGTTCATACACATACAATAATAATAAACAACGTAACACCCGATCATTAATTCTTATGTCTGATTCTTTTCAGTCCCTCAAACGCCTTACACACTAAGCGTCTGTTTTAATAGAGCTGTGCAGAAACCCTCCGTTTCTTCTCTCTAGATTACATAGATGTACAACTCTAAGCCTGTTTTCGGTCCTGCTGCCTTTATTTATCCATTTACAGTACACACTTCCACTCGGCTCTGCTGGAATTCCACTCATGCACAATAAATAGAATAATTGGAGATCTTTGTAAACAGCTAATAAATACATGCAAGTAAATACATTTCTCCTTTAAACCCATACACGCATATAAGGAATCACATGGATTCATTTTTCAAATGCATTACAAATACAATTCAATATCTTATTTGAAGAAAACAAAAAAAGCGATTAAGAAAATGCGCGGGAAAAATAAACAATAAAACATGAGTTGGTCTCCCCTTCTCGAACACTTAAGCATATACTAAAGTTCCATGTTTGCAACCAAACTTAACAAAATTTAACTTGCTCTTTTCTTGAAAACGTGGGTGGCTCTTAAAAGAGCCGTTGGTTTTAATAAAGTTAGCGTCACTGTTTACTTGGAGCTGGTGTATTTAGTGACGGCCTTGGTGCCCTCGGACACGGCATGCTTGGCCAGCTCACCGGGAAGAAGCAGGCGCACAGCGGTCTGGATCTCCCTGGAAGTGATGGTGGAGCGTTTGTTGTAATGAGCCAAACGGGAAGACTCACCGGCGATGCGCTCGAAGATGTCGTTAACGAACGAGTTCATGATGCCCATCGCCTTGGAGGAGATACCGGTGTCGGGATGGACCTGTTTCAGGACCTTGTACACGTAGATAGCATAGCTCTCCTTCCTGGTCTTTCTGCGCTTCTTTCCTCCCTTACCGGCCGTCTTAGTCACGGCTTTCTTGGATCCCTTCTTCGGGGCGGCCTTAGCAGGTTCAGGCATAGTTGCTGTCTTCAAACAAAAGTGAAGAATGAAGAGGAGCGTCAGGCTCCCGGCTTATTTAGACTCCGCTATTCAAATAGAATAGGCCCCGCCCAGACCATTATCGCCCAATAACCATTGGATAACAGTCAACAGTTCATATGACGGCTTTCTCTCCCAACCCCCCTCTCACTCCTCCCCTTCCATCCGTTTCTTTGTTCGCCTTCCCGCGCATTCTCATCGGTTGTGGGTCCTGTACTGTATATTAACTTCTTTATTAAAAAAAGGACAGATCATAGAATACACCTTGGTACATGAATTATTCAACCTCAATATCGGAATTATCACATATCCATATCTCAAAGAAAAATGATCATTGTCCTCAGTGGAAAAATACAATTGAATTACTTTTCATTAAATTGTTTCACTACAAAGTTAAATTCACCCTATATACTGTTTTACACAGTTTCGACTATTTTAGCAACACCACCCATAAAAATAGTCACACTTATTTTTATCAAGGTTTTCATCCCCAAACTATAGATGTGTTAATTTCAGCGTCAGTACCCATATTTTAATTTAATCCCAAACTTCTCGAGAAATAACCAGAGAAAGCGTTTGAGCAGTTTGGTATGGGGCACAAAGTTGTTTTAACAAAACACCTCAATGTTATACCACAGTTCTTACTGGAAGCCTTCTGATTGCAGAACACATATTAACACTACCAAGCCCATAATCTTATGTTAGGCGGGCGTTATTTTAAGGTCATATCATTTTAACTGTTATTTTATTATTATTTTTAAGTCACACGGAACGGCTCCTTTCATGTTCATGTGGGTGGCTCTTAAAAGAGCCGTTGGGTTTCAGTTTTAGTCGAGTCGAGCGTTTAACCTCCAAAGCCGTACAAAGTGCGTCCCTGGCGTTTCAAAGCGTAAACCACATCCATGGCTGTGACAGTCTTCCTCTTGGCGTGTTCGGTGTAGGTAACAGCGTCTCTGATCACATTCTCCAGAAACACCTTCAACACGCCGCGAGTCTCCTCGTAGATTAGACCGGAGATACGCTTCACACCGCCACGACGAGCCAAACGACGGATAGCTGGTTTGGTGATACCCTGGATGTTATCACGGAGAACTTTACGGTGACGCTTAGCGCCCCCTTTGCCAAGACCTTTTCCTCCCTTGCCTCTTCCAGACATAATGCTTCCTCTTCTAACGACGACAAAAGACCGTGTACGCTACAACGCCACTGAACGTGGTTGTTATACTCCTCTACAGGACCTAGATGAGACCAGGTCAGGGAAGGCGGGGCTACACACAAAAGCTCTATAAAGAGACCTCTGGTAGAAAAACACTACTTAGTTATAGTGAACACTGTTATAAAATAAACTACTACACTCATATTATTAGGACGGTTATTATTAACATTGTCATTAGTAGAGCTAGTATAAAGTATAAAATATAAACATTCATAAAATAAACCAGTAACTGTGAATGCTTTACATATTCACGAGTAAAAGACAAACGATTTGGATTGGATTTTTTCCTAACTGGAAGCAGAAAAAGGCCATATATATATATATATATATATATATATATATATATATATATATATATATATATATATATATATATATAGATTGAGCTAATAATTCTAATAAAAGTATATCTGAATAACTGATAAAGCATGTGGTAAAACATCAGTTGTTAGAGATCTTAATGGAGAAGAAATTAAAGACTACCGTTGTTTAACTCTACACCCGAAACCTGAATAAAAATGAGTGTTTTTTTTTTGGCTAGTCGTTGCTAAAATAAAGTCTCTAGAAAAAAGATGTAGGTTTACTATAAACATCATTAAAACTGAATTAAATAGCTGATGACGAACAGGTTGATTAAAGATATGGACTCTTTGTGGATTGATTTTGGTTTTAAGGTTGAAGAATTCATGTAACACTGTTTTCTATGCTCTGTCCTTTAATACAAATAAAATATATATATATATATAAATTTGACCACACGATAGAACCCAAGCTCCACCAATGACGAATACACTGCTGTCCACCATCGGCGCAGCGCTACCCATTCACATATCTACGTAATTCGCCTAGTTTAGCGCATGTCCTTAAACTACAGTTTATTCTTTGGATATCTTTAAAATCTAATTGTTTTATTCCCTCCCCTTAGACTAACAAAACTACAGACACTACACGGAAAGAGTAACTTGCACTTGCGTTTCAAACACAGCAGTGAACTGTTTACTATAAGGTCTACTCGTTTTCTTTGAATCAGTTTGGTGGCTCTTAAAAGAGCCTTTGGGGGTGTTAGAGAAACTCCGCAGCAGACCGTTTTGCTTATGCGCGCTCTCCGCGGATGCGGCGGGCCAGTTGGATGTCCTTGGGCATAATGGTGACTCTCTTAGCGTGAATGGCGCACAGGTTGGTGTCCTCAAACAGACCCACCAAGTACGCCTCGCTAGACTCCTGCAGAGCCATGACGGCAGAGCTCTGGAAGCGGAGATCGGTCTTGAAGTCCTGCGCGATCTCACGTACCAGGCGCTGGAAGGGCAGCTTACGGATCAGCAGCTCTGTGGACTTCTGGTAACGGCGGATCTCCCTCAGAGCCACGGTGCCAGGCCTGTAACGGTGAGGCTTCTTCACGCCGCCGGTCGCCGGGGCGCTCTTACGAGCTGCCTTAGTAGCCAGCTGCTTCCTCGGGGCCTTGCCACCGGTAGACTTACGGGCGGTCTGCTTGGTTCTTGCCATGGCGTCAAAAACTGGTCTTCTCCGTCGAGCAAAGAAAAATGTGTGCTTTTCCGCTATACAGCCCTCTTTAAGTACTGGAGTTGCTCGCCTCTCATTGGGCGTCTTTGACTGTGCCCACCTCCTATTAGATGTCTTCCGCGCGCCAAAATTTTCAAAAAACAGAATAAGCCACCCAACGTCGTTTCAAAGCCTTTTTGTGTCGCTTTATTATACAGCGCTAAGATGAAGTGTGCTATAGTAATTTGATTACTGCTTATCTCTTGTTTTATGCCACCTCGCGTCGCTATACAGATGTTTATTCACATATATAACTACAAATAGCAGCACATACGTGTATATATTTTATTTCATAGACTATTTTCGCTTTTCATTGACTGTAACACCCACACAGAACAATTCGTTTTCAACGTGTGTGTATACCTGGCGAGGATTATAAGAAGAAACATAAGAATAACCACGCTTTTTAAATGAACCTTTAGGTATATACAGGTCAGCAGAGGACCATAGTTTACTTTTTTAATCGTCTTCTCAGTTTTCTTGTGCAACATGCCACCCTAAACCATGGGCCCCCCTTCCCCTCCCCCCTTCACCGTCCTCGCTCCCGCCTGTGTGTGTGTGAGAGAGACACCAAGAAAGCAGCACATAGCGTCCTATATTTTTACTATTTCCTCTCCAATTTCCACTTTTATTCATATATGTAGAAGTAATTAACAAATAAACACTCAATGGTTATTATGTTTATGTGGAGTCCTGTGCTTTACACAAAAACGTGATTTTTTCCAGCATTTTCAAAATACTGTACTACGTATTTTTTTCGTAAAATAACAACAATAATAATAATGTGAGCGCAAAGGGAAAGTAAGCTCTCTGAGAGGAAAATGTAGGTGGCTCTTAAAAGAGCCGTTTGTAGTAAAAGTGGGATAACATGAAGTTAAACGCTGCGTCTACTTCTTCTTGGGGGCGACCTTTTTCGCCTTCGCCGCTTTGGGCTTGGCTGCTTTAGGCTTGACCACCTTCGGCTTCTTGGGGCTCTTCGCCGCCTTCTTCGGGGCCGCGGGCTTCTTGGCCTTTTTGGGCGACTTGGCCACTTTCTTGGCGGCCGCCGCGGGTTTCTTGGCTTTCTTCGGGGACTTCTTAGCGGCGACGGTCTTCTTCGCAGCTACCTTCTTGGGCTTTTTGGCAGCGGCGGGTTTCTTGGCGACCGCCTTCTTGGTTTTAGGTGCTGCTTTCTTGGCGGGCTTCTTCTTGGCTTCGGCTTGTTTCTTGTTGAGCTTGAAGGAGCCTGAGGCGCCGGTGCCTTTGGTCTGCACCAGGGTGCCCTTCGTCACGAGGCTCTTGACGGCGATCTTAACGCGAGAGTTGTTCTTCTCAACGTCGTATCCGCCGGCGGACAGGGCTTTCTTGAGGGCGGCGAGAGACACGCCGCTCCTCTCCTTGGACTGCGAGACGGCCTTGACGATGAGGTCACCGACGCTGGGTCCGGCTTTCTTGGGCCTGGCGGCGGCCTTCTTTTTAGGAGCCTTGGCAGGAGCGGGCGCGGGAGCGACTTCTGCCATCGTTCTGCTTTTGCTATGAGCGGAGAGAGAATGAACAGGAACAGCACTGTTCAGAGGAACCTCCCTCTCAGGAGAGAGACCTGCCCCTTAAAAACTTATGAGAGCGGTATAGACTCAACCTGCAGGGCGCAGCGCAGCTGTGGTTCACTGACTCGCTCGCGCTTGTGTTTTCTCTTCACGTATTTTGAACAAAGTCAGAGCGAAATCTCAGCTTGGAGATAAACAAACAACACAGTTATCTAGAACAGGCTCTCCTGTACGTGCAGATAGTAGAACTGATCGCGGAGAGACGTCTCGCTTGGCGGTGCGCTCTTATAAGTGCGCCGCGCGCCCGCCGGTTGGAAGGGAAGACGGCGCATATGGCGCGATAATCGGTGGAAAAAGGTGTTAAAATATGGCTTGAGGCTTAAATAAGCTCGACGGTGCGTTTGGGGAGAGCCTTGGTGAGAGCACGGAGGTATTCCGAGGGTCCGAGCAGCCCTTTCCGTGCGTTAAAACGAGCTGTGTTGTAGCGCGTAAAGCACAGACGTCGTTCTACCATCATCACTACCCTACAGCTTCCCATCTATAATAAATAAATATACATATAGAATTTATTCATTCTTCATTATGTGCCTAATGCCTGCTTTCTACCTTCTTCACTCATTCATACTTCAGCATGAACCAAAGTCTCTTTGCTCTCAACATACTCTTGCTCTATTGTACTACGCCATAGCTGTGACCCTGCTTTTTTCTGTTTGTACTACAAACCTGAGGTACAAGGATAAGCCTGTTTTGCTCCTTCTTCGTATATCATGACCTAGAGACCTAGATCTGTGCATAACTTTATGTCTCTAACTTCATTCTGAGTCCAATGTTTGCTGTAAACCTCCTCTCACTCACCATCAATTTATCATAAGTTTCTGGCATAGCTCGAAATGTACTTTGGCTTGCTTAAACCTCTTCATTGGCCCAAAGCCGAGCTTTATACATGTTAACGTTTATCTTCAAGTTGGTTGCATTTTACCTTTTCTATATACATACATTCTTTCATACTAACTACACTATAAGCCTACAACATAGCTGGTGGGCTGCATCTTCTTACTATTCAGTATTAAATCAATGTAGGCCTAAGGCCAATACTGCTAACCCACACTTCACCAGAAGGCTAAAGTCTTGCCACATATCTTTTTCAACATAACATCTACATTAGCCTAATGCCACAATCTCTAGTCCCTTACATTAATCTAAGTTTTATAAGGAGTCTAAGAATTAACATTACAGTTGCTTTTTATAACTCTAATGACACTATACGCCTATGACCAAGGCGTATCCAGGACTCTACAGGACTTTAGACATCATCAAAGAGACATTCATCATTCCATGTGACTTCACCCTGACACCCTGTTTGCTGAATTCACTCAGGTAAGGTATTTCTGTACTTTCTAAAGTTTTTAGATAGTCTTCTGAAATAAAGTTGGCAATTGTTGCACTTACAAGCTTACAAACTTTCTCTGGTTTAGTTTTTGCCGTTTTTACATTTCTTTCAATGGTAACTGTGAATTGTGTTGATGTCTGTAGGGACCATTTAATTCTGTTTAGTGTTTTGACCACTTTGCTTTATTTTTGTATTTTATGTCAGCTTTTCACTTAATATCCTAATTATTTTCAGTAAATCCTACTCCACAATTTCAGTGCAGTGGCTTATGAACTTTTATTCCCTGTAACTACACCATCTATGTTCTTGTGATTAACCAGATTTTAAGACTCAGGTCTGTAAGTCTCTTTTAGCTTACTTTAAACTAAAGCTGACAGTCACACAAACTATATCTTGGTATTAAAAGTAACTATGCCACCAAACACTCACTATCATTTCCTTATCTTAGGCCTAGCTTTATACATATTTGGGTCTACCTATGTAGCTACTTTCACCTAAACCTTCATCAAACTTTGGGCTAAATGTGGTTGGCCTGTCATGGTTAAAAGCCTATGGCCTACTTAGCTTTGTCTGAATTCTAGACACAACTTCTTCATGGATTCCCAATGGCTCATATAACTTTACTTACTGTATCTACACAATAAGCCTAGGTTCTAGCAATTGACCTGATGTGCTCAATTTTAAACTCAGGTTTATCTGCGGACCGCCTTGTGCTTACTTCGTTCCTTCATATTTATGCATATACTTAACAGACACACTGTAATACATTTCTGTGATTAATGCTTCTGTAAGACTAGTACGTGATTTTCGTTCATACAGAACGTCAAACAGACACATACGTGTGTGATAAATATTAAACTTTATCCATTACGTAATAATAGTTTTTAACGAGTGTCTCGTGTGAATTATACAAAGGAAGAAGCGCACTTTTCTCGATGGGTGGGTGGCTCTTAAAAGAGCCTTTGGGTTTATACAGGTCAGCGGAGAACAGCGATTTACTTGGTCTTGACCGCCTTCTCGGTCTTCTTGGGCAGCAGGACGGCCTGGATGTTAGGCAACACGCCACCCTGAGCGATGGTCACTCCTCCGAGCAGTTTGTTGAGCTCCTCGTCGTTACGGACGGCCAGCTGCAGGTGACGAGGAATGATACGGGTCTTCTTGTTGTCGCGGGCAGCGTTACCCGCCAACTCAAGAATCTCAGCGGTCAGATACTCCAGCACAGCGGCCAGATAAACAGGAGCGCCGGCACCGACACGCTCGGCATAGTTCCCCTTACGTAGGAGCCTGTGTACACGGCCCACGGGGAACTGGAGCCCAGCGCGAGAGGAGCGAGTCTTCGCCTTAGCTCTGACTTTACCGCCGGTTTTTCCTCTTCCGCTCATCGTCTAGATCAGTCGAGTCCGTCTCCGGAGCTGAAGTAAAGTCTGTTCGTCTCTAATGCTCTTGATATAGCCAAATCTGCTTCGTTTCTATTGGTTCTATTGGTTAAAAGCGCTGGCAATCAACAGCCAATCACGTTATCGACGTTAGCCCGCCCACTGTTCTTCTCACGCTCACACTTCGCCCCCTCCCCTCCTCTCTGCCGTCTGTGTTTGTGTAAGAGAGAAAGCAACGTACACATACGGTATATGTTATTTTATATTTTTGTTATTTTCCTCAATAACTCTTACTCCAATTCATACATGCACAATAGCCATAATAAACAAATCTACACTCAATGGTTATTATTTTTGTGTCTCGCTGGCTCACTCACTCATACTACAGCACGAGCCTAAGGCCTTACTCTGAACATTGTCTCTGTTTTATTACAGCGTAATCTGACACTCATTTCCTCTGTCTATATTACAAGCCTGGGTCTTTACTCTAAGCCTGCTTTTGTTCCTTTAAAGTACATCACGAGCTTCAGACACAGCTCTGTGCCTAATTTAATTTTCTCTAATTTCAAGTCCAATGCCTTGTTCTATTCATCCTCTCACTCTCTATCATTTTCTCATGTATCTGTGGCCCAGCTCAAAATCTACTTGAGTTAAGGTTAGGGTTTTACTTTGTCAGATTTATTCATCATAAGCCTGATGGCCCACTCTCTATATCCTTTCAGTCACACAAACCACACCAGAACTGACCACTTCCTTTTCTCTGTCTTTACTATTAGTCTATGGCAATGTTATTTAATTACAATTCAGTAAGGTCCAGTTAGATGGAATTTTCTCAGGCCAAGGTCCGGACCATCATCATTTTTACCTTTTTTATGATTTAGTGGTGTATCCGGTACACTGAAGTATCCTAGTATCAGCATCTTATACCATCAGCAACTGTAAGACCAACACACCACACATACCGTTCAGTATATTTCAGTATATTTACTGTTTAAATGCTGCACTTAATGAATTATTTATAAACTTTTTAAAAACAAGGGCTACATTAAAAAAACAAACAAACAGAATGCTTTTGGAAAAAAGTGCATCCTAAAGTGTTTATTTATAAAAACAGTAAACAAAGCGTGCATCTTCTCGTTAACTCATTTTCACAACTTGACCAGTTGGTTTGGAGCTGCCAATGGGAAAAATAAACATACGTCTCTGTCCATTTCTGGTCCATTTCGCCGACTTTCCTTTTTTAGAGCACATTACTCTTTCTCCGACCTGCTTTACTTTCTGACTGCTGCTTTACGCATCGTACCTCGCCTGTATGCTTGCCACACTCCTGAATATGCACAGATCTGATTGGATGAGAAGCGCCTTTGGTGATCTTGCAACACACGCGATGGGTCTGTGAGGTTAATGCGCCTCAAAGCCCGTTTACCGTAAAGACAAGAAAAGCTCCTTAAAATCATTTTAACGCTTAAAAAATAAACACTTTCACAATTAAATTGTTTTTAATAGTTTATTGCTTTGGGTCCTCATTGGACAACGTCTGGGTCCGCCTTTTAGTGACCTCTGGTCTATGGCATAGCTGGTGGCTTGTGTCTGCTCACCACTGTACTATCTATTACTCTGGCATAGACCTGAGACCTGGCTGTGAGGCCAATACTACTAACTCACACTTCTAAGTATAAAGCCTGGCCACAGACCTACAATGAGATGGCTACTCTCTGCCAGCTATTTACCTACTCAGCTTAGCCTCTACTTTAGCCTGCTTCTGGTAACTATACTTGGTATACTTACCTTACTATTATGACTACATGTTCTATGCAGGTATAATGGAACGTATGGAGAATTGGACCTCTAGGAGTTTGTGACTAAGAACTGAAAGACTGTCGGATAACTTTGTCAGAACCTACTGAGGAATTACATTTCAACATTGTGACATCATGGCGTACTCTAAAACAATAGGTTATTACAATGCACTTGTGTTTGCAGGCTATGGCTAACTTAAACTTCAGGATACACCTAAAGCCATAGGCTCCAAAGAAATCATACAGTCAAGGCCAGTATTTACTTACTAATCTCTAATATCTAATCTCTTAAATGGTGCTGTGGTTTCATTCTGGCATCTGTACAAGCAGCAGTATTTAAGGTGGAACATTAGATCAGGAATCTGGCGAATAGGAACTTCAGGCTGGTTTAAAGATGAACATCAACCATGTAGCTCTGACTGTTGGGTTCGTTAGGAAGGAATGAAAAGTATCAACATTGCCTTCACAGCCCGGAACACTGATGCTCCACTGTGGTTGTATGTAAATGTTGAGGGTGTAAATGTTAATGAGTCTGTTACGTAACAGTTTAGGATTTTGAGCTCGGCCTGTTTATAATTTATAGTGAGGAAATGAGAAAGTCTAGGATTTAGTTGTAGAGTTAGGTGTTCAGGCTCAGCAAGCTCAGTCCATGTGGGTCAATGAGAGGTGAATGACAGAAGTTAAGTTGTACTCTATAGACGGGTAAGACTCCTTTATATTCAATGTTAAATGTGGATACAGACAGAGACATCTGTAATTTTACAGTAAAATAAATCCTGTATGTGTAGAGCAGTATTTTTATGTGTCATGATTTCAGTGATGTCTCCTGAACAGCAAACACTGGCACTGTTCATCTTCCACAGTTCTAAATGTAAACTTCATCCTTTGAGTGAGATTTTTGCAATTTAATTTGGAATTACATAAGCAGGAAATAAATGCTTAAAATATATGGTAACAAGAACTAGTAACAATAAAAATGTCTGCATAAATAAATGAGCAAACAATAAACAAAAAACATATTTGCATAAACACATGACCTCACAATAAAAAAAGACTATGACATTAATGTAAAGTAATAGGTAAACACAGTTAAAAGAGTAAAAAAAAGGGACTGACACGCTCACAGGTTCTTCAGAGTACACTTCCCATAATGCAACTCCTCATGATGTCACAACCACATTTTCCCCTTTAGCCAATCATTGGGAGATACTCGCGTTCCTTTGGACAGCGACATGCATGTCTGCTAATTCAGTAATACAACAACTTGATAATTCCAGGTTATGGTGGTCTCATCAACTTTGCATTTATATTTCTTCCTTCAGTATAAATGGCCTCTAATCAAGTATCTTCACTCCTGGGTGGCTAAGCCGTCGGCCTCACACTGCAGAAACAAAGGAGGAGTTACAAGCATTTCAATGCATGTTATGTCCTGACATGATGTGCAAATGACAAATAAACTTGAAACTTGAAACATTAGCATGCTAACCAGTTGCCCGTCCTGTCTCGTAATACCACTTTGTACATCAAGAGGCAATAGTGAGTCACTGAAGTGTTAAATCAGTTGAGAGTGCAGTTTTTCTCTCATCTACTTTGTCCAAATTTAGCTCATGCACTGACTCTAGATCAGCCCAAATAAACACAGATAACAACGACCTGGTGTATCTAGAGAAACAGTAAACATTGACTTACTGGTTGGAAATTCATATGGACTGCTCCAGCGTCTTGCTGTTATTCCAGTGGGAGAGTTTATAAGACAAAGGCAGATGGATTAATGGATTTGGATTTGATTCATACTGTAAATAATTTAATTTTCTGCCTGTATCCCTCCACCATGAATCTAATTTAAATATAAAACATTTGGCCAAAACTCCAAAGTTAAACATAAATGTCAGCTTAGCAAAAAAAGTTTTCTTCAGCTTTTTTTAGTCAACTCAACTCCAGAGTTTAAACTTCTAAGGTTCTAAGATCAGCAGTAAAATTTTATTCACCTTATTGTTTCTATACTCATTGTACATTTCACCAGTTTCACTTATCATATAGACTAAAGTCCATCTGTTTCCCTGCATACCTTGTTCCCCTGTTTTTAACAACCAGGACGCCCACAGGACCACCACACAGCAGGTATTATTAGGGAGATGGACTATTCTGAGCACTGCAGTGACACTGACGTGGTAGTGGTGTGTTAGTATGTGTTGTGCTGGTGTGAGTGGATCAGATACAGCAGTGCTGCTGTTTTAAACACCTCTGTGTCACTGCTGGACTGTAAATTGACCACCAATCAAAACTATCCAGACAGCAGTGTCCTGTGGGCAGCGTCCTGTGTCCACTGATGAAGGACTAGAGAAACACAAACTGTGCAGCAGCAGATGAGCTACTGTCTCTGACTACATCTACAAGGTGGACCAGTAAGGTAGGCGTGTTTAATAGAGTGGACAGTGAGTGGACACAGCACTGCTGTGTTTGATCCACTCACACCAGCACAACACACACTAACACACCACCACCACATCAGTGTTATTGCACTGCTGATAATGATCCACCATCCAAATAGTACCTGCTCTGTGGTGGTTCTGACCATTGGACAAGTGGCTAACAAAGTACTGGGAGAACAGATTAACTGCAGTCTGTAAGTGTAGACCTATACATTTCAGAAATTGTAGAAACAAAGTGGTTTTAATGTTCTGGCTGATTGTAGAGTGCATGGTTTTACTGGTTTATGGACGGCTGTAGCATTACTGGAGTTCAAACTCACAATGGTGACGAATGCTTAATCAACTGCACCACTTACAAGTATCCAAAATGATTTTTATGTCCTTAAATGTTTATTAAATTGTAAAAAAAAAAAAATGTTGGTTTAACAAAAGTCGTGTAGTAACACACAGAGTAATGGTCTAAGAATTTACCCCGCCAACCAGAGATCACGTGCTTGAACCTCACTGACCCCACAGCTGTCCATATCTGTCTGTGTGATGGAAAAAGACTGAGCTAGTGGGAGACTGAGTAAATACAGAGTCTGTAATGTTTACTTTAGTGAGACCCTGGAAATGAGAGTAAGAATGAAAGTAATTTTGACTTTACTAGGAAGTTGTACAAACACTGGTGTCTTCAACAGTGTAACCAGCTGTTTAGATATTCTTATGATTACATACTGACTGAGCCTGAGCCTGAGCCCATAAAACCCAGAGAATGACCCAAAGGCCTGATCATTGGAGTAATCAGAAAACCTGGCCCACCTGTCTTTTTAAATGAAATACATCCCTAATCTAATTATCACAATAATAAATAACCCCACCTAATTGTGGCACATACATATATGATAAAACATGATGATAAAACAGTGTCTATAAATTAATTTGATTAATAAAATTTTAATATCATTTTAACCCATGAACATGAAGAGAGCAAGCAGTTTGTGTTTTTTACTAGATTAGTGAGTGGAACTCTACTGCAGGTGTATATTTTACTCACCTGGTATTGGATTTATACGACCGTCATATATACTTTCATCATCATCTATAAAAAGATTAAGACATTACAAACATAAGGCTCAACATTAGAAAGGTCACAACCTGGTTCACCTTCTGCCTGTATACAAACCCCTTTGTACACAGAGAGCCAGCGGTTACGCTGAAGAGGTTTTAAATGACTGTTTTGACACAACAGTCTTGGAGGAACTGTATGATCTTCAAGGGGAGGACAATGACTGTCTCACATTCTGTATAACAGACTATATTCATTTCTGCTTAGAGAACACTGTACCCACCAAAACTGTTCAGTGTTTCTGCAACAACTAACTTTGGATCAACCTTGATATAAAGACTCTCTTGAAGGAGAAAAGACAAGGAGGAGCTGCAAGCTATGAGTGCAGAGGGAGATAAAATGAAAAATCCCGGAGCCACAGGAAGAAGATGGAGGAAGATCTGCAGCAAAACGATGTCACTGGGGTCAGGAAAAGCCTAAAAACAATCTCTGGCCACAAGAAGTCTGACTCCCAGGCTGCAGGGACCAAAAGCTTGTGAATGATCTCGTGGCCTGAAGGATAGGGATCCGGTCTTGTGACCGGAAGGTTGCCGGTTCAATCCCCAGGATCCCTCAGGCCATGACTGAGGTGCCCTTGAGCAAGGCACCTAGCCCCAACTGCTCCCTGGGTGCTGTGGATAGGGCTGCCCACTGCTCCGGGCACGTGTGCTCACTGCCCCCTAGTGTGTTCACTAGTGTGTGTAAATGTGGGTGTTTCACTGCACGGATGGGTTAAATGCGGATTCCGGTCAAATTCCGCTGTGTGCAAATTACATGTGGCTAATTTGAGTGTCTAAATTCTAAAAAAATTCTATTTGTTTATAGATTTGATTACTGACCTCCCTGTACACAGATAGCCCTGCTGAAACCTCCCTCTTCTGTACTCAGAGTGTACTGCCCTGCCCCCTCTCCCACATTCACCCCCCCCTTCACAACTCTCATCTCATATTCACCCCCCACTGGTTCCTCTGCTGTTAGCCCAAACCCTGAAACCCTATTTTCCAGCACCCAGCCCCCCTGTTCCAGTTTGTCCCAGGTGTAGTCCTTGTCCATCTACAACCAGGTCTTTGTGGTATGGTGTTGGTAGAACTACTTCCTATTCAGTGAAGAGAAGACCAAAGAGTAGACTACTACTACTATTTCTTGTACTACATGTGAGGTTCTCCACTAGATAAACACCAAGAACCAAAAATAACTTGCTTTATGTTCTTATCAGCACATCAGATTGTTGTTGTTACTAACTGTTAGCATTCCCTATATACAATGCTAAGTTTTAGCATGATTTAGGTTTCGGGGAAAACGCAGTACAGCAATGATGGTTCATCAGAAGGAACTTCATTAGAACCAAGCATTTGGGAAATGTTTTTTTACGGACTAAATGGTTATTCTGAAAAATCACAGCAAATAACAGCTTGTGAAAAAGTCTATAATGTAACTGTGTGTGTGATGGATTTCCATGCAAAGAAGATATTTATTCCCATCTTTTTAAAGAGAGAGACTGTCCAGTGTGATGTGTTCAGGAATGAGAAATATAATACGCACCTTTTGGACGCCCTGCAGAATAAAAGCATAGGTAAGGTGAGGTTAGTCAGACTTTCAGAGAATCATCAGATGGGTCATATGGTTAATATTGTTTAATAATAAGTCTGAATTCTCTTTACAGATAAATCTAAACATCTGGGGCTTTTTTTAGCTTTCCTATGTATAATTATAGAAAATATATATTATATATTATATATAATATATTATATATATATATATTATAAATATTATATATATTATAAATATTTTCAATAAAAAAAAACACTTTATTAACATTTTTCCTTAAAAAAGAGAGAATGTGCAGTGTGAAATGAGTTCAGAAGAAATGTAATACTCACATGGTAAAATCCCTAATTCAACCTCTGTACAAAACAAATAAAGTTAGTGAGATTCTTCATGTTCCGTGTCTTATCACACACATGTAATAATGAAATCAATTAAATTAAATACGCTATTGAACAAAAATTACTACTATAAATTTTACTATTGCCTACTACTAGTACTTTTGTTACTACTACTGCTACAATTACTACCACAATTACTACTACTACTATGTTTATACAACTATATGGTTATTGGCAATGCATATTTAAAAAACACAAATTAGCAGAACTGAAATTCAGTGGGAAATTACCACTTTCTTCCGAATCAGTATGAATTAAATATAACACTCACATGTTAAATACTCTGGAATATTAAATGGCTATTTTTTGTCATTGTTTTTTATTGTAATTTGTTAAAGAACAGTTAGTATTGTGTTTATGATTTATTAGATCTAAATATATATTGCTTTATTGAAATCAGAATGGCCTGTTGAAAAAAGTCACTTGAGGAAACATTAAAGCAGAGCAAATCACAAAGCAGGATTTCTCAGTTTAACCTGATAACTTAAGCCTAATGAAAAGACTGTTCAATAGACCTTTCTATCAGTCACTGTGTTAAATTGTCTATAACCCCAGTTAGTAGTAATATCTGGACTGTATCCTGATAAGATTTTAACCACCTTTGTTCACACTTGGTAGAAAATGCATCCCTGGTTAGTTGTTGAAGTGAAAGCTGATTGCTACGTTCAAAGTCTGTTTAATATTTGATTAATATTGCATAGCTGCAGACTGTTAGTGCTTCCATCTGGTGGTCTGTTATGTCGTGTTTTGCGTGTCTCTCTCTCTCTGTCCAGGTGAAAGCAGTGATCCAGGCACAAGCTGATCCTGACGTGTGTGCTGGTTGGCTGCATTGTCAGAGCCTTGTCCTATGAAAAGCGCCGGAGATGCTGAACAGAGGCCAGTGTTCTCGTTACGTGGCTAATGGTGGTTTTCCTTAAAACTCTGTGGGCTTTCTTGTTGTTCTGCTTATCTTTTAGACGTAGCCCTGTAGCCCTGGTAACCTAGTAATTGTTCTGTACTGTCCGTCTGGCACACCTTGATTGGTTTTAGCAAGCTGATTGTTCTATTGCTTGGGGAGATATTTTGTCTTCTCGTAAACATGTTGAGAGTCATTTAATAAATCACATCATTGTAGGGGTGAGTGCCATTTATTTTGTTTGTTATTTTTCTTTTTACCTGTTTTGTTAGGGAGGTAGGTAAGCCGTTTGTATGTTTTGTTTATTTTTCTTTTGTTAGGTTAGGTAGTAAAGTGGAATTAAATGTTTTTGTTTATGTTGGCCTTAGCTCACCCTGAAGATTCATGATGTTGACTGTTGTTATTTGCCAAGTTGAAAATAATACAAAACTTTCTCTTGAGCATCAAAGAAAGTTTTGTTTATGTTATACCCCCAAGCCCTAGACTATAATATGAAGTATCTTTATTGGTGTGTTAATCGGGGTCGTAACATAAATTAGAGGCTGTCCTGTTTTCTTGGCTGTTTTTGTTTTGGTGTGGTGTCTTGTGGCATAATGTTTAATTTGGATAGATTTGCTAGTGAACCTTCATTGGAACAGTTTGTCCAGTGCCTTAAGGCTGATTTGTTTTTAATTGGGGACTTCTTAAGCCTTAAGGCAAGTCGTTTTGCAACGAAGTCTAAGATAAAGTCTGGACTTTATCAGCAGCTTGTGGATCGGGGTATTTTGCCAGAACGGCCCTGCTCTGTGACTGAGAGCACAGGTGTTGCCACAGAAAAAGCAGCTTTTACGGCAGAGGTGGAGGCTGAAGTAGCAGAGCCTCCTGGCTTAGATCCCGTAAGTCCTTTAAAATCATTTTCTGACCCTGAGCTAATGGTTAGTATAAAAGAACTGGACTTGGAGTTGCGTGCTTTGGAAGTTCAGTTGGAGCTGTAGGCAAAGAGGGCCGTGCAATACCTCCACGAATCTCCATTCCTGGGCGTGCTGATTAGTCAGTGAATTCTCAGTCAGAGTTTGACATGAGTGGGCACATGCGGCTTGTTCCGCAGTTTCGAGAGTCCGAGCTGGACTCATATTTTGATGCTTTTGAGCGTGTGGCTACCTCAAAAAATTCGAAATTCGATCACATCAGTCCAGTTTTATCAGCACTACACTGGCTTCCTGTTTAATTCCGTATCGACTATAAAATTCTATTACTGACGTATAAAACCCTGCACGGTCTCGCACCGGAGTACCTGCAAGATCTAATTTCCTATTATGAACCGCCACGTTCACTCAGATCACAGGATGCTGGTTTTCTAATAGTTCCTAAAATTCAGAAGACTACAATGAGGGGAAGAGCTTTTTCCTACAAGACCCGAAATTGTGAAAGAATCTCCCAGTTAATGTTCGGGACTCTGACACAGTCTCAATATTTAAGTCTAGACTGAAAACATACTTGTTTAGTGTAGCTTTTGGTTATTAATCTTCTCTTTTAGATAAAGGCAGGAGATCTGGGGGTTCTTGGACACAGAGGTTTATGGTAAATTGAGATGTTGGTGCTGTTGTTCCACCACTTCACGCGATCACACAGGTTTGTTGATGGTGGAGTGGGGGGATTCCAGTGTCTCAGGGTACTCTCATGTCCATGTTACCTTCTGGTTCTCTCCTTTTAGTTTAGGCTGTTATAGTTAGATCTGCCGGAGTCGCCAGCCACACTCTAAAATTCTGAAAATTCATATTCTCTACTGTCTTACTCCCGAGCCCAACTAACTCTCTCTCTTTACTCTTCCTGAGGAAATGACTGTCCTCCCGTCTGTTGAACGCTGTTGAAGGACTGATCATCGGGCCATCACCCCACCATCACCAGCCAGCTCACCTGTCCATTTACTGCTACACCCTCAGTTACATCACTGTGCCGTCCAGATGCACCAGCACTGAGATAGGATGGGACTGTTTCAGCTCACGCCCACTTTACATAAAGCCTCAGCCAGAGACTGCGTCAGTCAGAGACTGCCTCAGTCATACACTGCCTCTATCTGTGCAGCTTCTAAAGCTTTGCTATCCAGATTTCAAACAGAGACTCTTTTCTTTGGTATTTAGTTCAAACTGTAAATACTGTTTGACCAGAGGAGGATGGGTCTCCCCTTGTGAGTCTGGTTCCTCCCAAGGTTTCTTCCTCCAGTTGAGGGAGTTTTTCCTTTCCACTGTTGCCTCTGGCTTGCTCACTGGAGGATATATGTTATAACTGTCTGTTTTCAAAACTCTGTAAAGCTGCTTTGAGACAACATCGTTGTAAAAAGCGTTATATAAATAAACTTGACTTGACTTGACTCTCTGAAATGACCCAAAATGGTGTGGTCTCTTTTGCTTCAATGTAAGTTGGCTGGGACGACTCAAAAAGTTAATTCTGCTTTGCCTATTAATAAGAGCCTAAATTACGAAGTTGTAGTGATTATTATTTTACGTGCTTATGAATTAGTCCCGGAACTTTAGAAAACAGCCAATTAAACATATGTTGAGTTTGCCTGTGAGAAGACAATTTTATCTGGGAAGCTTGCTGTCTATTTAAATGAATAAAAGTATTCTTGCCATTCTGAGGCCGCTGTTGCGGCAGATGATTTTGTATTGACAAGCCCTAGACTATAATTTAAAATATCTTAATTGGTGTGTTAATCGGGGTCGTAACAATATGTTGGGCTGAATATACAATCTGTTTATTCTTTATTCATAACTGGACCTGCAGACATGTTTTTGGAAGACATCTTCCGAGAGTTGTTTGGCTTTATGAGTGTTGCATCTGTCCATATCTCTATTAAACATTTCATTTTGTCTGATCTACCATCAAGTAAGTCAGTACTTTCCTTGCAGACCCAGATCACAGATCACGTTGTACCAGGAAAGGTTTGGTGTTGTACTGGGAGAGGCTTTGAATTACACTGAGAGGAATTTGGGATGTACTGGGAGGAGTCTGGGATGTACTGGGTGGGGTTTCATTTACTAGAAGAAGTTTTGGTTGTCCTGGGAGGGGTTTTGGATGTACTAGAGAGAGTTTTGGGTGTACTGCGAGGATGGTTTTACTTGGCGGGATTTTGTGTTGTACTGGCAGGAGTTTTGGTTGTATTTGGAGAGATTTTAGTTGTACTGGGAGGTAGTTTGGTTGAACTGGATTAGGTTTTAGTTATATTGAAAGGTGTTTTGTTAGTACTGGGAAGGATTTTGTTTGTAAAGAGGCATGAAGATGCTAAACGAAATCAGGTCAGAACAACAGCAACGGCAGAACACCTGATGGCCACCATAGGATCTAGTGGGGAAGGGCTGAAATGGGGAATATTTAGTAGGTTGTAATAAGTAACCTTACCACTACATGTTACGCACTGCTCCTTTAAATTATCAGACAAACTGAGAAGTCTGCTTCAGACAATACAGGCTTGAAACATTTGTTTCTTTACCAACCAATGATTTCCTCCAGTGTTGTTGTCAGTTTGAAGATATCTGAGGTCAGTGTAAGGGTTTATGATGGAATATTGATAAATAATCTGAAAACGAAATACTTTCAATGTTACTTTCAGAAATCACAGCAAATGATGGTACGTAAAAGAGGCTCTAATGCAAAAGTCACTAATTAAAGACTTTCTATGTAAAAAAAAAGCAATTTATAAAAATCTGAAGAGAGAAAGTGTACAGAGAGTAGAAATATAAAACTCACGTGAATACCAGGCTGTGGTAAAAAAAAAAAAAAACAGATAAGGTGCAGTTAGTGAAATTCTCTATGTTTATATTCTTTATAATATTATGCACATAAACCATGAATTTATGAAATTATTTTATCTTCCTTTTGTACTGTGGCAGTTCATTTGCCACAGGCCCACATTTCCAGTAATGTCATTGGTCACATTTTTAACTCATAGTGGGACAAACCACTCATACCAAGGATGTAAAAATTTGCCAGGAAATGCAGTAAGTTATTTACTTCCTGAAATAAACAGATGTTTAAAAATGATTCACTCCTGTCTAAACATTAGCATAGCTTGCATATAAGGTTAAACACATGGGTATCTCTTTAGCATCATACATAGATGTTGTTCCCACATATTCAGAGATAATTTTAGTTAACTTTAATTTTTTTTTACCAAACAAAGAATTTTACATATTGTTCCTTTAAGATCATCCACTATGACAAACAACAAATATGATCAAAACTTTTCAATAGCTTATTACAATAACTGTCTATAATAGAACTATAACAAACCTAGAATATTATTTGAGTACCTGATACAGTGAAGTGAATGTTATCCGTCTTCACCTTGTGCTCTCCGTGAGTGACCACACATCTGTACTGTCCACTATCAGACTCCTGAACATCTTTCAGCTTTAGAGACACGTTCCCTTTCTGCAGCTCCTGGGTGAACATGCTCACTCTGCCCTCGTAACCCCGCCCCTCCGACATCTGACCATTCTGGTACAGGGAAATGCAGTCTGTCCCTTTTAACCATCTGATCTCCATGGCAACAGCGCTGGTTTCAGGAGAGAGGTAACAGGGCAGAGTGGCATCACCAAAAAAAGCATGAAGTTCAAAATCTGGACTTCTCCACTTCCTGTCCTGGTATCCCAGAGTTTGAACGTATGATGGCATTCCAACCTCTTGGGATTCAAAGACCAGTTTAAACTCTGAAGAAGAAAACAGGTTACATTAGATAATGAGTAGACTGATAAATTAATGTGGTCAGTTATTAATCTCAGTGTTACTGAGCTCTACTAAAGCCTGACTGATAAATCAATGTGATCAGTTATTAATCTCAGTGTTACTGAGCTCTACTAAAGCCTGAGTAGACTGATAAATCAATGTAAATCACATCATAGGTAAGACACAGGTTAGACATAAATGGCCCATAAAATTGCTCTGCCTCCCTAGTAATAACTGCTCTGTGGTGGTCCTGTGGTGGTCCTGATCATTAAAGAACAGAGTAATAAAGTATACAGAGAATCAAATGAACTACAGTCTGTAAGTGTAGCTCCTATATGGTCAGTGGAGCTGATACGGTTGACAGTGAGTGTAGATACCAGGAGGAAGACCTAATGATGTGGCCCTGTACCTGTGTTATATTGTAAGCATTCAGCAGGTACATGGTACTCACCTGAAACGTGCACATGAGTGAATAATATTTCCTCTTTTCTCTCTCCAAGCATTTCACACTTGTATTGTCCAGAATCTGTGACTTTGACATTGTTCAGGATCAAAGACACATCTCTTTCCTTTGATAGTGTTTCCTCAGCTGTCTCGTTTTCCTCAGGGCTGCTTCCCTGAAAATCCTTAATGCAGTCTGCCCCCTTAAACCACCTGATCTCTCTGGCTGCTGCTCTGACGTTGGGCGAGAGGCGGCAGGGCATGCGGACGGTGTCCCCACTAGTCGCACGGACCGTTTGAAACTGGCGATAAGTGATAACTGGCTTAGGAGAGGGGACTCTGCATGTCCAAACTATCTCTGTAAAGAAAAAATGAGGGAGGTTTAGTGTGCAAGTCAAAGACTGTGTACCTGCACTGACGTAAGTGATGGTAGTGTTACAGTTTACCTGTACACAGGTAGGTGAAATCAGAATCGGACTTTATTTGCCAAGTATGCTCACACATACAAGGAATTTGTGTTTGGTAACAGAAGCTCACAGTGCACGATGACTGACATTACAGAAGTAGCACATCCAATCTACACACACACACACACACACACACACACACACACACACACACACAGTGACATACACGCACAGACACACCTGTAAACTTAACACTAGTGTTAACATGTGCAGAGTTGTATATTAAAAGTAAAGTGCTAAGTGCAGCAGTAAAGAACAGTGCAGACTGAATTAAATAGATATAAATATGAAGAACAGAAGAGTCACTGGTTGAGATGATGGTACAGTGTTCTGAGACTATCAGATAAATAAAAAGTGCAGAACAAGAAGAAGAGTGAGAGAACATCTGGATATGGATGTATGTAGTAGACTGTATTCAGAATGTAGTGTGTGATGTTCAGCTGTTCATGAGTGTGATGGCGTGTGGGAAGAAGCTTCTCTGAAGTCTGGAGGTCTTGATCCTCAACTGACTGAAACGCCGACCTGAGGGAAGATACTGGAACAGGTGATGTCCAGGGTGTGATGGATCACGGACAATGTTCTCTGTCCGCTTCCTGGTTCTGGCCGTGTGCAGGTCCGGTAGGGAGGGTAACTTCACACCGATGGTTCTCTCTGCAGACCTAATGATGCGCTGCAGTCTGTGTGCGGTCTGTGCGGTGTGGTGTTTGGTGGCTGAGCTGCCCCACACTGTGATGGATGCGGTGAGGACAGATTCGATGGTGGCGGTGTAGAACTGCACCATCGGCTTCTTGGGCAGGTTGAACTTCCTCAGCTGACGCAGGAAGTACAGCCTCTGCTGAGCTCTCTTGATGATGGCGCTGATGTTGCAGTCCCATTTCAAGTCCCTGGAGATTATTGTACCCAGGAACTTGTAGGAGTCCACAGCCATTACAGTCCTGTTGAGGATGGTGAGTGCTGGAAGGGTTGGAGGGCTTCTCCTGAAGTCCACTCTCATCTCCACTGTCTTGGCTGTGTTCAGCTCCAGGTTGTTGTGGTTGCTCCAGAGGACCACATGCTCCACAACCCGTCTGTAGGCAGACTCGTCACTGTCCTGAATGAGACCAATGACTGTCAAATCATCTGCAAACTTCAGGATTTTGACTGAGGGGTCTGTGGAGGTACACTCATTTGTGTAGAGTGAGAAGAGCAGCGGGGAGAGAACACAGCCTTGTGGAGCACCTGTGCTGATGGTCCTGGTTCCTGAGGTGATCTTTCCCAGCCTCACCTGCTGCTCTCTGCCAGTGAGGAAGTTTGTGATCCACTGGCAGGTGGAGGCTGGCACACTGAGGTGGGTCAGTTTGGTGTGTAGATGCCCGGGGATGATGGTGTTGAAGGCAGAGCTGAAGTCCAAGAACAGAACTCTTGCATATGTACTTGGACAGTCGACGTGCTGGAGGATGTGGTGAAGTCCCATATTCACTGCATCGTCCACAGACCTGTAGGCCCGATCCGCGAACTGTAGGGGGTCTAGTTGGGGGTTGGTGATCTCCTTCAGGTGGGTGAGAACCAGCTTCTCAAAGGATTTCATGACCACAGAAGTCAGTGCGACAGGTCTGTAGTCATTCAGTCCTGAGATGGTTGGCTTTTTGGGGATGGGAATTATTGTGGAGCGCTTGAAGCACGCTGGTATGACACACTGCTCCAGTGATTTATTGAAGATCTTGGTGAAGACAGGAGCAAGCTGGTCTGCACAGTTCCTCAGGCAGGAGGGTGACACTCCGTCTGGGCCTGGTGTCTTCCTCACTCTTTGTTTTTTGAAGAGTCGGTGCACGTCTGCTTCACAGATCTTCAGAACAGGCTGAATGGGTGGCTAAGAGTCAGAAGGGTGTGAAATGGTGTTGTATTGTTCAGTGGAGCTAGGCTTTTCAAATCTACAGTAGAAGTTGTTTAGGTCGTCAACCAGCTGACGACCCCCCATTGTCTGGTGGGGGGGTCGTTTGTAGCCTGAGAGGTTGTGTAGGCATTTCCAGACGGCTGAAGGCTCGTTTGTGGACATCAGTCTGCTCAGCTTGGTGGAGTAGCTCTTCTTTGCAGCTCTGATCTCTCTGTTCAGTGTGTTCCTAGCCTTGTTGTAAAGCGTCCGGTCCCCACTCCTAAAAGCGTTCTCCTTGGACTGCCGCAGGTGCTTCAGTTTGGCGTTAAACCAGTGCTTGTCATTATTATATCTAATGCGAGTCCTGGTCGGAACACAGATGTCCTCGCAGAAGCTAATGTAGGACGTCACTGTATCAGTATATTTATCCAGCCTGCTTGTAGAGTCCTCAAACACACACCAGTCTGTTAACTCCATACAGTCCTGAAGCCTCTCTTTAGCCTCACTGGTCCACTTCTTCACAGTACTGACCTCAGGCTTGGCCCACTTGAACTTTTAGTGTTAGTAGTGTTAGTAGTGTTACAGTTTACCTGCACACAGGTAGGTGAAAGTAGTGTTACAGTTAGCTAATTTGACAGCATGTAAGCTTTTATGACACCATTATTCCTGTACAGTCTCTTAATAGAAAGTAGGATGTCACTTAGGGTTCCTAAAGTCTCAGAAACAGACTTGTATACACAACCTCAATGGCAAAAAAGTTGGGATGCTGAGTTAAATGTAAATTAATGTAAATAAAAACAGAATGCAATGATATTATTTTATTTACAATAAAAGAATGAAGTCATTAAGAACTTGCAATCCATCTCAATAAAGGTTTGAACAGGTGGCAAAAACGTCTGGAAGAGTGAGTGATACTAATAAAAACCAACAGGGGGAGCAATTTGTGGAACAATTTCAGAAAAACTGTCTCCGAAGACTTTGTACATTCCACCATCTACTCTGAAGGAGTACTGTAGTTTTGAGGTTCAGCTGTGTACAGTGGAACTTCCATGTCCTGTGTTCTGTGCTCTTGTATATCAGCCTCTCAAATTTAACAAGGACATTCTCCAAGACTTGTCTGGCTTTTTAACAGCTACACTGCCTAGTGCAGTTTTGATTCTTGGGGATTTTAACATTAATGTCTACTGTCCTATTAAGCCTTTAGTAGGAGAATTTCTTCAACTGATCAAATCATTCAATCTCACTCAAACAAACATTTTGTTTAATGTTAACTCTGTTAACTTCTCTTCCAATGAAATGAAAATGAAAAAAGACAATCAATTAAAGTAGCTTGAGCTCAGCATTTTGTGGATTTAATTGCCAAAAACTCTCACAGTCCAAAACACTGTTCTGCACCTTTCTGCCATGGCCACGCCTGAGGTCACAATAAAGACCTGTAAAGATTTTAGGCAATTCTTCATGGATAAGGAGCAAATATTGCACCCTCTCATCATGATTTGTCGGAGTCACTAATTATTAGTCACTTTTGTTCAGTTTGATCCTGTGTCGCATAGTTTCTACATATGTGCTCCTGTATATCTTACGTATTATGTATATTTTGTGTATATGTTTTGTATATTCCTATATATATTTCAGTTATTACTTTATGTGTATATTCTAGCTTATTCTTGCTTCAATATTGCACTGTTTTACATAATGCTGCCCTGCTGTAGAGTTGTATCTGAGCCTCACCCCAAGCATTTCAATGCATGTACGTCCTGACATGATGTGCAAATGACAAATAAACGTAAAACTTGAGTTTGAAACTTGTCTATGACCAACTTAACTGACTCATTTTTACATGAGACCCACTACTTGCCCTTTCAATGTACCACCCACAAGATGTCTCAGAGACGTGTTGCAGTCTGATGGTCCCAGTATTTTATCTTTAGTACACAACAGTCTCATCAATGGTACTGTCCCATCTTGTTTTAAGCATACAATTTTTTTAGCCATTTTTGAAAAGACCAGGACTGGACATAAGGGATCTAAATAATTTCAGGCCAATTTACAGACTAACTTTCCTGTCTAAAGTTCTGGAGAAAATTGTCCTCACTCAACTCTATTGTTTTTTAAGTGCAAACAGCATTACGGATACGTTCCAGTCCGGTTTTAAAGTATATCATCATAATGATTTCATTTTAGCTGTTGATTCTGGAAAGTGTGTCATCGTAGTCCTTTTAGATCTTAGTGCAGCTTTCGACACTGTCAATCATGCTATCTTGCTGGACCAATTAAAGTACTGTGTTGGTATTCAGGTTTCTGCACTAATGTGGTTTGCCTCTTATTTGAAAAACATATCCTTCTGTGTTAAGATGGAAATAATTTCTCCACAATGGCAGCCATTACTTGTACATCTGTTCTCTCTGTACATGCTCCCACTTGGCTCCATCTGTCAGAAGAACAATATTTCTTATCATTGTTATGCTGACACAGATATATCTTCCACTTAGACCAGAGGAAAATGGTTAAATCGACCTCCCCACAAACTGTCTGAAAGATATAAGTTGCTGGATGTCAAACTGTCACAGTTGATAATGTTAAATGTTAAAATGTCTCGCTTTCAACATCTAATATGCGTTCTATGTTCTACAGTGAATAATATATATGTCTGTGAGAATGTATAGATCATTACGTTCTGTTTTTATTTACATTTATTTACATTTTACACAGTGTCCCAACTTTGGAGTTGCAGATTGTGAATGTTAGCTTCTGGCAAGGAACACAGTTCCTGAACAAAAAGCATGTTTATTTAAGTCAAGTTGAAACAGGTTACTCAGCATAGATGTCGTAGGAGGATCCTTTATCTGCCAACTGATCCTGCAGTCTGTTTTTACAGTTTCTTTTTTACAAGTCGAAGCAATCAGACAATGGTGCACTGTACAACATCTCAACTATTTCCTAGAACTGTGGAGAGAACCATGAGAGGTAGGGGTGTGTGATATATATTGTCTATGATAACATCTGAATTGCCGTGTTAACGATGCGTAAGCTGATGTTATCGAGTTCGCTACTAACTGGGAAAAAAAACAACAATCAGGACGCCTTGACTGCAAAACTTTAGTATAGGCTGCTGCAAGTGCGCATTCAGAGTGGCCATACTGTGTGCTAACGTAGGCTTAAGCTAGCATAGCTGCCCAAACACACCTAAAGCTGAAAATGAGTGAACACACAGCGCCAGGGGAAAAATTCAGACATCGCCAGCCTTGCAGTGTACCGCCTTAGATATATCTCCTAGACGAGGATCATCTTCACTCGCGTGGAGCTGGTTTGGATTTGAAAAGACTGACATTGCTCAAAAGCCCTCAGATACATTGCTATATTTTAAATAGCTATATGTTCCAGACAGGAAGTTTTTATTTACTCAGTAAACACTTTAAAATTATTAATAGTATTAATTAACAGTATTAATAGAGTAAGTAGAGCTTTTCCATATGTTTATTTAACCCTTTCCAAGCTTCTCCTAAACAACCCAGTATTATTAATAGTTCTCATCTAATACCTGCTTTGACTGCTCAGTACTTTATTAAGCTAAATCAAGATTGCTGCTGAAGGAACTGAATATGTTCATACAATGTCTGGGGCGTCCAGGAGAAATCTGGAACTACACTTTGATCTTCAAACTGGAGCTCAAGATCTGATCTACTTCTACAACTTACAAAGTTGAAGTTGAAGGATTCCTTTTTAACACCTTTTGAGTTTCCCCGTTCCATCATAAATGGTGCAGCAGTAACTGTGATGTTGCAGATGCCAGAAGGTAGCTGCTGCATCCTTTAAGCTGGAACGTGAAATTTAAAAAAAAAAATAAGAACCTGATGAATATGAGGTTGAATTTCAGCCTCATTTTAAACTCATTAGGATGTTTAACAATCCAGGATATTTAAAATCAAAAACTACTGTGGAAACTAATTGGCCACTGCTCGGCAAGTGTCCCACAGTTTCAGTTTCCATTTCCCAAAAACTTTAGCCGCTAACTCTTAAGTTTGGTCCAGGGAAGTTTGCTATCTGAGGTAGAAACTGGTGGCACAAAAACTGAAAAGTTGAAACATTATCAATCTAAAGCAATCAATTTTGCCCTCTCACTTTTTAAGGTTCATTGCTGCCCTGGCATACCTTTCAGGGGCCAGCAACCTATAAGCCCACACAAGCTCCACAAAACTACCACTACAGGAGAGAGAACATCAGATGCGGTTATTTTATTGTTAAGCCACACGTTGAATGGTAACTAATACGGTCTGGCCATAATGGAAATGGCGGTGATTGTTACTTGATTTGTTAAAAAGGAGCCGTTCATCTTTAACGCTTGGTAATATAAGTTGTTTGAACTCCTCACCACCACATCATCATTGTAGTAGATGTTTATTATTTTGCCATTAGCTCACGCTGCCTGCGTCTTCACCTAAACCAAGCACTGCAGCTAAGAAACACAGATAGTTTTATTTTCAGGTCACTTACCTGCTTCTTCTCCATCAGCTGTTTGCTGAAAGAAGGAAAAAATATAATTATAACCAGTTGAAACCAAAAGGCAGGCTTTCAAATATATTGTTGCTGTCCACAGAAAACAAACATCTCCAAAACGGCAACTTTACAGTAGAGGCCAAAAACTGTCAGTGGAGCCGAAAATCTTTACCAAGAGATTTTGGAGCATTTCCATTGGCCTATTCATCATGAAATTATTACACAATGTTAACGGAAGCTGTTGTGCTCAAATGATGTAGAAAAATAAAAATCGACAAAAATAGAGATACATGTGTTTTCTTTGGACAGCAACGATATGTAAAAAATATATATTTTTTCTATACTGTTTGAACACAATGGCCGCTCTTTACATCCTGTAAAAGTTTTATGATGAATGGACCAATAGAAATGCTCCAAAATCACATGAAGTTACATTAAGTAAAGAAGGGTTTTGTTCTCTCCTGTAAAGTTACTATTTTGGAGTATCTTGTTTTTCTTTGGACAGAAACAAAATGTTTTCCTAAGAATGTTTTAAAGAGGAAGACCGAATAGAAGATATTCTGATATTTACTCACCTTTTCTGCCATCGTGTACAAGCTCCTTTACAAACAGTTTAATAAAAGCTGTTTGTCCGCCCCCTCAGAGCGGCAAACAAAACTCAGATTGAACAAATCCTCACACACCCAGGTATATACGTATACAATCAGCAACATCCTGAAAGAGGACTGCCTTAACATGAAACTACAGGTAAAGTTGGCAAACGTCCCACAGAGAAATACCTGAGATGCAACCCCAAGCTCATGACAGCTGATACCACAATTCCCAGGTAGGTAATACTTGGAATGCTGCAGCCTCTGATTATAGTTGCACAATATTTTCTCACAGAGAATGAATGGGATGAAAGAATATGTGCTCATCGACTGCACCATCTTGCAGAACCCTGAGCACAAATTCAGTATTGGTCCAACACGCACTCGTCTGTTTGTCTTTTTTTTTCCATTCCTCTTTCTTCCCATAGAGTCCCATTCATTTATCTGTCACTTAGGACAGATACCCAAACACTAATACACAGAAACACTGACCCTCACTCCTCTATTTGGTAATGTCCTAGCAACACCTTAGCATTCACCTGGGACACCATAGCAACCACCTAGCACCACCATAGCAACCACTGAGAATACCATAGCAACCTCTTAGCAACATCTTACTCCTTACCTGGGATACCATAGCAACCACCTAGCACTAACATAGCAATCACCAGGGATACCACAGTAACCATCTAGTAACATCATATCAACCCCTTACCAACAAGTCATGTTTATTTGTATAGCGCTTTTTACAATGATGTTGTCACAAAGCAGCTTTGCAGGAATTTAAAAGCATGAAAACATGAAATCACAACACTTTACAACACCATAGCACGAACCTTCCGTACCCACATTATAGCGGCCTACTGGGATATCATAGCAACCATCTAGCAAACACCTAGAATACCATAGGAACTTCCAGTAACATCATAGCAACCTCCAGGATACCACTGCAACCACCTAGTAACACCATAGCAACCATCTAGAAAACCACAGTAACCACCTAGCAACACCCTAGCAATCACCTAGGACAGGAAGTTTTTATTTACTCAGTAAACACTTTATTATTAAATATTAAATAGTATTAATAGAGTAAGTAGTGCTTTTACATACGTCAGTGTGTTTTTCTAACCCTTTCCAAGCTTCTCCTAAACAACCCAGTATTATTTACAGTTCTCATCTAATACCTGCTTTGACTGCTCAGTACTTCATTAAGCTAAATCAAGATTGCTGCTGAAGGAACTGAATACAGGTAACAGAGTAAGAAAATACGGTTGTTTTATATGAATTTGATAAAATTAAGAATACTGCTCTTTGTCTGATTATAAGACATATTAAAAAGCATTTATTGCAGAGAATTCGCTGTTTTAGGTTCTATTTAAGAGTTTATGAGCTTTTTCAGTCTTCTTTGTCAGAAGTTGAGTGAGACGAACACGAGGTTGTTTTTCCTCCACTTTCTGTAGCCGTGCTAGCAACGTATGAGCTAATTCTCCTATTTTATTAATTAATGAGTAACCTCAGTGAGAGCCTTTATCCACAAATAGATATAACATGGAACAGTGGTGAACCTTCCCAGGAGTAACTACTCCAAAAACTACTAGAAGAGTGCATGGACGACTTATACAGGAGGTCTCAAAGAACCCAGAACAACATTTAAAGCACTGCAGACCTCACTTGCCTCAGTTAAAGTCAATGTTCATGATTCAACAATAAGAAAGAGAGACTGGGGCAAAAATGGTATCCATTTGCTCTCCATATGCTCTTTGTCAGAAAATCCTGAAGAAGCACACCAGCAGCTCCACCTCTAATTTAAGTGTGACAAATGTGGGAACCAAGATGGCGCAGCGGAGGTGGCAGCTTCAGCTCACTTTTGAGTTTTTTCACTCTTTTCAAGTACTTTAGTTTACTTTTTGTTAACAAAGTGTTGCTATTGTCCTTCATACAAAATGTACACCAAACCTGTGGTGCTTGTTTTGGTGTTTGCAACTACTTTTTTCTTTGTTTACGACTGTGGAGCCGCGCACCATTTGTTTACACCAGGGATCAGCTGTTAGTGCTTAGCATCACAGATGACAAGGAGCTGTTTATGATGAAGGGCAGCAGATACATGGAGGCTGTCTGGAACAGGGTGGATGGGAAGGGATCAAGTGGGCAGGTGGTCGGGTTGCTGGATTTGAGTAGCTGTAGAACCTCATCTGTGGAAAGAGGAGAGAAGCATGTTAAGGAATTAATGGCAAGAGGATGAGTATAGGTGAAGGAAGTAGAGAAAGAGGAAAATGACTGGCAAATTTTGTTAACCTTCTCCTCAAAGAAGGTCATAAAATCCTCCGGGGTATGGATAAAGGTTGGTGGGGGGGTTGAGAAGAGAGGAGAAAATGCTAAAGAGCTTGTGAGGATCAGATGTTGATGTTTTCTGTTTCTCCTTGTAGAAGGATGACTTGGCAGCAGTAACCTCCGTAGAGAACTTGTAGAGGAGAGCCTGATAGGAGCGTAGGTCAGAGTCAAGCTGGTGGGGAGGATCTAGCTGGCCTGGAGGAAAGAGGGCACAAAAGGTTAACTACAGATGAGAGTGAAGAAAGCAATGTATCTGTGGCTGTATCCAAAGAAAGAGAAAGAAAAGAATCAGGATGTGGAAGAGTAGTAAGGATAGTTGAAGCAAGACACGAGTGAGAAATGGAGTGCAGGTTACATCGAGTGATGGACGAGCCTGAAGGAGAGGCATTGACAGCCAGGTCTCAGGCCTATGCCAAAGTAATAAGAAGTACTAAGCAGATGCAGGTGAGCAGCTAGGCTGTTTTATAAAATGTTATAAAAAGTAGATGTAAAATGTGTAAAACGTATTGTTATGTAAAAGATGTATTGTTAATTCTTAGATTTAATATAACTTGATAAAATTAAAATGATGAGAGAGTGAGGCATCACGCTAAAGTAGAGGTTAAACTGAGAAAGTAAACCTATTACTAAGCCTAAAGATTCTTACAAAGCTGAAATGTGTAGTGGTAGGTCTGTGGCAAGGCTTTATACTTCTGATGAGTTAGCTGTAATTGCCAGGCCTCTGCTTATGTAATACTGAATTTTAGGAGAATGTAGCCCACCAACTGGGCCATAGGCTTATAGAGTAGTTAGGATGACAGAAGGTAGGTGTATAGTTAGTTTCTACACTACTGGAGTAGTTTGTGTGACTGAAAGCAGGCTTATGATAAAGCTGAAAAATGAAAAATGAGATTTTTTTATTACTTTTTCCTATTTTAGATATTATAAATGTCCAAAAAAGTTGCTTAAGCACCAAGTTTGTTAAAAAAATAGGCTAAGCACAATTTTTAGCACTTCAAATAAGTAAAAACCATGACAAAAAATATGAGGATAAGAAGCACAAAAATAGTAAAATAGCTGTTTACTTTACAGTGTTTTACAGTATCATTCTAGCTGGTATCCTGGTCAGCTTAACCATACAAACACACTTAATTCTCTTTCTTCACTGTAGAGTGACCTTAAAGTGATTTAACACACACACTAGTTTGTCACAGAGCTAGGACTTAACATGTATGAAGCTAGGTCTTGGGCCTACAGTGAGTTTAAAGCAAGCCAAAGTAAACATATGAGGGGATGATGACAGGTGAAAGGAGAGATAAATTAAAGCATTGGGCTGGGAGCAAAAGCAGGTTTGTAATATAGATAGAAAAGTAGGGTCACACATATACTGTAATAAAATGGAGCAAAAGTGTGCTTACAGTAAACCCACTGACTCGTGCTGGAATTTGAGTGAGTGAAAACAGGTGGAATACCAGCCATTAGACATATAGTGAATGAAGGGTACTAAATAATTATTTATGTATATTATTTGAATATTTATTTCTTATATAAGGGGGGCTGTGGTGTATTGATGATGTTGAAGACATGCAGTACTGACGGCTCGCCTCGCGTTTGTGCTTTACGCGCTCCAACACATCTCGTATTAACAGTACACAACGGGCTGTTCGGACCCTCAGAGTACCTCCGCGCTCTCACCAAGTCTCTCCCCAAACACGCCGTCGAGCTCGTTTAAGCCTCACGCCACCGTTTAACACCCTTTTCCACCGATTATCACGCCAAATGCGCCGTCTTCCTTTCCATGCGGCGGGCGCGCGGCGCACTTTTAAGAGCGCACCGCCAAACGAGACGTCGCTCCGCGATCATTTATACTATCTGCACATACGGGAGAGCCTGTTCTAGGTAACTGCGTTGTTTGTTTATCTCCAGGCTGTGATTTCGCTCTGATTTTGCTCAAAATACGTGAAGAGAAAACACAAACGCGAGCGAATCAGTGAACCACAGCTGCGCTGCGCCCTGCAGGTTGAGTCAATACCGTTCTCATAAGTTTTTTAAGGGGCCGGTCTCTCTCCTGAGGGGGGGGGTTCCTCTGAACAGTGCTGTTCCTGTTCATTCTCTCTCCGCTCATAGCAAAAGCAGAACGATGGCAGAAGTCGCTCCCGCGCCCGCTCCTGCAAAGGCTCCTAAAAAGAAGGCCGCCGCCAGGCCCAAGAAAGCCGGACCCAGCGTCGGTGACCTCATCGTCAAGGCCGTCTCGCAGTCCAAGGAGAGGAGCGGCGTGTCTCTAGCCGCTCTCAAGAAAGCCCTGTCCGCCGGCGGATACGACGTTGAGAAGAACAACTCTCGCGTTAAGATCGCCGTCAAGAGCCTCGTGACGAAGGGCACCCTGGTGCAGACCAAAGGCACCGGCGCCTCAGGCTCCTTCAAGCTCAACAAGAAGCAAGCCGAGACCAAGAAGAAGCCCGCCAAGAAAGCGGCACCCAAAGCCAAGAAGGCGGTCGCTAAGAAACCCGCCGCCGCCAAAAAGCCCAAGAAGGTAGCTGCGAAGAAGACCGTCGCTGCTAAGAAGTCCCCGAAGAAAGCCAAGAAACCCGCGGCGGCCGCCAAGAAAGTGGCCAAGTCGCCTAAAAAGGCCAAGAAGCCCGCGGCCCCGAAGAAGGCGGCGAAGAGTCCCAAGAAGACCAAGGTGGTCAAGCCTAAAGCAGCCAAGCCCAAAGCGGCGAAAGCGAAAAAGGCCGCCCCCAAGAAGAAGTAGACGCAGCGTTTAACTTGTTCTCCCGCTTTTCCTACAAACGGCTCTTTTAAGAGCCACCCACATTTTCCTCTCAGAGAGCTTACTTTCCCTTTGCGCTCAAATTAGTTGTTATTATTATTATTATTATTATTATTATTTACAAGAAAAACATTGATAGTACAGTATTTGGAAAAGGCTGGAAAAAGTCACGTTTTAGTCTAAGGCACCGGACTGCACATAAACATAATAACCTCTGAGTATTTGTTTGTTTATTGCTACTACGTATATGTATTAGAGTGGGAATTGGGGAGAAAATAGTAAGAATATAGGACGCTATGCGCTGCTTTCTTTCTTTGTGTCTCTCTCACACATACAGGCGGGAGCGTAGAATGGGGAGGGGAGGGGGGTTCAGGGTGGCCGTCCAGACTGTCCTGCTGTCCAAGTGTGGTTGTTCTTTTGTTCCTCACTACACACACGTTACAAACGAGTTATTCCTCCCGCATGCCCCCCCGGACTGTACACAGAATGCGGTTTTAGTTCTCTTTGAAAAAATAAATTTGTGTATATATACACGTATATGTTTCTATTTGTCGTTGTCATATATGTGAATGAACATCTGTATAGCGGCGCGAGGTGAGATTAAACAGGAGAGAAGCCATGATCTAATGATTGTAACATACTTACGTGTCTGCGTTAAATATAAACACGAATGAATAATATAGGTTAATATCTAGCTCTGTATATTAAAGCGACACATAAATGCTGAAATAGAAAAGCCCGCCACGGCGTTGGGACGGCTCATTGTGTTTTTTTTAAATTTTGGCGCGCGGAAGACGTCAAATAGGCGGGCACAACCAAGACGCCCAATGAGCGGTGAGCGGCTCCAGTACTTAAAAGAGCTGTGTAGGATGAGAGCACACATTTTTCTTTGTTCGACGAAGAGCAGTTTTTGACGCTATGGCAAGAACCAAGCAAACCGCCCGTAAGTCTACCGGTGGCAAGGCCCCGAGGAAGCAGCTGGCGACCAAGGCAGCTCGCAAAAGTGCCCCGGCAACCGGCGGCGTGAAGAAGCCTCACCGTTACAGGCCCGGCACTGTGGCTCTGAGAGAGATCCGTCGTTACCAGAAATCCACAGAGCTGCTGATCCGTAAACTGCCTTTCCAGCGTCTGGTGCGTGAGATCGCGCAGGACTTCAAGACCGATCTCCGCTTCCAGAGCTCTGCCGTCATGGCTCTGCAGGAGTCTAGCGAGGCGTACTTGGTGGGTCTGTTCGAGGACACTAACCTGTGCGCCATCCACGCCAAGAGAGTCACCATCATGCCCAAGGATATCCAGCTGGCCCGCCGTATCCGCGGAGAGCGCGCATAAGCAAAACGGACCGCTGCCGAGTTTCTCTAAAATCCCAAAGGCTCTTTTAAGAGCCACCAAACTGTTTCAGTTAAAACGAGCAGATGTTCTAGTAAATACTGAATTCCTGCATTGTCTAGAAACTCACTACTGTGTTTAGAACGCCAGACATTCCTTCCGTGTTGAACTAGTGTCTGTATTTTCGAGGCCCTCGTTAGGGAGGAAATAAAACAACTAGAACAGATTTTAAGACAATAACTTGAGAATAAAGTGTGTAGTTTGAGCGCGTGCGTAACACTACGCGCATTACGTAAATATGTGAATGGGTAGCGCTGCGCCAGTGGAATAGCACCAGAGATGTGGGCAGTAGTGCATTTGTCATTGATGGAGCTTGGATGCCATCGTGTGGTCACATTCAGGACAGTTAGTTAGAGGAACAGAGTGAATATTTACTGAATTACTGTTTAAATTTAAACAGAATAACTAAAACACTGTGGGTTTAGATAATCCAACCAAACGTCAGTTTTTTAATATTAAGTTTTTTAAAATGTGTATTAAAAAAGGACAGAGCATTTAACAGTGTAATATGGATTCTTCGACCTTAACATCAAAATTAATCTACAAACTCCATATCTTCAAAATATAGTACTGTTTTTCTATTTTCTGCCTCCAATTAGGAACATTTCCAATCCAAATCGTTTGTCTATGAATACTATTTGCTATAATTTTACGTACAGAAATATTTGTCTTTATTGTAAATGTTATATTCTCTAAACCTCCCAACTCCTTTCTTTTAAGTAACAGTTCTCACCTGGTTACTTCTCGTATAGAATCCCATATTAAATTACAGCACAGTGTATTTAGAGTCTTAAGCCATTCTTCTGTTAATTGAAAAATACATAATGACAAAATTTAAAAAGTTCTAACTATATTTATTATAGGTTAATAACTAAAGTCATTGTTGGCCTGATTTATTTACTTCTTCCTAAATTATCTACTAAGAATTTCTTTCCAGAGTCTTTAATCCAAATAGTGTTCCAATATTATATTAAGTTCTTTCTGGATTTAATAAAATTTATATCATCAAAATAAGCACATACAACAACTTGTCTTTCCTCTAATCTCATTCTCTGTAAACATTCATCATTTCTTATTCTGATAATCACTACTGATTACCAATATGTAGATTTATTTTACTTGATTGATAATATTCCCGTCAGCCTTTTCAGTCTTTTTCAGATTTGCTGTTTCACAGTTTGACCACACGATGGCCAAAGCTTCATTTATGATATGTATGTATTTTCCATCATATGCCTTTCAATATTTATATACTTGCTCTCTCTCTCATACTGGTCACGTGAATGTGTATAATATTATGGCAAATGTATTCATAGACAGGTTTCAGGTGTAGTGTGAAGGGGTAGCGCTGCGCCAGTGGAGTAGACAGTTTAGTGCAACAGCGTATTAGTCATTGATGGAGCCTGGACGCCATCGTGTAGTCAAAATTGAGGACATGCAAGTGAGAGGATAAGAGACTGTATCGTATGAGAAAATATTGTGTTGTTGATAGATTTACTGAATAACTGATTTTGTGCACCAATTGAAATATTGGAACTGAAATACAGCGTATTTAAAATAATCACAGGAGAATCAAACGTCATCATTTTATACAAAAGACCAACTTTTACAACAAGAAGTTTGAAGATCTTTTTCTGGTTTCACGATTTGCACACGGCACAACTTTATCTGTGTCATTGTTTGTATTTTCTATTGTATGTCTTCTCCTATTTATAAGCTACAATATTGCCAAAGCATAAACATGTACAAAATTTTAACATAACAGTAACAATAACATTATCTGCTGAGTTGAAGAAGAATAAATGTTGTCAAAATAATCAATATGAATGTGGAAACTAGTAAGTGTTTTTTTTATATGTGTATTAGTAGGGGTCAGTAGGCTGGGGGTCAATAGGGTGGGATGGGTAGGATTGGGTATGGGGGTCAGTACCTCAGTATGTTTAAATAGAATTCAAGAACTTTAGAATCACTTTTAATGACATTTAAAACAAATGTGTCACAAAGCACATATAAGTAAACACATTTAAAATAAAACCGCATTTGCTGTTTGGTGCCACAGCAACCACCTGCAGCTCAACACCTCAAAGACCAAGGAACTGGTCATTGACTTTGGGAGGTCCAGACCAAGGTCACAACCAGTTCTGATAGAGGGAGCTGAGGTGGAGACTGTGGAGTCCTTCAAGTACCTCGGGCTGTGGCTGGACAGCAAGCTAGACGGGACTGCTAACACTGAGCACCTGTACAGGAAAGGACAGAGTAGGCTGTACTTTCTGAGGAGGCTGCGGTCCTTTGGCATCTGCAGGAAACTTCTGTGGATGTTTTATCAGTCTGTGGTGGCCAGTGTCCTGTTTTACACTGTGGTGTGACACATCCAGGCTGGACAAACTTATCAGGCGGGCTGGCTCAGTGATCGGCCTGAAACTGGACTCTCTGGTGACGGTGGCAGAGAAGAAGACAATGGACAAACTTCTGGACATTATGGACGATGCCAGTCATCCTCTGCACACCGTCATCAGCAACCAGAGGAGTCTGTTCAGTGACCGACTGCTCCTAGTGCAGAACCAACAGACTCAAAAACTCCTTTGTCCTTCATGCCATCAGACTGTACAACTCCTCTCTGCAGGGGAGGAGGGGTCACAGGAGGACAGAGGATGGGATGGAGCAGAAGATTGATAATGACACAACCGGACTAAGTGCAATAACACTAGTTAACATTTAACATTAAACAAGTGCAATAATAGTGGCAATACCTCCCCAGTTAGATTTTTCTTTTTCTTTTCTTTTTCTGTATTTTGTACATTAGATTAGTTTCTTGTGTGTTTATTGTAATTTATTGAGATGCTACTGGAATCTTAATTTCCCTGAGGGAACCCTCCCAAAGGGATCAATAAAGATCTATCTATCTATCTATCTATCTATCTATCTATCTATCTATCTATCTATCTATCTATCTATCTATCTATCTATCTATCTAGCTCTAAAATGATTGTCGGGTGCTCCTCATAATCACTTACTTTCAGCACTACTAATGACAATGTTGTTAATAATAATAATAATAATAATAATAATAATAATAATAATAATAATAATAATAATAATAATAATAACAATAATAATAATAATGTGAGTGTAGTTTATATTAGAACAGTGTTCGCTTTAACTGAATAGTGCATGATTTTCCTTAAGAGGTCGCTATATATGGCTCCATCATTCTGACATGGTTTCAACTAGGTCCTGTAGATTAACATAACAGACGCCTACAACCTAATAACGATATGGAAGTTCTGGTCTCATTGACAAAAGAAGTTCAAGCAGCATGTCCGGAAGAGGTAAGGGAGGAAAGGGTCTCGGTAAAGGGGGCGCTAAGCGTCACCGTAAAGTGCTCCGCGATAACATCCAGGGCATCACCAAACCAGCTATCCGCCGTCTGGCTCGCCGTGGCGGTGTGAAGCGTATCTCCGGTCTGATCTACGAGGAGACCCGCGGTGTGCTGAAGGTGTTCTTGGAGAACGTCATCAGAGACGCTGTTACCTACACCGAGCACGCCAAAAGGAAGACCGTCACCGCTATGGATGTGGTTTACGCTCTGAAGCGTCAGGGACGCACTCTGTACGGCTTCGGAGGTTAAACGCTCGACTCGACAAACCCTGAAACCCAACGGCTCTTTTAAGAGCCACCCACATAAACACGAAAAGAGATGTTCCATATGATCCATGCAGTAGAATATTACTGTAATATTAATATACGACATATGGTAAATTGTGGTATGTCTGATAAGAATAAGTGTACCGTAGCAGACACACAATACATGCAAATGGGCGGGAAAGCGAACAATGCAAGGGAGGAGGGGTAGAGGTGGGATCGGGAGAGAGCCGTTGATTGTTGTGATTAACTTAGTAATAATAAAGTAGTTAGAATGTTATTAACGTGCTTTCTTTTATACAGTCGGTGACAAAGCGGTCTCCATATAAGGCACGCCTAACATAAGATGATGCGCTTGGTGGTTCCCAAACACGTTTGAAGTAAGAGTTTATTCCGCAGTCAGAAAGCTTGCAGAGACAGCTGTGGTATAACGTGTAGTTGTTTTGTTAAGACAACCTTACCCCATACCAAACTGCTCAAACACTTCTCGTTCTCGTTGTTCTAGGAAAAAGTCTAGGATAAAGTTAAAAATATGGGACACTGATATTAATATGAAATCTGTAGCTTTTGGAGTGATTAGTAAAAACTTGAATAAAAATGTGTGATTTTTTTTATGGGTGGTTATTGCTAAATAGTCTAAACTGTGTAAAACAAGATGTAGGATAAATATGAACTGATAATTTATAGTGAAACAGTTAAATGAAAAATAATTCCACTGTGATTTCTATGTTCTGTCTTTTTTGATAATAAAGAAGTAAACATGCAGTACGAAACACACAACAGATAAGATGCGCGGGAAGGGGAACAAAAAAAGGGAGGAGTGAGAGAGTGGTTCGGAGGAGTGAGAGGGGGGTTGGGAGAGAGCCGTCATATGAGCCGATGATTATCGTCCAACGGTCATTAGACAAGCATGGGTTGGGCGGGGCCTATTTTATTTGAATATCGAAGTCTAAATAAGCCGGGAGCCTAACGCTCCTCCTCATTCTTCAGATACACGAGAAGGTTAAAGCATGCCTGAACCTGCCAAGGCCGCCCCGAAGAAGGGATCCAAGAAAGCCGTTACCAAGACGGCGGGTAAGGGCGGGAAGAAGCGCAGAAAGACCAGGAAGGAGAGCTATGCTATCTACGTCTACAAGGTCTTGAAGCAGGTCCATCCCGACACCGGTATCTCCTCTAAAGCGATGGGCATCATGAATTCGTTTGTCAACGACATATTTGAGCGCATCGCCGGTGAGTCTTCTCGTTTGGCTCATTACAACAAACGCTCCACCATCACTTCCAGGGAGATCCAGACCGCCGTGCGTCTGCTCCTTCCCGGTGAGCTGGCCAAGCACGCCGTGTCCGAGGGCACCAAAGCCGTCACCAAGTACACCAGCTCCAAGTAAGCAGTGACGCTAAATTCATTGAACCCAACGGCTCTTCTAAGAGCCACCCACGTTTTCAATGAGAGAGCGAGTTTTGTGATCCTGTTTGCAAATTCTCTGCTTAATTAGAATCAATTTCCTGCTTTTTCTTAATCTGCCCATCTGTTTTTCTCCAAGCATTCATATAGATACCTATATACATTTTATGTTTATACATACACAGTATAAGATTTGTTTTAATAAATCAAGCCCATATTTTACTAAAGCAAAAAAACCCCACTTATTTATTTTTCTTTACACGCGCCTGCGTATTTAGGAAAACAACTAAACCAAGAGTAAGAGCTGGCATGTATTTATAAGCACCAGTCATTTTCTTACCTTCCTGTCGTTGTTAGCCATATATAATAATAATAATAATAATAATCATCGACTGTTATTTTGTATATTAATACTACCACACAGGCATTAATTTTAGCCGGAATTGTGTATGAAAATAGCAAGAATACAGGGACATGTAGTTTACTGTCTTTTTTCTTTGTCTGTCTCTCTGTCACTCTCTCTTTCTCTCCAGCACACACTCACGCAGAGGGGAGGGGCGAAAGAGGGAGAACGGGCACTAACACGATTTGCTGTTGGAGGCCAGTGCGTTTTAGCCAATAGGAACGGAGCTGCTTTGGCTATATGAAGAACATTAGGCGGGCTAAACACTTTATTTCTACTTTGTTAGAAGAACTAGTCTGATCTACACGATGAGCGGAAGAGGAAAAACTGGCGGTAAAGCTAGAGCTAAGGCTAAGACTCGCTCCTCTCGCGCTGGGCTCCAGTTCCCCGTTGGCCGTGTACACAGGCTTCTGCGTAAGGGTAACTATGCCGAGCGTGTCGGTGCCGGTGCTCCTGTTTATCTGGCCGCTGTGCTGGAGTATCTGACCGCTGAGATTCTCGAGTTGGCGGGTAACGCTGCCCGCGACAACAAGAAGACCCGTATTATTCCTCGTCACCTGCAGCTGGCCGTCCGTAACGACGAGGAGCTCAACAAACTGCTCGGAGGAGTGACCATCGCTCAGGGTGGCGTGTTGCCCAACATCCAGGCGGTTCTGCTGCCCAAGAAGACCGAGAAAGCGGCCAAGACCAAGTAAACCAAGTAAATCGCTGTTCTCTGTAAACCCAAAGGCTCTTTTAAGAGCCACCCACCCACCGAGAAAAGTGCGCTTCTTTCTTTGTGTGAAACACATGTTAAAGTTATAAAGTAAATGTTTCATTTTTAAAAATTTACCAATGTCGCGTTATGGTTTCTTTACACGTGCGTGGGTAAATTACTGGCAAGACAACCGTAGGTTACTCTGGACGAGTTAAAACTTTATTAAAGAACTCGTGTCCGAGGTGGGAGAAGCATTAATTCCAGTAATGTAACACATTTTCGTGTCTGTTAAGTATATGCATAAATAAATCAAGTGGATTAATGAAACAAAGGCTGAATTAGAGGAGCCCGCCAAAGCGCTCGGGGGGCGTTAGGTTTTGAAAATATTGGCGCGGTGAAAGACGCCCAATAGCGTTTAGGCGACGCGTGAACCGCCGTCCAATGGGAGGCAAACACAGCCAAGACAAGCTTGCTGTGTAGTTACTGCTGAGAGAAAAGTGATTTTCCAGCTGAGACACATGTGCATAAAGTAAGATAAAAGAGACTTACAGACCTGATTCTTAATATATGGAAAATCTAGTAAGTTACTAGAACATAGACTTATGGTGTAGTTACATAAATAAAGGTTTATAAGCCACTACATTAAAATTGTGGAGTAGGATTTACAGAAAATAAATTAGGATCTTAAGTGAAAAGCTGCAAGTAAATTTACATAAAATACAATTTGCATATAATACAAAAATAATGGTCCCTAAAGACATCTACACATTAATGTATGCTAATATTTGAGAGTTTTTCAAAATATTTATGTTAAAGATGTCTGTATCTGAAACTATAGGAGCAAAAAGAATATAATATTTGTTATTTGATTTCTTTGCCATTTCAAAGACATACAGAACACAGTTCAACACATCTCTTTCACTGTTATCTGCAGTTAGAGTATAATTGTATACTGTCTCATTAGGAAAATCAGTCAGAATGTTCTGAATCATTTTGCTCACTAGTGGGCGATTCAGAACATTTAAGCAGAACATTTTTTGACCAGAGCTTAGCCTAGAAGTTTACTTTTGGTGGATATTCTGTGGAAATATTTTGGATTAATTGTTTGTAAGACAAAACCTTTTCTTAGTAAACATTTTAAAACCTACATGTGGACTTTGTGGTTAGTAGGAAGAATACTACATGTCAGCCATACTCAACCAGCTAAAGCCAACTGCCTACGTCAACTGTATTCTGAGGCAGAAACCCGGCTGATAAATAAACAAACAAATAAATAAATAAATAAATAAACTTCATGAAAATCAGCTCAGACCAGCCATTCACCAGTCAAACCAGCATTTGGGCTGGGGCTTGTTTGATGTTCAAAACACTGGCAAGCTTATATGCACACCACTAAAAACCAGCATGTTTCATTCTGGCGACCAGCATCGTAGCATAAAAGTATTTAAAACCAGCAAATGCTGGTATTCTACACTGAGGCTTTACGTGAGGGTGACCAGCATAGCAGTGTTCCAAATATTGGTGCAAGCTGATATTGCAAGACATGAAGTTGAGTCTGAATCAAAACTGCTTAAATGGAGGTTACAATGCAGTCTTTTAAGATCACTAGGGCTAGCTGTTTTATTTTCCAGTGTATTGATACCTACAGACAGGGTCCATCAACAACACTATTTGCACTTTGAATATGTATCCTCATCTCATTATCATTTTAACATGTACATACTAACATGTTTAGACCCAAATGGCCTTAAATATTTATTTACTGTGTTGTGCACATGACAGCAAGACAAACTCTGGAAATTGGTCGGTGAAAAACAGCAAAAACTAAACCACAGAAAATCTGTAAGCTTGTAAGTGAAACCTTTGCAGACTTTATTTCAGAAGAAAATCTTTAGAAAGTACAGAAATACTTTACCTGACTGAATTCAGCAGACATCTGGGTGAAGTCACATGGACTGATGAATGTCTCCTTGATGATGTCTGTAAGGTCCTGTAGAGTTCTGGATACGCCTGAAGACAGAACCAATTCATGCTCATCAAAAGTGATCTGGAGTTTTTCTGGAGTGAACATTGTACAGGCAGCAAGAAACTGCATCTAAAAGAAACATGTGTAACTCCAGCAAGCAGTGGATCAAATTTACGTTAGACTACAGCACCTTCAACCTTTCACCCAAACATATACTCCATCACAATTCTAGTTACTGGTGTTGGAATGAAGGGAGATCTACTGGATTTTAATAAATGTTATTGTTGTGACGAGAGCTGCACACACCCCTGTAGACAGGGGAGACTGAGGTGGAGAGGGTGAAAACCTTCAAATTCCTTGCCATTCATATCAGTGAGGATCTCAGCTGGTCCCACAACACTCAGATCATCATCACACAGCAAATTCTGGTTCTTGGAATAAACTCCTGTGAGTTCAAATCAACTCATTTCAAGTGTATATGTGTGACCATCGAATACACTCTATAGTAGAGTTAAAGTAACTCTCTTCTGGGAGTTGATCTTTTAACTCTGTTCAGGAGTTAAAACTGAACTCTTGTGGGAGTTAAAACATTTATCCCATCTAAAGTAAAATACAGCTCTCAACGGTAGCTAAAAATTAAATGCATTTTTTTACTAATAATTAATTATATCAATATTTAATACATCTATTAAACTAATACTTCAAAAAACTGGAACATTTAGCAGAAAATGACTACAAAAACACCATTACTGATTTTTACTATTTTTATTTAACAATTTTATACTCAACAAATCTAATATAACTGCAGAGATGTGCATTTAAAATGAATTGTGTGGCCAAATGTAAATGGCATTAAAATAAGAAATAAAATATATATATATTTTTTAAAATAAAAATTTCAGCTGTACTGTAACAATATCAACACCACATCACTACAGTCTTGTGCAAATGTTGACACTCCTGCTTAAAAATCAACATGGCATACAGTTGTTATATTTTTGTAAAATGTTCATGTACAGAAAAAAAACAATACAAAATACAAATACATAAAAAAACAAAAAAACAGGAGTGCCATTGTAGAAATTAGGGTATTTTTAACATGTTCAATGATGTCTATTAAGGTATACTATTACAAAACTATAATGCATTAACACAAGGTAGTTTTTTTATACCTAAACACTCATGAACATGAACTCAGTGCTCTGTGGACGATGCTGCTGATCAGTGGAAAACAGCAAAGAAAATTCCATATATATTCCATTAAAGTAAACAATGTTGACAAATTAAATAATCCAACTCTCTGACACTACATAAAAATGTGAATCGCACCCATATGACATTTGGGCATCAAACGATTTGAAATGTTTTAATCTATCCCTTTCTAGAACCAGCAGCTTTCTAGGAATGTTTTCATTTACTTGGAAAGCATTGAAATGGTCATGGAAACAAGTTTCATGCTCAACCAAAACAAATGTATCATTATGCAAAATGATAGCAATTATTTTGCTGAACACTGGCATGTTTTCATCAGTGCCTGTGCAAACAAAGAGGCCAACACGATATTCAACTCCACATTTAACCCAATTTGTGAGGTCGATAGTGGCCTGATATGAATAAGTGGACCAATTTTTTCGATTGCATCTGGGATAATGAATCATGAAATTATGTTTTGGAATCAAGTTGTTTGATGGGTACAGTTCTTTGAAGAGCTGGTGATTTTCAATAATAAGGTGCTTTAAATATACAGTCATCCCTTCAGTGATGGAGTATGAGAACACAATGTTTATAATGTTCAGCAATAACAGCAACAAACGCCAATTCAAATCATCCTCTGGTACCAGGTCACCAACTATTAAAGGAATGTATTTGTTGGCTTGTTTTTCTTCTCCAGATAGCCATAATTAAAAGCATATATCCTATTTAACAAGCCTTCCTTAGAGATGAAATGTTCAATCAAATATTCAAATAGAAATTTGTGCTCATATTGACTAACCCCTTCCAAAATATCATGCATGATGTCAACAGCATAATTTCCTGCAATATTGAAATATTGCAGTGTATTAAATATGCTCTTTCTCTTGATGCCAAATGAAGAGGTCAATGTTGGATCATCAACCAAGTTAGTATAATGCTGTTCATTCAGAACAGTTGATCTTCAGGTTAAACGTGTGTCATCTTCTGAGGAAACTGATTGAGCCAAGGATTTTTCAATTAAGCAAAATAACTGATTCCAAATACCCAAGAATGCTGTGTAGGCTCAAGTTATCGCCAGTAATTTGTGCAAAAGTGCCATGTACAGGAACTCCAGCAAATGGAATAGCAACCCCAACAGTCTAATATTTTCAAGTCCCTCACAAAAGGTTGCAGTATTTCATCAATTCCATATTTCTTAGCATCTTGTGAATGGAACAGTGAGACCAGATGAATGTTCATTAAGGTAGAATTCACCCTGTGGGGGAGATTTCTGAGGATAAAGTAAAGGCTGTATACCTTTTTTGAACCTAGAGGATTTGCACACTCAAACTCATCAAAGTACAATTGGGTTTGGAGAGCAAACTTATTACTCGAAAACAAAGGATTATTTTTGAAGTAGCTTCCATCACAGAAGTCCTCTTATTTGTCAGACTGGGTACATGTTTGCATCATATCACAAATATTTGCATTCTTGAACATGAACTGGAGTGTTTCCAGTAAAAGAATATATATCAACTTGTCAATAACTGGAATTTGCTCATAGGTTCCAATTCTGCTATTCCGCCTCTTATCATACCTTACCCCTAGACACAGTTCAACTGGCTGTACTATATTCCATTTTTCCCTGAAATATTTTTTCTATATGCTATTAGAATTCAACTGGCTGAAAGTGTTGTCCATATTTTTAAAAAACTCTTCTATTTGTTGCCCAGGTGAAAAGCGCACACTTAAATAAAACCAAGAGAGTATAGTTAATTATTAATTTATTTATTTTTTGCTTTGCTTGTTTACATCGGCAAAGTTGTAGGGTTCATGTTGAAATTTAATTGCAGCGCTCAGTCACGTAACCCCACGTGGGTGATAGCTAGGCCTCAACAGCCAATCAGGGCTATGTAGATCACGATCAGCCTATCAGCCTACCGAAAGCGTAGCGCAGGTGCGTTGTTTTTTTGGTTTTTGGGGTTCTTGGCTGTGAACACGAGAGCAGCTGTATGCTGAAAGGACGGAAAAAAGGAACCTAGAAAAACAGCGTTACACAGTGATACGGACAAGAGAAGGCCAGTGGAGCGGAGTAACTAAATAAAGGAGGCGAGTTACGTCGGTAAGACGAGCTGTTTATCGACTGAAAGAGTGCTTGCCTTCCATCTGTGAGCTGCTGCAAGCCGATGTCGGCGCTCTCCGCTCTGGGACACAGCAGCGGGGAGAAGCATGTCTCCTTGGCTGCTCTGGTGCTAATTTTCTGTTGCTTCCCAGTGTGCTAACAAAAGCAATGGTGTTGCTAAAGTTATGGGGATGAACTGAGGTTGAATATGTATGTTGTATCTGTTATTTTATACCAATGTTTGTAAAAAAGATTCAAGAGTTTTATTGTCATATGTACAGCAGAACAGACAGTTACACTGTACAATGAAATTCTTACTTTGCTGCTCCTCCATTCACCAATAGATAAAGATAACAAATAAAAGAAATAATAAAAAATATATACAAAGTATAGCAATATAAGTTGAAGTAGATAAAAGTATTTTTATAGTTAAAGAATAAAAAATAAAAGTTATGTGTGCTTTTATGTGCAAGTATGAAGAGCAGCAGCCATAAAGTGCAAGTTGCAAGTAACAAAGGGGTTGTTTTATGTTTTTCTATTGCTAATGAGAAAATAAAATGTAAAGAAAAGTAAACTGATAATTCATATGATGAGTATAAAATGACATGTTATTTTGTAATTGTAGGTCAGAAAAGGATTTTATTTAATTTCGATTGTGAGTTAAAGAGGGTAATTTTTGGTGCAGCTTCTGTACACTAGTAGGCCTATAGTATATGGGAAGTAATTAAGCACACTTCTTTAATACCTCTGAAATGAAATCACTGTATTTTATGTTTATGTTGTATTATATGTTCTGTGAACTTACTTTTGGTCTAGATATGTTAGATTTCGAATGTTAATAGTCACTTACCATGAGTATTATTGAAACACTGTTCATGTGGACAAAACCACATGTGAGTTCTTAAACGGTTAGGTCTCATATTTAAACTTTGATATCTTCGAATGTTTTACAACTGAAATTGAGGATTGAGATTTGATAAGATTTAAGATATATGTATGAGGTTTGATGCAATATGTGGCATTTTGACATTTAAACCTTTAGTGATGCATCTGAGAGTAGAAAATAATAGATATGACCATGTTTATAGGTCAGGTTTTTTGAGAAGACTTGGAAATTTGTGGAACAGGATGTGATCCCGATTGTATGAGATGGCGAGCCAGGACCTTTGATGGAAAGACACGGACAAGGAGATACGAATGTACCCATTTACACCCACATACATTCATATGACACCTCGACGAACATTCAATATCAGGTGCACCTGCAACAAATTTGAGTTTTGAAGGATCCCAAAGGACACTTTATTTTATTTCCCGTGTGCACACATTTTTTTATTTTGTGTTCTAGTAAATCGTGTTATTGTTGTATAATTTCTGGAAGTTTGTAAAAATACAAGAGTGGCTACTCAACATTTATGCCCGGTTTGATTCGTTACTGCTGCTCAACACATTGTCTCCTAACGAATTTGGTATCTTCTGATTCAGGCCGTGGGTTTTGCTATTAATCTAACTCACTATTATACAGTAATTCACTTTTATACTACTAAAATTGGTTACATATTGCTGATCTGGCGGGATCGTCGCCTGAGAGTAAGTTCAATACTTGCTCCTGAATATTAGCCTGCATATCCCCTACAAATTCCTCTAAATTCTCAACTGTAGAAAGAACTACAGTATTTGTTATACCACTTCCTAATAGTTTGGCTATAATGGAGGCACACATATCTTTACTGTGAGTTGATACCGAACGGTCTGCTTCAGTATTTTGGCTTTGGTTTGAAGTAAAAGGTGTTTCATGGGAAATGTTGAGATGTTGCAGGTTAATGTTGGACGGGGTCTCCGAAGGTAAACACACAAATTGTCAGTAGGAGGATGTATCTTAATCAGATGTCTTCTAAATCCTGAATAACTTGAGAATTGCAAGCAACATCCTAATTGACCACGTTTTAGTCTCAAATTTTTCCCAAGATACATTCTATGAATTAGTTTGAGGTGCCTCAACAAAAGAACAGCTGTGTTAAAGGATGCGGTACAAAGAAAGCATCTGAACATTTTTACTGAAGAAACTAATTACTGCTTATTCAACAGCTTTGCTCTCATCTCTTGAACTTTTGGAGTTTCTTCTGTTGTGCCTATATCAATATTATACAAAGTAGTCTGCAAAAAGGTGTACAGACTGGACAAAGGCGCATCATATTTCACACTGAAAAAAGTGGGACTTGAACAACTCATCAAACACACCTAAGGATGTACATGACTGACATGGAAGAAGCTTTTTATCCATGACAAAGTAGAAGCTGGAAACCTGTGCTTTTGAAATCCCTGTGGCCAAAAGATATGGCTGGGGGTTTCCTTCAGTGCACATGAGGTGATCCTCCAGGCTGTGGCAAGACTGAAATACAAAGATAATACGAGTGGAGACAGAAAAGCATCTTAAAATAAGCGATTATTTCCAAAATGTTGCATGAACCACAGTATGTGGAAGAGGATCACACTGTCTTGACAAACCTTGTGAAATTTTACCAGATGATCTATTGCCTCTCCAACGCTGATCTTCTTGGGCCGCTTTCGTCCAGCTGGCTGTGGTGAGAGAAGATGCAGCAAGACAAGAAGGGAAGCCATGTCGCTGTCCCACTCTGCACACATTGTAAATAACACAATTTATTTAAGAATATCTGTCTGAATGTGTCTGTCGTGTGGTGATTAATCTAATTTCTTAAACCCTATTTAGTTATTTTAAAAAATAAATAAAAAATTGTGTTATTTAAATGTATTAATAAGTCTTTATTATTAACAAAAGTGCAAAGGTCTGTGCAGAAATATCAGAAATGTTTTTCATTTGCATGTTTGTGGACAAGTGAAGTATGATAGTGTGTTTTTGATAATGAATAGTGAAGTAAAGAGGAATGCTGTAATACTACCTGGCTCATCGGCAGTGCTTGATTCTTCATTTAGGGCAGATTTCAGATGTTTTTTCAGGAGTGGTGTTTCTTTGAGGGTGAAGGTCCAAATCAAAGTATCTACATAACAAAACGAATAAAAAGTAAATATGAACTTTACAATCACCTTACCATCATCAGTATAGATGACAAAACACACGTCTTTGAGTGCTGCAAGTTCTGGAAAGACCTCTTCATCTATCTCTATGCCCTGCTTGTCTGTGACTTTTAGCACAGTGTTTTCTGGTATGAGAAACTTCTGTTGCACTAAAACATATCATAAACGCTTCATTAACAAACACAAGTAGCATTGCTTCCCTTCAATGACTTTGTACCAAACATTTATGACTTACCTGCACTGACAAAATGTGAGAAAATGGCTTCCTCCAGTTTCACGTATTTCTTTGCTCCTCCGTGATTTACTTTTATCAGCATTGTGGCCACTTAAGGAAAAAAAGAGGCTTTTACCAATAATAAAAGTGACATGTGAATTATTATTGTAACATACAAGTCTTTGTGTTAGCAGTTATTGAATGTGTAGCATGTTCAGCCTAAACATTTTCAAGTGTTAGCCCGCCTAGCTACATTATCCAATTCAGCTGTTTGCTTGTTAGCTAAGGTAACGTTAGCTTTAGCTACTGAGGCGACGTATCTCCACCATTTATTTGAAAGAATAATTATCTACTATGAGAGAAAAGTCGTGTTACTTACTCTGTAGGCTGTCGTTGTAACCAAGACTGGAGGAAAAAAAAAAAAGAGAAGCTAATTTGTCGACATTTATTCAATGCACAAATCATGTCCTGCCTGTTCTTGCCCAAACATGCAATCGCTTACTCCGAAGTAAACAATGCATATTTAATACATGATGTTATAACTAGACATTTGTTAATACACGCGTAAATAGAAGTAAGGCGGATAAGGTATTAATTTAATGCATGAAGTGAGCAACAGTAAAATGGTGCTCTCACCTGCTCAGAACGAAGTTTAAGTGAAGCGTGGCACCAAGCAGTGAAGGTGAATCAACTCCAGCAGAGTTCAGTAACGCTCCTCAACACCCTTCGAATAAACTCCGAAATACTACACCGCCAAAGAGTTCCCCTAAACTCAAGATGTAGTTTAAATTAGAGAATAAACCCAAGCAATCTAATACTTTCACGCATTTTTGTCTAACTCCAGATTTTCGAAATTTTCGAAATTTGCTGTGCAGGAAGTCCCAGCAGTGACTGTACTTTCTGAGAACCTTTTGGCATGCCAGCCAAAATTCTCTGCACCTTCTACAGGAGTATGATTGAGAGTGTTCCTACCAGCGTCTGGTATGGAAACTCTACTGCTAAGGACAGAAGGGCTCTCCAGCATGTGATCAAAACTGCACAGTCATCTCAGGAGCAGCCTTCCCCTCACTGCAGAACATCTACCACACCAAGGTCACCAGGAGGGCCCACAACATGGTTTCCTGTTTCCTGTGTGCCAGGGTGCAATACTTGCCCACAAGAAAAGGTGGTGCTAATGTACCTAGAAACACTATATTAAATGCCTGGAGGCAGAACAGCTACAATCACATTATATACATTACCCAGGCAATAAGATAGAGCTCCCTCCCAGAGCTTCCTTCATAACAGCTGTACATACCAGTTTAGAAGAAACAGCTTATTACAGGCTGCATTTGATAGATCTTATGATAGGCTGTAAATCTCAATGCATGTTCTACTTTCTTAAGCACCACACAGTTACCTCGACCCGCGTTCAACTTGAACAGGAACTGGAACATTTACAAAGAGAGCAGTTACCTTCAAACACAAGCAGCTAACAGCTTTCACACTCTGAGTAGATCTAATCCACTCTACAGACACAGCTCACACTGAACATACCTGAACCACGCTGGTGCAGCTTACAGTGGTATACGTGGGAAGGAGCAGAGCAAGAAGAGACAATATCACAGCTAAATGCTCCATAGTATTGAAATAGGTGTGAAGGTAATGAGCCACCTGGTGAGCTAAACCACACCCCTCCTATCTAAATTCGTGAGGAGCCGCAACAGCCATGTGAATTAAAACCACACCCCCTGCCCGTCACACGTGGAATCATGTAATACAAAACAAGTGTTTCTGCTGAAACTGTCTTCAGAAATAATGTTTAAATTATATTTCTAAAAGAAGGTAAATATGAAGTTGTAGCAACTAGTTTACCTGCAGTAGTGTAGACAGCCAAGGAATAGAAATCAACCAGTTCTCTCTGCTCAAGTAACTGTAACTGTCTGTGACCTAAAAATGAAAAATAACTATTTCTTATTTGTATATTTGTTATGAATCTGATGCCAGAAACAAATAAAAGTTAATGTATTGTATTTTTGATTTTATGTTCCAATCAAACACAGTAAATGGAAAACAGACCAGGAGTTGAATTTGAACTGAATTTAATATTGAACTTGTCTGATTTGTGTGGTCTGGAAGTTAATTGACTTCTTCCTTGTGCACCTCGGAATTCTCCCCTTGCTATAAGCTCTAAAGGGCTAAAGTGGAGATCAGCTGTAGAAATATGGCTACATTGCAGTAGTTGGAGGTGTAGACACTGGAACATTTTCTAATTTGTAAACAGTGAGGGTTTGTTAATAAAAAAAAAAATATGAGTAATTAATAAAAAAAGTATGTTTGTGCCGTTTTAAAGAAATACGAAATTCAGAATTCTGATTTAGATTCGGAACATAAAATCAAATCTACAAAACTGTTATTTGTTTTCTGTTATAAGATTCATAAACGAAAAACCAAGTAATAATTTTATTTTCTGATTTTAGATTCTTAACAGCATATAAAAATGAATGAATAATACACAGATTCAGTTAATGAGAAACTAAGACCTGAAAATTAGCTCGTTCTCCCAGACTAGACCTGCAAACATAAGATTTTGTGAAGCTTTTGACAAATTCAGCCACAGAATGAGCTTCCAAAGTATCAGCCACTACACTTGCCACAATGCCTCTGAAGACTTTCTCCAAGCTTTCCAGGTCTGTTAACAGTGGCTCCAAAACCCCCTGAAACCCAAATCTCATCTGCTTTACAAAGAATGGCTACCTAAATACTTGTCAATGTTAATCTTGCCTGTGCTAGAATGTTTCCTGACACCAAATATACAGCAGTGATTTTGTGTTATTGCACATCTCAAAGTCATTTACAGAATAAGAGTTAATCTCTCTTCATCCTCAGAGAAAAGATCATTTTCATGTGTCGACTGGAATTTTGATGCACATCCTGATTTCCTTTCAGCAACAAGTGACTTTTCTTGAATGTTCTGCATTACTTTTAACAAGGTGTTAGAGCCATAGATAAGATTTCATATTTGTTTTATTTGTGTTTGAGTATTTTTGTAAATTCTGTAATATTTTATGAAAGTAACAATAATGTCAGTTTAAGTTAATAGTACTTTGGGACTAAAAATCGGGACTCTTAATTTGATAGCGTACGTAAAGACGCTTTTAGGCTTGAAGCGCTGTAGATGATGGTTGGAAGGATTTGGGGAGCGCAGCTGCACACAGTTTTTAGACCGTGCTTTCGGTGTTTAGAAATAACAAAATATAAACAACAACTGTTGTGTTTAAATAATACAGAAAAATAAAAATCATCAGTGCAGCTATATGTTTTTCTTTGGACAGTGACGATATTAATATTTTCTTTCTTTTCAAAATTATACTCTATATGTTCCAAAGTCACAGTTGTGTCTAAGTCACATGCTGTAAACAACATCTCTCAAAATTGGACCAGATGCAGAGCAGGATATAAACTGAAGTTAATCTATAATTTCATCTATGCACTTGTTCAGAACATTAAAACAACATTCTGACTTTAGATAAATTCTTGGGTAGTTCAACCAAAATTCAGCATCATCATCTGGGACCACTGGATCATGATGAAAGACAGTGGGATATGGATTTGTTTTCAAAACATCAGCTTTAAAATCTTCATGTGAGAGTCTGCTGTGTTTTCTGTGTCTGAGTAGAAAGGTTAATAAATGTTTGTACTGAAGTTTGAAAGAGGGGTGGAGTAGTTTCATATGTAAAGATGTTAAAAATATTGTCTCTCTGAATAAAAGGAAGCTGAACTCCAGAGGAGTGAAACAACCTCCGTCGGTGTGACTGATTCTAAATGGTGACTGGACAAATAGCCGGTAGTCTGAGAAAGCTTCTGGTCATGCAAATCCAACATCACAATGACAAATGAGATGCTAGTGGACTTCAGCCGGTCTCTATTGAGGGGGTTGATGTGGAGGTGGTCAGGATCTTCAAATTGTGGGTATACTTCTGGACGACAGACTGAACTGGTCAGTGAATACTGACACCCTCCAAAGGAAGGGGCAGAGAGGGCTGTACTTCATTGGGAGGCTTGGGTCCTTCAGGGTCTGTCGAAAACTCCTGAGAATGTTCTACCAGTCTGTGGTAGCCAGCGTCCTCTTCTCTGCTGTAGCGTGTTGGGGAAGCAGCAATAAGAAGAGGGACGCCGGTCGACTCGACAGGCTGGTGAAGAAAGCTAGTTCTGTGCTGGAACAGAGCTGGAGTGCTTTACATCAGTAGCAGAGAGAAGGTCCCTCAGTAAACTGCTGACCATCATGGACAATGTTGACCACCCTCTGCACAGCGCCATCATTAGGCAGAGGAGTTAATTCAGCGGCAGACTACCCCGGACCTCTATATCAGTCATCAGTTATCATACTGTAACATATTATATATTTATTTCACAGATTTATGTGTATAACTGTATGTTATATCTAACTATACTGTTAACTGTATATAATAATGATTATACTATTATTATTACACCATGCCTATTATATTATACATCATGAATACAGTCTAGACATATAAATAATGCTGCTGCTTTGTATTATCACTGTGTGCACTACCAAAGTCTTCACTGTTTACACTGGTTAACTGCACTACTGTCATCACTCTCACATACACACTGTGAAGCCTACATCTTTTGACTTGTTTAATGTCATGTTGTTTAGCAGCATTGTCCTTAGAACTAGGCCTCAGGCTTATGCTGAAAGGGAAAGTAAGTAGAGAAGTGAGCAGATGAAATAAAATATGTTTGGAGTTAGTTCTTAAGCTTCAGGTCTAGCTAGGCCAACAAGATTAAATATAAGTTATGAATAGAAAGTAATTGCCAAGTAGACATGGAGCATGTCATAGTAGGTCTAGGGCAAATTTTTAGGGCAAGATTTTATTCTTCAAATAAAGTGTGATCTAGCAGTATATTGCCTGACAGCCAGGTCTCAGGCCTATGCCAAAGTAATAATAAATACCAAGCAGATGAGCAGCAAGGCTGTTTTATAAAATGTTATAAAACGTAGATGTATTCTTAATTCTTAGACTTCAAATATAACTTGAATGAATGAAAAGAATGAGAGAGTAAATCATCACGCTAACGTAGAGGTTAAACTATTACAGGAATAAAATAATAAAATATAAATAAACTGTTAAATTAAAAATAAAAGAAAATCAGCAGTAAAAGCATTAAAGTAACAATCTGCCTTTAGGAAAAACTCCTTCTGCCATCTCTAGCTACCCATCTAACCATCTTCCTATCTAACTCATTCCATCTAAAAAAGTTCTTTTTCCAATATATCATCACCTCAGAGCCAGCAGCCAACCCGAATTAAGCTAATAATGAATTTAAAAAATTCGATGTGGGAACCAGAGTGACCAGGCTGTACTTTACCATATCATTCTAGCTGTTATCCTTGTCCAGCTTAACCATACAAACTTACTTAATTCTCTTTCTTCACTTTAGAGTGACCTTAAAGTGATTTAACACACACACACACACACACACTAGTTTGTTACAGAGCTAGGCCTTAACATATATAAAAATAGGCAGAGAGTTTAAAGCAAACCAGAGTAGATTATGAGCTAGGCCCTAAACATATGAGGGGATGATAATGGGTGAAAAGAAAAGCAAAAGCAGGTTTTTAATATAGATAGAAAAGTAGGGTCACACCTATAGTGTAATAACATGGAGCAAAAGTGTGCTTACAGTAAACCCACTGATGCGTTCTGGATTTTGAGTGAATGAAAAGAGGTAGAACACCAATCGTTAAGAGACCTTAAACATTATTCATGGATATTATTATTTGAATATGTATTTCTTATATATGGGGGGCTGTAGTGAAGTGATGATGCTAGAACGATATTGAAGACATGCAGTATTGAGGGAGTGAATGTGGATGTGAGTGGGCCCTCGCAGAAGCTAGCAAGGTACCTGATCAAACTCACTACACACACCGACCGACTACAAGAGCCAGGAGCCCCCCACAGTAACGCCAGCCCGAATACGACTGCCCCAGCCAGACTAACACGCGGCATTGACAAAGGGAGTAGCAAATGCGGTTCGCCTCGCGTCTGTGCTTTAGGCGCTCCAACACATCTCGTATTAGCAGTACACAACGGACTGTTCGGACCCTCAGAATACCTCCGCGCTCTCACCAAGACTCTCCCCAAACACGCCGTCGAGCTCGTTTAAGCTTCACGCCACAGTTTGTTACGCTTTTCCACCGATTATCGCACCAAATGCGCCGTCTTCCCTTCCAAGCGGCGGGCGCGTGGCGCACTTTTAAGAGCGCACCGCCAAACGAGACGTCGCTCTGCGATCATTTCTACTATCTGCACATACAGGAGAGCCTGTTCTAGATAACTGTGCTGTTTGTTTCTCTCCAAGCTGTGATTTCCCTCTGATTTTGCTCAAAATAAGTGAAGAGAAAACACAAGCGCGAGCGAGTCAGTGAGCCACAGCTGCGCTGCGCCCTCCGTATTGAGTCTACACCGTTCTCACAAGTTTTTTAAGGGGCAGGTCTCTCTCCTGAGAGGGAGGTTCCTCTGAACAGTGCTGTTTGTGTTCATTCTCTCTCCGCTCACAGCAAAAGCAGAACGATGGCAGAAGTCGCTCCCGCGCCCGCTCCTGCAAAGGCTCCTAAAAAGAAGGCCGCCGCCAGGCCCAAGAAAGCCGGACCCAGCGTCGGTGACCTCATCGTAAAGGCCGTCTCGCAGTCCAAGGAGAGGAGCGGCGTGTCTCTCGCCGCCCTCAAGAAAGCCCTGTCCGCCGGCGGATACGACGTTGAGAAGAACAACTCTCGCGTTAAGATCGCCGTCAAGAGCCTCGTGACGAAGGGCACCCTGGTGCAGACCAAAGGCACCGGCGCCTCGGGCTCCTTTAAGCTCAACAAGAAACAAGCCGAGACCAAGAAGAAGCCCGCCAAGAAAGCGGCGCCCAAAACCAAGAAGGCGGTCGCCAAGAAACCCGCCGCCGCCAAAAAGCCCAAGAAGGTAGCTGCGAAGAAGACCGTCGCCGCTAAGAAGTCCCCGAAGAAAGCCAAGAAACCCGCGGCGGCCGCCAAGAAAGTCGCCAAGTCGCCCAAGAAAGCCAAGAAGCCCGCGGCCCCGAAGAAAGCGGCAAAGAGCCCCAAGAAGACGAAGGTGGTCAAGCCTAAAGCAGCCAAGCCCAAAGCGGCGAAGGCGAAAAAGGCCGCCCCCAAGAAGAAGTAGACGCAGCGTTTAACTTCATGTTCTCCCACTTTTATTACAAACGGCTCTTTTAAGAGCCACCCACATTTTCCTCTCAGAGAGCTCTCTTTCCCTTCGCGCTCACATTATGAGCATCATGATTATTATTATTATTTTTTTATTTGTATTGTTAGTATCAAAATTATTTTACAAAAAAACATATAGTACAGTATTTGAAAAAGGCTGGGAAAGGTCTCGTTTCGGTAATGAGTGTTTATTACTACTACGTATTTGCATTAGAGCGGGAATTGAGGAGGAAATAGTAAGAATATAGGACGCTATACGCTCCTTTGTATCTTTCTCTCATTCACTCACGCACACAGGCGGGAGCGTGGAGTAGGGGAGGGGAGGGGAGGGGGGCATGTTGCCAAACATTCCTACTGTGCTGCTGCCCAAGAAAACTGAGAAGACTTTCAAAACCAAGTAAACTATTGTCCTCTGCTGACCTGTATATACCTAAAAGCTCATTTCAAAAAGTGTACTTATTCTTTTGTTCCTCACTACATACACAGACTAGTTATTCCCCCCGTATGCCCCCTTGATTGTACGTAAAATGCGGGTTAGTTTTCTTAGAAGGAATAAGTTTGTGTATATATGCACGTATGTCTTGCCAATTGTCGTCATATATGTGAATAAACATCTGTATAGGGGCGCAAGGTGAGAATAAAACAACAGCAGAGAAGCAATAATCAAATGACTGTAACATACATAACATGTCTGTGTTAAATATAAACACGAATGAATAATATGGATTAATATCTAGCTCTCTATATTAAAGCGACACATAAATGCTGAAATAGAAAAGCCCGCCACGGCATTTGGGCGGCTTATTGTGTTTTTTGAAAATGTTGGCGCGCGGAAGGCGTCCAACAGGAGGCGGGCACAACCAAGACGCCCAATGAGCGGTGAGCGGCTCCAGTACTTAAAAGAGCTGTGTAGCGCGAGAGCACACATTTTTCTTTTTTCTTGACGCTATGGCAAGAACCAAGCAGACCGCTCGTAAATCTACCGGTGGCAAAGCACCGAGAAAGCAACTGGCACCAAGGCAGCTCGCAAGAGTGCCCCGGCCACCGGCGGCGTGAAGAAACCTCATCGTTACAGGCCCGGTACCGTGGCTCTGAGGGAGATCCGTCGTTACCAGAAATCCACTGAGCTGCTGATCCGTAAGCTGCCCTTCCAGCGCCTGGTGCGTGAGATCGCCCAGGACTTCAAGACCGATCTCCGCTTCCAGAGCTCTGCCGTCATGGCCCTGCAGGAGTCTAGCGAGGCGTACTTGGTGGTTCTGTTCGAGGACACTAACCTGTGTGCCATCCACGCCAAGAGAGTCACCATCATGCCCAAGGACATCCAGCTGGCCCGCCGTATCCGCGGAGAGCGCGCATAAGTGAAACCGACCGCCACCGAGTTTCTCTAAACCCCCAAAGGCTCTTTTAAGAGCCATCAAACTGTTTCAGTGAAAACGAGCCGATGTTCTAGTAAATACGGAGTTGTAAGAACGCGCTGTGACGCAATGTTAGGTTTATAAGAACAATTCTTAGGCAGCACGCTCTTTTCCTGCATTACCTGGAGACTTACTGCTCTGTTTAGAACGTACATCCAAGTTATTACTTTCGTGTTGAACTAGTGTTTGTAGTTTCGAGGCCCTCGTTACTTTAAGGGGAGGGAATAAAACAATTAGAACAGAGTTTAAGACAATAATTTGAGATTTAACCGTGTAGTTTGAGTATGTGCGTAGCACTCCGCGCAATACGTAAATATGTGAATGGGTAGCATTGCGTCAGCGGAGTAGCACCAGAGATGTAGTGTATTTGTCATTGATGGAGCTTGGCCGCCACCGTGTGGTCAAATTGAGGACATGCTAGTTAGAGGAAGAGCTACCGATTCGTATGTGAATACTTACTGGATTACTGTTTAAATTTAAATACAGTTACTAAAATACTGTGGCTTTACTTAATCACACAAAACGTCACCATTTTATAAAACAGTTCAGCTTTTTTAATACATTTTTTTGTATTAATGAACAGAGCTTATAACACACAGTGTTATATGAATTCTTCAACATTAACATCCAAATTAGTCCACAAAGAGACCATATCTTCAAACAAGCTCTTCAATAGTTTTTTAAAAACTGTCTACAAATACAATATATATATTTTATAGTCATCCAACATCTTGTTCTTCAGAATTTAGACTTTATTTTAGCAAAAACACCCCATTAAAAAAATCACATTTATATTGTATTCAACTTCAGATCCTAGACCACAAACGCTATAGATTTATATTAATTTAAATTTCAAATCCCATCTTTTTAACCTTATCCCACACTTCTTGATGGCCACTTTAGCCTTTTAGAGCTTAAAGTGAGGAGGAAATTCTGAGGTGCACAAGAAAGACGAAGAGGTTAATTAACCTCCAGGCCACACAAATCGGAAAAGTTCCAAATTAACTCATGGTCTATTGTCCACTTCCTATGTTTGATTGGAGCATAAAATAAAAATACAAAACATTAACTGGTATTTTTTTTCTGATTCCGATTCATAAACAAACAACCAAATAACAACTAGATTGAGCAGAAAGAACTGGTTAATTTCTATTCCTTGGCTGTCTACACTATTGCAGGTAAACGAGTTGCTACCCTGAAACGTCATATTTACCTCCTTTTAGAAATACAGTCGAAACATTATTGCTGAAGACAGTTTCAGTAGGAACGTGTGACGGGTAGGAAGTGTGGATTTAATTCACGCAGCTGTCGCAGCTCCTCTTGAATTTAGCTGCAGGTGTGTGGTTTAGCTCACCAGGTGGCTCATTGCCTGCACACGTATTTCAATACTATGGAGCATTTACCTGTGATATTGTCTCTCCTTGCTCTGCTCCTTCCCACATATGCCACTGTAAGCTGCACCAGTGTGGTTCAGGTATGTTCAGTGTGAGCTGTGTCTGTAGAGTGGATTAGGTCTGGCCCAGAGTGTGAAAGCTGTTAGCTCCTTGTGTTTGTAGGTAACTGCCCTCTTTGTAAATATTTGTGCCCACATTGAACGCCGGTCAAGGTAACTGTGCGGTGTGTGCTTAAGAAGGCAGCCTATTGTGGTATTTTAATCAAAGAGTCCTGATATTTGTTGAACAGAAAGAAAGAAAACCCCTAGAGAGCCTTATATCTACACTTATATATATTACAGACTTATATATATTACAGGAAGCAGCAGAAGGGTGGTCACTCTCCCCTTTACATCGACGGGGCTGAAGTGGAGAGAGTCAGCAGTGTTAGGTTCCTCGGCGTTCACCTCTCTGATGACCTCACCTGGTCCCTCCACACTAACACGATTGTGAGATCTGCCCGTCAGCATCTCTTCTTCCTGCGCAGGCTCAGGAAGTTTGGACTGCCTCCTGATCCCCTCACCAGCTTCTATAGATGCACTATAGAGAGCATCCTAACGGGCTGCATCACTGTCTGGTACGGCAGCTGCACCACCTGCGACCACAAGGCCCTAAAAGGAGTGGTGAGGACAGCAGAATACATCGTAGGCAACAAACTACCAGCCTTACAGGACATCTACCAGTCCCGCTGCCTGAGGAACAAACTATCAGCCTTACAGGACATCTACCAGTCCCGCTGTCTGAGGAAAATCCAGAAAATCCAGACAGTGGTCACCCAGCACACGGCCTGTTCACCATACTGCCATCAGGCAGGAGATTCCGCAGCATCCAGGCCAAAACAACACGCCTACTGAACAGCTTCTACCCACACGCTGTCAGGCTCCTAAACAAACTGTAAGGCTGAGAGACCCCAATACCGTTCACTCGGCCCCTGCTATATTGCTATATTACATTATGTTACACTATTATATTATTTATTCTGATATCACTGCTTTGGACAATATCACTAAGTCACTTTAAATAGATGTATCTTCTTGCATAACCTGCCTATGCAAAAGTTTTTACAGATGTCCTCCTGTATATCAAGTCAAGTGGTCAAGTCAAGTGGGTTTTATTGTCATTTCAACTACATACAGAGTACACAGTCAAACGAAACAACGTTCCTCCAGGACCATGGTGCAACATAGACAGTGCATACAGACACAAGTGCAACACAAACAAACAAGTGCGGACAGACAACACAACACAACACAACACAGTACAGACAGAGAATAATAAATAATTGCTGGTAGTGTGCAAATTGTGCAATGTGTAATAAATAGAGTCCAGTGAGGTAGTAAAGTTATTAGTGCAATGCTTTGTGCAAAAATGCTTCCCCTTTTTAATCTGGGGTAAATGGTCGGAGAGAGTGAGAGAGAGAGAGAGAGAGAGAGGGAGAGAGAGAGAGAGAGAGAGAGAGAGATAGAGAGAGAGAGAGAGTGAGAGTACATGTACCAGAAAGATATCAGTTCAGACGTTGAGTTGTGTTGAGAAGTCTTGGGGGAAGAAGCTGTTGCAGAGTCTGGTCATGTTGGACCGGATGCTGCGGTACCTTCTTCCTGATGGCAGGAGGGAGAACAGTCTGTGTGAAGGGTGGGTGGGGTCATCCACAATGCTGGTTGCTTTGCGGATGCAGCGGGTGGTGTAAATGTCCAAGACGGAGGGGAGAGAGACTCCGATGATCCTCTCAGCTGTCCTCACAATGCGTTGGAGGGACTTGCGGTCAGAGGCTGTGCAGGTCGCAAACCAGGCAGTGATGTAGCTGCTTAGGATGCTCTCTATGGTTCCCCTATAGAAGAGGGTGAGGATGGGTGGGGGGAGACGGGCCTTTCTCAGCTTCCGGAGGAAGTAGAGACGCTGCTGGGCTTTTTTGGCTGTAGAGCTGGTGTTCAGGGACCAGGTGAAGTTCTCCGCTAGGTGGACACCAAGGAACTTGGTGCTCTTAACGATCTCCACAGAGGAGCCGTTGATGTTAAGCGGAGAGTGGTCCGGTCTTGATTTCCTGAAGTCAACAACCATTTCCTTGGTCTTCTCTACATTCCAGTGAAGGTTGTTGACTGTACACCACTCGTCGCCTTTGCTGATGAGACCCAGCACAGTTGTATCATCGGCAAATTTTATGATGCTGTTAGAACTGTGTTTCGCAACACAGTCATGAGTAAGCAGGGTGAACAACAGAGGACTCTGTACACTGCCTGGGGTGCCCCAGTGTTCATGGTGATGGTGCTGGAGCTGCTGTCCCCGAACCAGACTATCTGGGGTATCCCTGTCAGGAAGTCCAGGATCCAGTTGCATAGGGGGGTGTTGAGGCCCAGCAGGCTTAACTTCCTGGTGAGATTCTGTGGGATGATGGTGTTGAATGCTGAACTGAAGTCTATGAACAGCATTCTGACGTAGGTGTCCTTCTTCTCCAGGTGGGTAAGGGAGAGATGAAGGGTGGTGGTGATGGCATCGTCCGTGGAGCGGTTGGGACGATATGCGACTTGCAGGGGGTCCAATGAAGAGGGCAGTTGGGTCTTGATGTTCCTCATGACTAGCCTCTCGAAGCACTTCATGATGATGGGCGTGAGAGCAACGGGACGGTAGTCATTGAGGCAGGACACCGTGGACTTCTTCGGCATGGGGACAATGGTGGTGGTCTTGAGGCACGTTGGGACAGTGGAGCTGCGCAGGGAGACGTTGAAGATGTCCGTGAGAACATCTGTCAACTGGTCTGCACACTCTCTGAGCACTCTGCCAGGGATGTAGTCTGGTCCTGCAGCTTTCCGTGGGTTGACTCTGCGCAGAGTTTTCCTCACGTCCACTGCAGTCAGGCACAGCGCCTGCTCGTCTGGCTTGGGTGTGATCTTGCTCTCCAACGTGTTGTTCTGAGCCTCAAACCGTGCATAAAAGTTGTTTAATGCATCGGGGGGGAAGGCATCACTGTCACAGGACGGTGGCATTGTCCTGTAGTGTGTGATTTCCTGAATGCCCTGCCACATGCGCCGCGTGTCACCCGTGTCCTTGAAGTGGTTGTGGATTCTCTGGGCGTGTGCGCGCTTTGCCTCTCGGATGGCTCGTGACAATTTGGCTCTTGCTTTCCTTAGGGCCGTCTTGTCACTCACTCTGAAGGCCGAGTCGCGGGTCCTCAGTAGCGCACGCACCTCAGGAGTCATCCACGGCTTCTGGTTTGGGCGTATGGTGATGGTCTTGGAGACAGTGACATCATCAATACACTTGCTGATGTAGCCAGTGACTGATGCTGTGTACTCCTCCAAGTTAACAGAGTCGCCTTCAGTCGCAGCCTCCCTGAACATGTCCCATGCAGTGCACTCAAAACAGTCCTGAAGGGCAGAGATGCTCCTGCCGGCCAGGTTTTCACCTGCTTCTGAACTGGTCTGGAGCGTCTGATGAGGGGTGTGTAAGCTGGAGTCAGATACACAGACATGTGGTCCGAGAACGCGAAGTGGGGGCGCGCTGGGTATGTTTGTGTAAACAAGGTCCAACGCGTTTGCTCCTCTCGTGGCAAAGTCCACATGCTGATGGAATTTAGGGAGGACTGACTGGAGCGTGGTTGAAATCTCCGGCGACAATGAACAGTGCGTCTGGATGTCTGGTCTGCAGATCACTAATGCCCCCGTGCAGTTCCCACAGTGCCTCCCTAGCATTAGCGCTAGTGCTAGGCGGTATGTACACGCCGGCTATCAGCACGGCGGAGAATTCCCGTACTAAATAAAAAGGTGCACAGAGCCGCGCTCCTATCCGCTCTGAACGAGGCTAGCCCGTCTAGCTGAATGGCGCTGTCTGGAATACTGTCGCTGAGCCACGATTCCACAAAGACTAGAGCACAGCAGTCTCTGAACTCTCGCTGGGTCGCTCGCTGGAGTCGAATGCAGTCCAGTTTATTATCGAGCAGACGTTTGCGAGGAATAGCGATGGTATAGCCGGGCGGCTAGGGCTAGCCTTTGGCCTCGCGCGAACCCCGGCTCTCTTACCGTGCATCCGCTTTCGCTCGCACCGCTTGCGATGACACTTCCGCCGGGCTCCGCCATCAGGAAACGTCGCGGACTGCAGGCCTGGGTCTTGTAGCGGGCTGAGCTCTTGCAGCGTCTGCAGAACTTCGGCTGAAAGATTGTTTTTAGGCTGATTTCTCCACTGAAGCAGGGTCTGGCGGTGGTAGGATATGTGCACTGGCAGAGATGTATATGAATATCCACAAACAATGACACAAAAAAGCACCATTTCTCAGACCAAGAGTGGCCGCTGCGTGTTAACGTGCCGCCGACCGGAACCGGAATCTTATGTATATATCTTGTGTATGTTTTGTATAATCCTTTATATATTTCAGTTATAACTATATGTATATTTTTTAGCTTATTTTTACTCCAATATTGTCTATTTATTGTATGTTTGCACTGTTTTACATATAATGCTGTCCTGCTGTAGAGTTATATCTGAGCCTCACCCCAAGCATTTCAATGCATGTTATGTCCTGACATGATGTGCAAATGACAAATAAACTTGAAACTTGAAACCATCTTCTCCCTCTTAGGTGTCTTCAATCACAGGTGGTACAATCAGGTCAACATCCTGCCCAAACCCACACTGCCCCTGCAGGCCGGACAGGCACCAGCGCACAGGCTCCTCACTACAGTAACATTTATTAAAATCCACTAGATCACATCTCTGCAGTTAATTTACTAAGAACCAGGAGAATCTCCCTTCATTCCAACACCAGTAACTAGAATTGTGATGGAGTATATGTTTGGGTGAAAGGTTCAAGGTGGTGTAGTCAAAGGTAAATTTGATCCACTGCTTTCTGGAGTTACACACGTTTCCTTTAGATGCAGTTTCTTCCTGCCTGTAAAATGTTCACTCCAGAAAAACTCCAGATCACTTTTGATTAACATGAATTGGTTCTGCCTTCAGGCGTATCCAGGACCTTACAGACATCATCAAGGAGACATTCTTCGTTCCTATTTGACTTCACCCTGATACCCTTCACCCTGATGTCTGCTGAATTTACTCAGTCAGGTAAAGTATTTCTGTTCTTTCCAAAGTGTTTGGATAGTCTTCTGAAATAAAGTCTACAATAGTTGCGTTTACAAGCTTACAGGCTTTCTGTGGTTTAGTTTTTGATATTTTTCACCGACCAATTTCCTGAGTTTGTCTGGCTGCCCATGTGCACAACCCAGTGGAGGAACATTTAAGGCCATTTGGGTCTAAACATGTTAATATGTATATGTTAACATGATAATGAGATGTGGATGTGTATTTAAAGTGGGAATAATGTTGTTGATTTTTAGATGAATATGCATCATTAACATCCCTTTTGTTTCTTTTAAGTGTTTATGATTAGACAACGTTAGTCTGGGGAAGTTACATAAGGGCTGCATCCCAAACTTGAAGACTACCTTCATACCTTGTTCTAAGTGCTTTAGAAAGAGTGTTGAGATGAAGGTGTTGGTAACAGACAGACCCTGTCTGTAGGTATCAATACACTGGAAAATAAAACAGCTAGTCCTAGTGACCTTAAAAGGCTAAATTGTTACCTCCGTTTGAGCAGTTTCGATTCAGACGCAACTTCAAGTCTTGCAATATCAGCTTGCACCAATATTTGGAACACTGCTATGCTGGTCACCTTCACGTAAAGCCTCAGTGTAGAATACTAGCATTTGCTGGTTTTGAACACTTTTATGCTACGCTGCTGGTCGCCAGAATAGCAAGCTTATATGGACACCATCAAAAACCAGCACGTATCAGTGTTTTGAACATCAAACAAGCCCCAGCAGAAATATTGGTTTGACTGGTGAGCAGCTGGTCTGAACTGATTTTTATTTATTTATTGATCAGTGGGGTTTCTGTCTCAGAATACAGTTGATGTAGGCAGTTGGCTTTAGCTGGTTGAGTATGGCTGACACGTAGCATTCTTCCCACTAACCACAAAGTCCACAAGTAGGTTTGCCTTACATACAACTACTCCAAAATACTTTCACAAAATCTCCACTAAAAGTAAACTTCTAGGCTAGGCTCTGGTCTCTGTGTGCCTCGAATCGCCCCCTAGTGAGCAAAAGGATCCAGAACGTCCTTACTGATTTTCCTAAAGAGTCAGTATACAATTATACTATAACTGCAGTTAACAATAAAGGAAATGTGTTGAACTACATGTTCTGTATATGTCTTTGAAATGGCAAAGAAATCAAATAACAAATATAAAATATATAATCAAGGTCATCCTTCATTTGACTCCTATAGTTGAGTTTCAGACACGGACATGTGTGTTTGTGTCACTCAGTCACTCCAACCACCTGGCAACCGCTTAGCTACCAACAGTAACATTTAGGCATAACCTATTACTTCAGCTGTTGTTAAGCACAATTTCATTATTTTGAAAATATAAATGTAGTTTTTGTATTTGTTTTGTTTTAATAAAAACAGGAATGCTGCTTCATTCATTTCCTGGGAGAATCTTGTGAGGACCTTTCTTCAGTGGTAATCCTACTCCACAATTTTAGTGTAGTGGCTTATAAACCTTTATTTACTGTACTACAACGTAAGTCTATGTTCTAGTAATAAACTAGATTTTAAGACTGTAAGTCTCTTTTAGCTTACTTTAACTTCATCGTGCACATGTGGCTCAAGGGGGAAATCATTTTTCTCTCAGCAGTAACTATGACTAATCTCTAACTGTACTTTGGTTTACTCGACTACACAGCAAGCTTGTCTTGGCTGTGTTCGCCTCCCATTAGACGGCAGTTTAAGCGTCGCCTTAACGCTATTGCGCGTCTTTCGCCGAGCCAACGTTTTCAAAACCAAGGCTCAAAAGTAGGCACCCCCAGCGCTTTGGCGGTCTCTGATTCATTTATATGTACGGTATTTAGCAGACGCTCTTATCTTATTTTAGAAGAATTTCACAATTGTTTTTAACCCGTGTCTCGTGTGGATAATACAAAGGAAGAAGCGCACTTTTCTCGGTGGGTGGGTGGCTCTTAAAAGAACCTTTGGGTGTATGTACACAGATCAGCGGAGAACAGCGATTTACTTAGTCTTGGCCGCCTTCTCGGTCTTCTTGGGCAGCAAGACGGCCTGAATGTTGGGCAACACGCCACCCTGAGCGATGGTCACTCCTCCGAGCAGTTTGTTGAGCTCCTCGTCGTTACGGACGGCCAGCTGCAGGTGACGCGGAATGATACGGGTCTTCTTGTTGTCACGGGCAGCGTTACCCGCCAACTCGAGAATCTCAGCGGTCAGATACTCCAGCACAGCGGCCAGATAAACAGGAGCGCCGGCACCGACACGCTCGGCATAGTTCCCCTTACGCAGGAGCCTGTGTACACGGCCCACGGGGAACTGGAGCCCAGCGCGAGAGGAGCGAGTCTTAGCCTTAGCTCTGGCTTTGCCGCCGGTTTTTCCTCTTCCGCTCATCGTGGAAATCAGACTAGTTCTTCTAACAAAGTAGAAATAAACTGTTCAGCCCGCCTAATGTTCTTCATATAGCCATAGCGGCTCCGTTTCTATTGGCTAAAACGCCCTGGCCCCCAACAGCCAATCGTGTTAGTGCCCGCTCTCCCTCATTCGCCCCCTCCCCTCTGCGCTGTCCCCTCTGTGTGAGTGTATGCAGGAGAGAGAGAGTGAGAGAGACAGACAAAGAAAAAAGAAACATGTCCCTGTATTCTTGCTATTTCATACACAATTCCGGCTAAAATCAATGTACGTGCAGTAGTATAAATAAACAAAATAACAATCGATGATGATTATGATTATTATACACGGCACATAAGGACAGGAAAAGGAAAATGACTGGTGCTTATAAATACATGCTCGGGCTTAGTCTTGGTTTAGTTGTTTTCCTAAATACGCATGTGTATGTAAAAAAAAAAGTGTTTCTTTTTGCTTTAGTAAAATATGGGCTTGATTTATTAAAACACAAATTTTATACTGTGTATGTATGTATATGAGTGATTGAATGCTTGAAGAAAAACAGATGGACAGGTTAAGAAAAAGCGGGAAAATTGATTCTAATTAGACAGAGAAGAGTCTCTCCCTCCCCCGCTCTAACATTCACATCAATATCTAAATATAGTCACATTTACAAAAAGGAACAAAAACACGTTAAGAGAGTGCGTAACAATTCCGGTTCGATAACACTCAATGGTTAAATACATACTTGCTTTCATACAAACTTTGTTTTATAAACACACACATGCATGTAAAGACTTGCATAAAATATTAGTAAAATATGGACTTGATTTGAACGGATAGGTAGACCAATGAAATGCGCAGGAAAACTAACAAAGCAACAGAGTTTGTTTCCTCCTTTCCACAATTATTTTTTGCATACAGAATCACAAAGTGAGCAAAACTCGCTCTCTTGTTGAAAATGTGGGTGGCTCTTAAAAGAGCCGTTGGGTTCAACAGATTTAGCGTCACTGTTTACTTGGAGCTGGTGTACTTAGTGACGGCCTTAGTGCCCTCGGACACGGCGTGCTTGGCCAGCTCACCGGGAAGGAGCAGGCGCACGGCGGTCTGGATCTCCCTGGAAGAGATGGTGGAGCGTTTGTTGTAGTGAGCCAAACGGGAAGACTCACCGGCGATGCGCTCGAAGATGTCGTTAACAAACGAATTCATGATGCCCATCGCCTTGGAAGAGATACCGGTGTCGGGATGGACCTGCTTCAAGACCTTGTAGACGTAGATAGCATAGCTCTCCTTCCTGGTCTTTCTGCGCTTCTTCCCTCCCTTACCGGCCGTCTTGGTAACAGCTTTCTTGGATCCCTTTTTAGGGGCGGCCTTGGCTGGTTCAGGCATGGTTATCGTCTTCGTGTAAACCTGAAGAATAAAGAAGCGCGTCCGGCACCCGGCATATTTAGACTCTTGTATTCAAATATTTTAGGCCCCACACAGCCCATACTTGCCTAACGACCATTGGATAATAATCAACGGCTCATATGACGTATCTCTCCCAACCCTCCTCCTCCTCCTCCTCCTCCTCCTCCTCCATTTCTTTGTTCCCCTTCCCGCGCATTTTCATCTATTGTGTGCCCTGTACTGTATATTTACTTCTTTATTGAATTCATATAAAAAGTGTAGAAAATACAGTGGTACATGAATTCTGTAATCTTAATATGAAAATTAATCAGCAGACAAAACAGTCCCACTAGTTTAGACTATCTCGATAACAACCATCCATAAAAAGTAACTTCGTTTTATTCAGGTTTTTAATCAAAGACTCCAAGTGCTATAAATGTATTAATTTCAAGTCGCATATTTTTAACTTTATCCCACACTTCTCCGGGACGATAAGACGCGCTTTAAAGTTTGTTCCTCTTGGCAGGTTACATTAGGGGTGCATCATATTAAAAACACCATCACAGACTCCAAAAAAGAAACCAAAATAGTAACTTTCTAACTACTGTATTATTACTAAGTAAGTCTCATGGAACAGCTCCTTTCGTGTTTATGTGGGTGGCTCTTAAAAGAGCCGTTGGGTTTCAGCGTTGATCTAGTCGAGCGTTTAACCTCCGAAGCCGTACAGAGTGCGTCCCTGACGCTTCAGAGCGTAAACCACATCCATGGCGGTGACGGTCTTCCTCTTAGCGTGCTCGGTGTAGGTGACAGCGTCCCTGATCACGTTCTCCAGGAACACCTTCAGCACACCGCGGGTCTCCTCGTAGATCAGACCGGAGATACGCTTCACACCACCACGGCGAGCCAGACGGCGGATAGCTGGTTTGGTGATACCCTGGATGTTATCACGGAGCACTTTACGATGACGCTTGGCGCCCCCTTTACCGAGACCCTTTCCTCCCTTACCTCTTCCAGACATGGTGATACTTGTTCCTTCCCTGTTGACGAAAAACCAGCATGTGAAAGCAGAGCGCAGAACGCAGCTATTATGCTCCTCTACAGGACCTAGTCGAAACCAATTCTGGGAGGAGGAGCCTCGCACAACGCCCACCTACAGAGACAAAACACCACCCACATGTTAAAAATAAAGTACTCGTATTATCAGGACTGTTATTATCATTGTCATAAACGATTATCCAGAGTATCAGAGAAATCGGTCAGTAAATAAATACGTTTTGATTCAAAAAAAGGCAATTACACATAAATAAATTCAAAAAGCTCAAAACAAGTGGGTCCAACTAAGTTGCTTTAATTAACAGGTGTAGCTCTGCTTTACCCCCGCAGACTGAACATCAAACACAGTCAATTTACACAAACTAACATACACACACATGCACACCCAGACACACACATACGCACCTCCAGTGTAGTAAATAACGGAAGACATACAACAGAACCATGTCATGGACAAATCTTGGTCAAACTGCAAGCCCGATAAGACTACTAGCCTTCTTCCTGTAAAAAGTCAGATTTTACAACATGAAGGCTAATGACGTTTGTTCTTTGTGTGATTATCTAAACACACCGTATTGTAGTGCCTGTAATTAAACTGGTGCCTCCCAAACACAGTAAGTCTCAATAAACATCTCAACATCACAATATATCCTCCTGCCTAACGCTCTCTCTCCCTCTTACTTGCATATCCTGAATTTGACCACACGATGGCGGCCAAGCTCCATCAATGACACACACACCGCTGCACTAAACTCTCTACTCCACTGGAGCAGCGCTACCCATTCACATGCTTACGTAATGTACGTAGTGCTGCTTACATGCTCAAATTACACGGTTTATCAAGTTATTGTCTTTAAAATCTGTTCTAATTGTTACTTTACTTTCCTCTTAAACGAATGGAAGCCTCAAAACTACAAAATGTCCTGTGGTGTGACAGTAATATAAACAAAGCATAACATATAAACATTAATAATATGAATCAGTAACACCTGGAACTGTTTATATATAATATGGTATTATTATATACATATTCCCAAGAATCTCTCCATGAGAGTAATAATTCCAAGAGACATAATTCCATATTAATGTTTATTGATTAATGAATTTATTTATTTATATACAGGTCAGGACAATGTTAAGAAAAAAAAAAACTTTCCAATAAGCTTAAAACGTTGTCGTTTGTTGGTTTTTATATAATAGTATGTGGTGATTTTAATACAGTTACGGATGAGAAATATAAAATGACTACAAGGTCTAGTGGAGTAAGTAGAGATGGTAAAGTTTTAAAACAGATATGAAAGATATAACAGAATTTACGTAAACAATCTTTGTCATATATAAAACACATCAAAGTTCTAATAGACTTAAGGAAATTGACAGTTATATCTAATACATTTTAAGAACCATGTTTCTGGAATTCTTGAAGTTCTATTATCAAAAACCAGTCTAGAGATTATTCTGAAAATTCGTAACATAAAAAAAGAACAAACACAAGTTTTACACACATCATGAAAAATTGAATTATAATAGATTATGAAAGATTTTTTTTTTTTTTACAGGATGTAGCGTCAGGGTGAGCTAATGCAAGCAATAAACAAAAAAATCTTACCTAAACAAAGATTATATATGTATATGTGTATATAAAGACTTATCTAACTTTATAAAACAATAAACAATAAACATGAGAAAACTCAAACCCCAAAAAAGAAAAGGCACTCACCCCGTTACAGATTTAACAATATGAACACTATACAACACACACAAGCCGTAGCAGGGCAAATATTATTAGCGCAACAAGTAATACAACAAACAGCCGTAACGGCTAAGAATAAGAGAAACCCAGCAAGTCAAATCAACTATAGGAAGCAACAAGAAAGTGGAAGGAAAAATAAAGGGAAAAACCAAACACACAGCATGTGGGAGCGTTTTCATACATGGATCACAACAAGCAAGCAAAGGGGCCAAGAGACCACCGGTGGCTTCTCCAATGGCACATCACCAGCCTAGCAGAACGGGGCTAATCACCCAAGTCCATTTCAGGTATATTTCCTGCAAAAAGTCACATGATACATGAAGGAAAAAAGAAATAGCGCAATCGGTCATAACCAGATCAGTTAAACATAACAAATAAATCATAAAACGGAACACCAATGTAAATGTAATTCTGGAGTAAAACGAGAAAACAGCAGGAATTCATTGATGACAATAAACAGGTTGTTTAAAGATATGGACCCGTTGATGTTAAAGCCGAATAATGTATGTAAAACTGTGTTCTATGCTCTGTCCTTCATTAATACAAATTTAAAATATTAAAAATTAACAAAGCTGACGTTTGGTTGTAGTGTGATTATCTAAACCCACAGTATTTTAGTTACTGTATTTAAATGTAACAGTAATTCAGTAAATATTCTTTTCCTCTAACTAGCATGTCCTGAATTTGACCACACGATGGCGTCCAAACTCCATCAATGACACACACCACTGCCCACATCTCTGGTACTACTACACTGGCGCAGCGCTACCCATTCACATATTTACGTAATGCTCGTAGTTCTACGCACGTGCTTAAACTACACGGTTTAATCTCAAGTTTAAAATGTTCTGATTGTTTTAAGTTATTGTCTTATGTTTTATTTCCTCCCCTTAAACTAACGGGGACCTCGAAACTACAGACACTAGTTCAACACGGAAGTAATAAATTGAACAGGCGTTTTAAACACAGCCTTGAGTCTCGAGTCAATGCAGGAAAAGAGCGCGCTACGTAGAAACTGTCTAAATAAAAGATACATCATTGCGTCACAGCGCGTTCTTACAACCCACTGTTTGCTAGAAAATGTACTCATTTTCACTGAATCAGTTTGGTGGCTCTTAAAAGAGCCTTTGGGGTTTTCTTTATAAAAACTCGGCAGCGGTTCGTTTCACTTATGCGCGCTCTCCGCGGATACGGCGGGCCAGCTGGATGTCCTTGGGCATGATGGTGACTCTCTTGGCGTGGATGGCGCACAGGTTGGTGTCCTCGAACAGACCCACCAAGTACGCCTCGCTAGACTCCTGCAGGGCCATGACGGCAGAGCTCTGGAAACGGAGATCGGTCTTGAAGTCCTGCGCGATCTCACGCACCAGGCGCTGGAAGGGCAGTTTACGGATCAGCAGCTCTGTGGACTTCTGGTAACGGCGGATCTCCCTCAGAGCCACGGTGCCGGGCCTGTAACGGTGAGGTTTTTTCACGCCGCCGGTGGCTGGAGCACTCTTGCGAGCAGCCTTGGTAGCCAGCTGCTTCCTCGGGGCCTTACCACCGGTTGACTTACGGGCGGTCTGCTTGGTTCTTGCCATAGCGTCAAAAACTGGTCTTTTTCGTCAAGCAAAGAAAAATGAGTGCTCGCGCGCTACACAGCCCTCTTAAGTACTGGAGCCGCTCGCCGCTCATTGGGCGTCTTGACTGTGCCCGCCTCCTATTGGACGTTATCCGCGCGCCAACATTTTCAAATTCACAACGCCGGGCTTCTCTATTTTATCATTTATGTATCGCTTTAATATACAGAGCTAGATATTAACCCATAGTATTCATTTGTGTCTATATTTAACACAGACACGTAAGTATGTTACAGTCATGTGATTATTGCTTCAAAAGAATAACAAAAGAATAACCACACTTTTTAAAATAAGCCTTTATACAGGTATATACAGGTCAGCAGAGGACAATAGTTAACTCGGTTTTGACCGTCTTCTCGGTTTTCTTGGGCAGCAGGACAGTCTGAATGTTCAGCAACACGCCACCCTGAGCCAAGGCCCCCCTCCCCTCCTCTCCCCTTCACGCTCCCGCCTGTGTGTGAGTGAGAGACACAAAGAAAGAAAGCAGCGTATAGCTATATTCTTACTATTTCCTCCCCAATTCCCACTTTTATTCATATAAGTAGTAGTAATAAACTAAAAACGTGACTTTTACATCGTTTTCCAACTACTGTACTATGTGTGCTTTTCTCGTAAAATAGTTTTGTTGACAATAATAGTAATAATCATGATAATAATGTGAGCGCGAAAGGAAAAGTGAGCTCTCTGAGAGGAAAATGTGGGGGTCTCTTAAAAGAGCCGTTTGTAGTAAAAGCGGGAGAACATGAAGTTTAACGCTGCGTCTACTTCTTTTTGGGGGCGGCCTTTTTCGCTTTCGCTGCTTAGCAACATATACGTGTATATACACACAAACTTAGTTGTTCTAAGAGAACTAAACCGCATTCTGTGTACAGTCCGGGGGGCATGCGAGGGAACTAGTTTTTAACGTGTGTGTTTATGTAGTGAGGAACAAAAGAACAACCACACTTGGACAGCAGGACAGTCTGGATGGCCACCCTGAACTCTCTGTAGGCCCAAGGCCCAGCTTTATACATGTTAAGGCCTAGCTCTGTAACAAACTAGTATGTGTGTTTGTGTGTGTGTGTGTGTGGTCTCAGAAAATCAGGTCACTCTAAAGTGAAGAAAGAGAATTAAGTAAGTTTGTATGGTTAAGCTGGACAGGATAACAGCTAGAATGATATGGTAAAGTACAGCCTGGTCACTCTGGTTACCAGTGTGACTCGACTCGTTTGAAAATTGAGTTTTTTTGAACATCTTTGAAGTTTGATGTATGTATTAGGTCTTAATGCTGTATTATATTTTTAATTATTAGCTTAATTAGGGTTGGCTGCTGGCTCTGAGGTGATGATATATTGGAGAAAGAACTTTTTTAGATGGAGTGAGTTAGATAGGAGGATGGTTAGATGGGTAGCTAGAGATGGCAGAAGGAGTTTTCCTGAAGGCAGATTGTTACTTTAATGCTGTTACTGCTGATATTCTTTTATTTTTCTTTTAACAGTTTATTCATATTTTATTATTTTTATTCCTGGTATAGTTTAACCTCTACGTTAGCGTAATGATTTACTCTCTCATTCTTTTCATTTATGTAAGTTATATTAGAAGTCTAAGAATTAATAATACATCTACGTTTTATAATGTTTTATAAAACAGCCTAGCTGCTCACCTACATCTGCTTAACTACTTTGGCATAGGCCTGAGAACTGGCTGTCAGGCAATATACTGCTAGATCACACTTTATCTGAAGACTAAAGTCTTACCCTAGACCTACTATGACATGCTCCATGTCTACTTGGCATTTACTTTCTATTCATAACTTATATTTAATCATGTTGACCTAGCTAGGCCAGAAGCTTAAGAACTAACTACAAACATATTTTCTTTTACTCTGATGACTCTATGACTAGGCTGCTCTCCTTCATCTACTCACTCGTCTACTTACTTTTCCTTCAGCATAAGCCTGAAGCCTAACTCTAAGGACAATGCTGCCAGATCACACTTCATCAGAAGTATAACAACATGACATTCAACAAGTCAAAAACTGTAAGCTTAGCTCTCTACCAGTTTTATTTTCTCAGCTTAACTTTATCATAAGCCTGATGGCCCACTCTCTAGATCCTGTATGTCACATAAAGTATACCAGGAATTTTAGAATTAACTATCCCACCAAATACCAGGTTTTATATGGACATTTGTTATTGCCTTAATTAATCCCCAATAAAACAACACTGAAATTTGTACTGCAAGCTTATGGCCTACCTAGCGTCCTGTATATATTTATGTATGTATATGTGTGTGTATATTTATATAGACCCACAACTTTAGTCTTTAGTATGTGTGTGTGTGTATAAACACAGTGTTTGATAACTGATATAGGGGTCCAGAGTATAACAGTGTTTGATAACTGATATATCTTTCTGGATCCCTGCCAGATTCTTGAATCTTCTCTTTTTGAAATTATGCTGAAGCCCACGGTCATCTCTTTTGCTGGTGTGTCTTCTCCTGCCACATTTAGTCATTTCACTAGACTTTCCATTGATATGCTTGGACACAGCACTCTGTGAACAGCCAGTATCCTTAGCTATGAACTTTTGTGGCTTACCCATCCTATGGAGGGTATCAATATCTTCTGGCCAGTTGTTATGTCTGCAGTCTTCCCCTTATTGAACTGAACTGAGACAACTGAACCAACCTGAAGCAATTTAATGACACCTGGGATAATCTGTGCAGGTGCTTTGAGTTTAGTAGATGATTAGTGTGTCACACTGAGTTTAAACCTGAGTTTAGATTCAGTATTCTAAGTCTTGAATTCCTGTTTTTTGGGGGGTTTTATGAGCTGGAAGCTCAAATTATGTAAAAATTAACAAATACTTGAAGTCATTTAAATTGTGGGAATGGGTATGTATTTATTTTACAGATTTCAAGATTCAAGAGTTTTATTGTCATATGTACAGCAGAACAGACAGTTACACTGTACAATGAAATTCTTACTTTGCTGCTCCTCCATTCACCAATAGATAAGATAACAAATAAAAGAAATAAAAAATATATATACAAAATATACAAAGTATAACAATATAAGTTGAAGTAGATAAAAATATTTTTATAGTTAAAGAATAAAAAATAAAAGTTATGTGTGCTTTTATGTGCAAGTATGAAGAGCAGCAGCCATAAAGTGCAAGTTGCAAGTAACGAATGTAAACAATAATGTTTGTGTGAGTAGTGAATGTAAACAGTATTCTGACAGTACAGTGAGTGTAAGGTGCAGTTTAAATCAGACCAGTTAAAACCAGTTCAGAAAGGAGAGGTTGGAGAGGTAGTGCGTGATTTGTGTTTATAATAGTATGTTATATATTACAATACTGTTAACTATATATAATAATGACTATACTGTTATTACACTATGCCTATTATACTATACACCATGTATACAGTCTATACATATGAATAGTGCTGCTGATTTTTCTTAATTATTTGCACTGCCAACTGCATAACTGTGTATTTGCACTACCAAAGTCTACACTGTTTACACTGTTTACACTGGCTAACTGCACTACTGTCGTTACTCTCATTCAATGTCTGATAACTTATATAGGGGTCCGGAGTATAACAGTGGCGGCACGGTGGTGTAGTGGTTAGCTCTGCCGCCTCACAGCAAGACGATCTACGATCCGAGCCATTCTGTGTGGAGTGTGTCTGTTCTCCCCGTGCTTGAGTGGGTTTCCTCCAGGTACTCCGGTTTCCTTCCACAGTCCAAACACATGCAGTCAGGTTGATTGGTCAATCTAAATTGCCTGTAGCTGTGAGTGCGTGATGCGATGGACTGGCGAACTGTCCATGGTGTATCCTGCCTTCTCCCGATAACGCTGGGAGTTCGGAGTTTAACAGTCGTTCAGATGCATACCCAGAAATTTGTAGATCCTGACCACCTGCACATCACCCCCGGCTGCAGAGAAGGCCTGGACCTTTTGAAGTGGATTTGCACCACAAAGTCCTTTATTAGGTTCCTGTACTCTCTCTGCTGTCCTTCAAGCACACACCCCCCAGTTGCAGTGTCATCTGAGAACTTCTGCATGTGGCAGAACTGGGGAGAGCTAGGAGAGAGCTAGGTCCTGTGCTGCTGATCAATGTGTCTGAGGTGCAAACATATTGTGGTCTCCAGGTGAGGTAGTCCGTGATCCAGGTGATCAGATGTGAATCCACCTCCGTCTCCTTTAGCTTGTCTCTCAGTAGGTTATATGGTTTTAAAGGCCCTGGAGAAAGAACATGACCCTTACAGCGCCCCTCCCCTTGTCCAAATGAGAGTGAGCTCTGTGCAGAAGATAGAGGTTCAGCAGCAGTTTCTCCGTGATCTTCATCACATGGGATGTCAATGTGACTGGTCTCTAGTAATTCAGCTCCTTAGAGTGTGTCGTCTTACACTGAAAAAAATTAATTGTTGACCCAACTGAACTCAGACAAGTCATCTTTTTGCTTTGACTCAGTTAAGTTGTAAAGACATAACCTGTTAAGTTTACTGAACTTAACTAAGTTTTGTTCACACAACAACCTGGAAATGTACTAATTATTTATAACTATTTTAAGTGAATTGGACTGACAGAATTTAATTTAGTTAACTTAAATCAAATTGGCAGAACTTTTTTTCCCAATTTTCACAACAGTGGAGCAAGTTCTGTTAACATGATATGGCAAGTTTTTTAACATACCTAACTAAGTTGCATTGGTCTAATTTAAGGAACAGTTCACATAATAATAACAGTTCAACTCAGTAACAGTTCAACTCAGCTGCTGAAAAAATTACTCTGAAACAAGAAATACATTTTGGTTTGGTAAGATCCAAAACCTTTTTATTAACAATTCACAATATTTCCATTTGTTGGCTGAAGCAGAAACGTCATCAGCTGGGGGCAAGGGCCCACACTGTTAACACTTTAAAGAGCCAATGATTCTGTAAAAAAGCATAGAAAAAACACTTGTTTTAATGCATCCAATTAAAAGTTGCAAAGTGCCTGTAAAACATCTAGTATCACTGCTGACAGGCCAGGATTAGTGATTGTACACTGCTATTCAAGTATGTCTAATATACAATATATGATCTACACATTAAACTGGAGGCCCTCGAATAAATTTTGACTTAGGAATAATATAATATATTAAAACTTAAACACGTCATTTCATCAAATCTTATTGATTGCAATTATATGTCTTGTATGCTGCGTCAGATAACATTAAATAAGTGGCTTGTTTAACCAAACGGAAAAGCCAAACAATTGCTTGTAGTTTACAAAACACTGCAACTCGTGAAAAACAGACGGGAGGTGTTCGCAATCATGCCAAAAGCATAACCCAAGAATCTTGCGACATTACTACTTCTAACACAGAGACATTTCACAGGCACTTCTTCCTCTAAATGCTCTTTCATTTAGTTCAGCTCTAGAGGAAAAACTAGCTAGCTAACCTAGCCACAGGTAAACGCCGAGCCAGCTAGCTAGCTAGTTATATAAACTATTAAAGTGTATTAATTGTTCAGGAATCGACTGATATCACAGTTACCTTCTAGCTAGCTAACTACAACAGCTATCATGTGTAACATTAGCCAGCTAGTTAGTTTTGGTAGCTATAAGCCAAATCGATGTTTAATGTGCCATTCACCATTTTAACCTTATACGTGGCTACATATGCTAGCTAACTCTAAAACATGCAGTTGAGACCCAATGTGGACTTTTATTTAAACTACAACAATAAAATGCTGTTTAGTTAACTGTAAATAGATCGGCTGTCAGGCGCACAGCAGCCAGGCAACAGTCAGTTAGCTAAGCGAGTCGGAGAGTAAAACGAGTCGGAGAGTAAAGCGATTCGGAGAGTAAAGCGATTTGGAGAGTAAAGCGATTCGGAGAATAAAGCGAGTCGGAGAGTAAAACGAGTCGGAGAGTAAAGCGAGTTGGAGAATAAAGCGAGTCGGAGAATAAAACGAGTCGGAGAATAAAGCGAGTCGGAGAGTAAAACGAGTCGGAGAGTAAAACGAGTCGGAGAATAAAGCAATTCGGAGAGTAAAGCGATTCGGAGAATAAAGCGAGTCGGAGAGTAAAACGAGTCGGAGAATAAAGCGAGTCAGAGAGTAAAACGAGTCGGAGAATAAAGCGAGTCGGAGAGTAAAACGAGTCGGAGAATAAAGCGATTCGGAGAGTAAAGCGATTCGGAGAATAAAGCGAGTCGGAGAGTAAAACGAGTCGGAGAATAAAGCGATTCAGAGAGTAAAGCGATTCGGAGAATAAAGCGAGTCGGAGAGTAAAACGAGTCGGAGAGTAAAACGAGTCGGAGAGTAAAGCGAGTCAGAGAATAAAGCGAGTCGGAGAATAAAGCGAGTTGGAGAGTAAAACGAGTCGGAGAGTAAAGCGAGTCGGAGAGTAAAGCGAGTCGGAGAATAACACGAGTCGGAGAATAAAACGAGTCGGAGAATAAAACGAGTCGGAGAGTAAAGCGAGTCGGAGAATTAAAACGAGTCGGAGAATAAAACGAATTTCACAGTGAACATTATTAATAACAAACGTCGTTCCAGGCTCACCAACGAGCTCCTTCATATGTATAAGAGTACCTGACACCATATCAGCCCAGATCTAAAGACAACCAAGAGCTCACTCCTCTCACTAAACAACAGAAAGTGTAAGAGAGGAATACAAGCCGGAAATAAACTGTTAATATGTGAAAGATGAGCATGTTTTATTTACTTTTTCTATTAATAAGCACTTGAAGAGGCACTTCTTTCAAAAGCATTTTGTTTTTTTAATGTAGCCCTTGTTTTTACTTGAAGTGAGGAAAAAATACATTTTATAGAAGTTTATAAATAATTAATTCAGTTCAGCATTTAAAACAACAGATTTTGTTATTATATACTCATCGGTCTTTGTTATTTGTTGTGTTTCTCAGTTGGTGATGGTATAAAATGCTGATAGTACTTCAGTATACAGGATACGGAACTGAACCATAACACAAGTTAGAAATTATAACGGTCTGGACCTTGACCTTGGGAAATTTCCTCTAACTGGACCATACTGAATTCTAATTAAATACCCCTGGTCTACAGTATTGCAGGAAAACGAGTTGCTACCCTGAAACTTCATATTTACCTCCTTTTAGAAATATAATTTAAACATTATTGCTGAAGACAGTTTCAGTAGGAACACTTGTTTTGCATTACATGATTCCACGTGTGAGGTGTAGAGAGTGTGGTAGAGCGGGTGGCTCATTAGCTGCGCGCCGATTCCGATGATATGGAGCATTTAGCAGTGATATTGTCTCTTCTTGCTCTGCTCCTTCCCACGTATACCACTGTAAGCTGCACCAGCGTGGTTCAGGTATGTTCAGTGTGAGCTGTGTCTGTAGAGTGGATTAGATCTGCTCAGAGTGTGAAAGCTGTTAGCTGCTTGTGTTTGTAGGTAACTGCTCTCTTTGTAAATGTTCCAGTTCCTGTTCAAGTTGAACGCCGGTCGAGGTAACTGTGTGGTGCTTAAGAAGGTAGAACATGCATTGAGATTTACAGCCTATCATAAGATCTATCAAATACAGCCTGTAATAAGCTGTTTCTTCTAAACTGGTATGTACAGCTGTTATGAAGGATGCTCTGGGAGGGAGCTCTATCTTATTGCCTGGGTAATGTATATAATGTGATTGTAGCTGTTCTGCCTCCAGGCATTTAATATAGTGTTTCTAGGTACATTAGCACCACCTTTTGTTGGGGGCAAGTATTGCACCCTGGCACACAGGAAACAGGAAACCAGAGACGCATGTTAGTTCCTGTTGGAGATCTCAGCAGCTTTACATGCCTGTTAACATCTGTCATAATCAAGAGATTTAGCCTATCAAGAGCATTGTCTGTGAGTTATATCTTACCTGTTATAAGTTTATCTTGTAGTCTCAAAGAGTATTTATGATTGATAGGACGTTTGTTTGTATTAGTTTATTGAAGCTTGCAGGAGTTTAAGTTGTTGGGCTAGCATAATGTACAATGTGTTAGTACACTATCCTTTTTATAAGTCATGCTTAGTTAATATGTTTAAACATGCATAATGGTATGTTAATAATGTGAATTTTGTTTTTATCATTTTTAGTTTACTCCTTTGTTGTACCAACACGCCCACACTAAAATTAGAACGCTAAATCATGACTCTCGTGTTGTTATTTTGGGAGTTTGGCTGGCTGTCTAACTTTGGGTAAGCCAAACCATTACAAGGACAGCACAGTAGCTATGGTAACGAGGGGTGTACTTTAATGGCCCCTGAGATAATTTTATCTTCATTCTGCTATATTCTTTACATGTCTTTTTTCTTATTTAGTATTTCCCTTGTTAGTTGCTGTTTTGCCTTTAATTGGCTGTCCTGCTCATAGTTTGCTGGTGATCTTATATCCTCATCACTCATTCTGCCCAAACCCACACTGCCCCTGCAGGCCGGACATGCACAAGCAAACAGGCTCATCACAACAATAACATTAATTAAAATCCAGTAGATCACGTCTCTGCAGTTAAATTACTAAGAACAAGTAGATCTCCCTTCATTCCAACACCAGTAACTAGAATTGTGATGGAGTATATGTTTGGGTGAAAGGTTCAAGGTGCTGTAGTCAAAGGTAAATTTGATCCACTGCTTGCTGGAGTTACACGTGTTTCTTTTAGATGCAGTTTCTTCCTGTCTGTACAATGTTCACTCCAGAAAAACTCCAGATCACTTTTGATGAGCATAAATTGGTTCTGCCTTCAGGCGTATTCAGGACTCTACAGGACCTTACAGACATCATCAAGGAGACATTCATCATTCCATGTGACTTCACCCTGATACCCTTCACCCTGATGTCTGCTGAATTCACTGTCAGGTAAAGTATTTCTGTACTTTCTAAAGTTTTTGGATAGTCTTCTGAAATAAAGTTTGCAATGGTTGCACTTACAATCTTTTTTTCACCGACCAAGTTCCTGAGTTTGTCTGGCGGCCCATGTGCGTAACACAGTAAGTGAACATTTAAGGCCATTCAAGAATAAACATTTTAATACGTACATGTTAACATGATAATGTGATGAGGATGTGTATTCAAAGTGGGTATAACGCTGTTTATTTTCAGATAAATAGGCATCGTTTACATCCCTTTTGTTCCTTTTGAAGTATTTATGTAACTTCCCCAGACTAACCATAACTCGGCACTTGTCTAATTATAATGTCCTAAACTTGAAGACTGCCTTCATACCTTGATCTAAGTGCTTTAGAAAGAGTGTTGAGATGAAGGTGTTGGTAACAGATAAACCCTGTCTGTAGGTATCAATACACTGGAAAATAAAACAGCTAGTCCTAGTGACCTTAAAAGGCTGCAGTGTAACCTCCGTTTGAGCAGTTTCGATTCAGATGCAAGCTTGCACCAATATTTGGAATATTTGCTGGTCACCTTCACGTAAAGCCTCATTGTAGAATACTAGCATTTGCTGGTTTTGAACACTGTTATGCTACGATGCTGGTCGCCAGAATGGCAAGCTTATATGGACACCATCAAAAACCAGCACGTATCAGTGTTTTGAACATCAAACTCCAGACCAAATACTGGTTTGACTGGTCTGAGCTGAGTTTTATGAGTTTTCTTTCTTTATTGATTAATTGATCAGCGGGGTTTCTGTCTGAGAATACAGTTTATTGTAGGTAGTTAGTAAGACACAGTTTACTAAGAAAATGTTTTCCCTTACAAACAATTAATCCAAAATACTTCCACAGAATATACACCAAAAGTAAATTTTTAGGCTAGGCTCTGGTTAAAAAACTGTGTGCTCTATTTTCCAGCCAAAGTTTAACTGTTCTGGATCGCCCCCTAGTGAGCAAAAAAATCCAGAACGTCCATACTGATTTTCCTAAAGAAACAGTTTACAATTATACTCTAACTGCAGATAACAATAAAGATATGTGTTGAACTGCGTGTTCCGTATGTCTTTGAAATGGCAAAGACATCAAATAAGAAATATTATAAAATATATAATCTATGTAATCTCTCATTTGGCTCCTATAGTTACATTTCAGACTTTACAAACATTCAGACACAGACAGTAAAGGCAATTTGAAATGCTCTTAAATATTAGCAAATATTTAGGATGATTTTTTATGAATATAACAAAAAGATACATTCATATATATGTAGGATAAATCCTACTCCACAATTCCAGCGTAGTGGTTTATAGACCTTTATTTACTGTAACTGCACTCTAAGTCTATGTTCTAGTAACTAGACTTTAAGATTCTGTAAGTCTATTTCAGCTTACTTTAACTCCTTTATGCACATGTGTCTCAGCTGGAAAATCACTTTTTTCTCAGCAGTAACTATGACTAATCTCTAACTGTACTTTGGTTTACTCGACTACACAGCAAGCTTGCCTCGGCTGTGTTCGCCTCCCATTAGACGGCAGTTCACGCGTCGCCTTAACGCTATTGGGCGTCTTTCACCGCGCCAACATTTTCAAAACCTAACGGGCTTCACCAGCGCTTTGGCGGGCTCCTCTAATTCAGCCTGTTTCACTAATCCACTTTATTTATGCATATACTTAACACAGACACGAAAATGTATTATATTGCTGATTAATGCTTCTCTCACCTCGGACATGATGCTCGTTCATACATAATCTCAAATAGAAACGTGTGTCTATGTATATATATATATATATATAAAAACTTTGTAAGAGCTGAACAAGTAAATGTGTCTCGTGAGGATTACACAAAGGAAGAAGCGCACTTTTCTCGGTGGGTGGGTGGCTCTTAAAAGAGCCTTTGGGTTTATACAGGTCAGCAGAGAACAGCCATTTACTTGGTCTTGGCCGCCTTCTCGGTCTTCTTGGGCAGCAGAACCGCCTGGATGTTAGGCAACACGCCACCCTGAGCGATGGTCACTCCTCCGAGCAGTTTGTTGAGCTCCTCGTCGTTACGGACGGCCAGCTGCAGGTGACGAGGAATGATACGGGTCTTCTTGTTGTCGCGGGCAGCGTTACCCGCCAACTCGAGAATCTCAGCGGTCAGATACTCCAGCACAGCAGCCAGATAAACAGGAGCGCCGGCACCGACACGCTCGGCATAGTTTCCCTTACGCAGGAGCCTGTGTACACGACCCACGGGAAACTGGAGCCCAGCGCGGGATGAGCGAGTCTTAGCCTTAGCTCTAGCTTTACCGCCGGTTTTTCCTCTTCCGCTCATCGTGCAGATCAGACTAGTTCTTCTATCAAAGTAGAGATACAGTGTTCAGCCCGCCTAATACCCTTCATATAGCCAAAGCAGCTCCGTTCCTATTGGCTAAAATGCACTGGCCTCCAACAGCCAATCGGGTTAGTGCCCGCGCTCCCTCATTTGTTCCCTCCCCTCTGTGTGAGTGTGTGAGAGAGAGACAAAGGAAAAAGGAAAAGTAACCTCCTTGCTATTTTCATACATAATTCCGGCTAAAATGCTAGCGCTTTCTTTTGGTTTAGTTGTTCTCCTAAATACGCACATGCATGTAAAGCAAGACATTTCTTTTTGCTTTAGTAAAATATGGACTTGATTTATTAAAACACAAATCATCTACTGTATATGTATAAATATAAAATGTATGTATATGAATGAATGAATGCTTGAAGAAAAACAGATGGGCAGGTTAAGAAAAAGCAGGAAAATTAATCCTAATGAGCTAGAGAAGAGTTACTCCCTCCCCCGCTCTAACATTCACATCAGTATCTAAATATAGTCACATTTACAAAAAACATAATGATAAAAAATCCGGTTCGAATTCATACTCGCGCATTAGCTTTAAAAAAATAACACTCAATGGTTGAATACATACTCGTTTTCATTCAAACTTTGTTTTATAAAAACACATGCATGTAAAGACTTGATTTGAACGGATAGGCAGACCAATGAAATGCACGGGAAAGCTAACACAGCAAGAGGGTTTCTTTCCTCCTCTCGGCTCTAACATGAAACAATAAATTATTACTTGCATAAAGGATCAAAGTGATCAAAACTCGCTCTCTTGTTGAAAACGTGGGTGGCTCTTAAAAGAGCCGTTGGGTTCAATAGATTTAGCGTCACTGTTTACTTGGAGCTGGTGTACTTAGTGACGGCCTTGGTGCCCTCGGACACGGCGTGCTTGGCCAGCTCACCGGGAAGGAGCAGGCGCACGGCGGTCTGGATCTCCCTGGAAGTGATAGTGGAGCGTTTGTTGTAATGAGCCAAACGAGAAGACTCACCGGCGATGCGCTCGAAGATGTCGTTAACAAACGAATTCATGATGCCCATCGCCTTGGAGGAGATACCAGTGTCGGGATGGACCTGTTTCAAGACCTTGTACACGTAGATAGCATAGCTCTCCTTCCTGGTCTTTCTGCGCTTCTTCCCTCCCTTATCGGCCGTCTTGGTCACGGCTTTCTTGGATCCCTTCTTCGGAGCCGCCTTGGCTGGTTCAGGCATAATTACCGTCTTCGAGTAAAACTGAAGAATGAGGGGGGAGTGTCCGGCACCCGCCATATTTAGACTCTTGTATTCAAATATTTTAGGCCCCACACAGCCCATACTTGCCTAACGACCATTGGATAATAATCATCGGCTCATATGACGTTTCTCTCCCAACCCTCCTCCTCCTCCTCCTCCTCCTCCTCCCTTTCTTTGTTCCCCTTCCCGCGCATTTTCATCTATTGTGCCCTGTACTGTATATTTACTTCTTTATTTAATTCATAGATTTCTGTAATCTTAATATGAAAATTAATCAGCAGACAAAACAGTCCCACTAGTTTAGACTATCTCGATAACAACCACCCCATAAAAAGTAACTTAGTTTTATTCAGGTTTTTAATCAAAGACTCCAAATGCTATAGATTTCAAGTCCCATATTTTTAACATTATCCCACACTTCTCCGGGACGATAAGAAGTGCTTCAAAGTTTGTTCCTCTTGGCAGGTTACGTTAAGCGTGTTAAAGCCACTTTTGTCACAGACTCCAAAAAAGAAACCAAAATAATAACATTCTAACTACTGTATTATTACTAAATGAGTCTCATAGAACAGCTCCTTTCGTGTTTATGTGGGTGGCTCTTAAAAGAGCCGTTGGGTTTCAGCGTTGATCTAGTCGAGCGTTTAACCTCCGAAGCCGTACAGAGTGCGTCCCTGACGCTTTAGAGCGTAAACCACATCCATGGCAGTGACGGTCTTCCTCTTGGCGTGCTCGGTGTAGGTAACAGCGTCCCTGATCACGTTCTCCAGGAACACCTTCAGCACACCGCGGGTCTCCTCGTAGATCAGACCGGAGATACGCTTCACACCGCCACGGCGAGCCAGACGGCGAATAGCCGGCTTGGTGATACCCTGGATGTTATCACGGAGCACTTTACGGTGTCGCTTAGCGCCCCCTTTACCGAGACCCTTTCCTCCCTTACCTCTTCCAGACATGATGATTAGTTGATGATTCTCTGAGAACGAATCAACACTGTGAAAGGCAGTAGTGCGTCGTACGCGGCTATTATGCCCCTCTACCGGACCTAGTTGAAACCAAATCTGGAGAGGAGGAGCCTCGCACAACACCCACCTACAGAGACAAAACACCACCCACATGTTAAAAATATACTACTCGTATTATCAGGACTGTTATTATCATTGTCATAAACGATTATCCAGAGTACCAGAGAAATCGGTCAGTAAATAAATACGTTTTGATTAAAAAAAGGCAATTACACATAATTGAATTAATTTAAAGTTCCAAAACAATTGGGTCCATTTAAGTTGCTTAAATTTACAGGTGTAACTTTACTCCCCAGACTGAACATCAATTACATCATCAAACACAGTCAAAACTGACCCCCACATACACACACACATATACACAGACACTCGCACACACAGCCAGACACACACATACACACACACAAACTCGGACATTTAAAATCTCAAAACATGTGGGTCCAAGTAAGTTGCTTTAATTTACAGGTGTAGCTCTGCTTTACCCCCGCAGACTGAACATCAATCACATCAAACACAGTCAATTTACACAAACTAACATACACACACATACGCACCCCCAGTGTAGTAAATAACGGAAGACATACAACAGAAAATACACACCATGTCATGGATAAATCTTGGTCAAACTGAAAGCCGGATAAGACTACTAGCCTTCTTCGTTTAAAAAGTCAGATTTTACAACATGAAGGCTAATGACGTTTGTTCTTTGTGTGATTATCTAAACACACCGTATTGTAGTGCCTGCAATTAAACTGGTGCCTCCCAAACACAGTAAGTCTCAATAAACAACTCAACATCACAATATATCCTCCTTCCTAACGCTCTCTCTCCCTCTTACTTGCATATCCTGAATTTGACCACACGATGGCGGCCAAGCTCCATCAATGAGCTGGAATTCATTAATGACAATAAACAGGTTGTTTAAAGATATGGACCCGTTGATGTTAAAGCCGAATAATTTATGTAAAACTGTGTTCTATGCTCTGTCCTTCATTAATACAAATTTAAAATATTAAACAAAGCTGACCTGTTCTATAAAATTATGACGTTTGATTGTAGTGTGATTATCTAAACCCACAGTATTTTAGTTACTGTATTTAAATGTAAACAGTAATTCAGTAAATATTCACTCTGTTTCTCTAACTAGCATGTCCTGAATTTGACCACACGATGGCGTCCAAACTCCATCAATGACACACACCACTGCCCACATCTCTGGTACTACTACACTGGCGCAGCGCTACCCATTCACATATTTACGTAATGCTCGTAGTTCTACGCACGTGCTTAAACTACACGGTTTAATCTCAAGTTTAAAATGCTCTGATTGTTTTAAGTTATTGTCTTATGTTTTATTCCCTCCCCTTAAACTAACGGGGACCTCGAAACTACAGACACTAGTTCAACACGGAAGTAATAAATTGGACAGGCGTTTTAAACAGCCGTGAGTCTCGAGTCAATGCAGGAAAAGAGCGCGCTACGTAAAAACTGTCTAAATAAAAATACATCATTGCGTCACAGCGCGTTCTTACAACCCACTGTTTGCTAGAAAATGTACTCATTTTCACTGAATCAGTTTGGTGGCTCTTAAAAGAGCCTTTGGGGTTTTCTTTATAAAAACTCGGTAGCGGTTCGTTTCACTTATGCGCGCTCTCCGCGGATACGGCGGGCCAGCTGGATGTCCTTGGGCATGATGGTGACTCTCTTGGCGTGGATGGCGCACAGGTTGGTGTCCTCGAACAGACCCACCAAGTACGCCTCGCTAGACTCCTGCAGGGCCATGACAGCAGAGCTCTGGAAGCGGAGATCGGTCTTGAAGTCCTGCGCGATCTCACGCACCAGGCGCTGGAAAGGCAGCTTACGGATCAGCAGCTCTGTGGATTTCTGATAACGGCGGATCTCCCTCAGAGCCACGGTGCCGGGCCTGTAACGGTGAGGCTTCTTCACGCCACCAGTAGCCGGTGCGCTCTTGCGAGCCGCCTTAGTGGCCAGCTGTTTTCTCGGGGCTTTGCCACCGGTTGACTTACGAGCGGTCTGCTTGGTTCTTGCCATGGTGTCGAAAATTGGTCCTCTTCGTCGAGCAAAGAAAAATGTGTGCTTTCGCGCTACACAGCCCTCTTAAGTACTGGAGCCGCTCGCCGCTCATTGGGCGTCTTGTCTGTGCCCGCCTCCTATTGGACGTCTTCCGCGCGCCAAAATTTTCAAAAAACACAATAATCCGCCCCAACGCCGTGGCGGGCTTTTCTATTTCAGCATTTATGTGTCGCTTTAATATACAGAGCTAGATATTAATCCATATTATTCATTCGTGTTTATATTTAACACAGACACGTGAGTATGTTACAGTCATGAGACGACTGCTTCTCTCTCCTGAGAGACAAAAGAATAACAAAAGAATAACCAACACTTTTTAAAATAAGCCTTTAGGTATATACAGGTCAGCAGAGGACAATAGTTTACTCGGTTTTCTTGGGCAGCAGGACAGTCTGAATGTTCAGCAACACGCCACCCTGAGCCAAGATCCCCCTCCCCTCCTCTCCCCTTCACGCTCCCGCCTGTGTGTGAGTGAGAGACACAAAGAAAGAAAGCAGCGTATAGCTATATTCTTACTATTTCCTCCCCAATTCCCACTTTTATTCATATAAGTAGTAGTAATAAACTAAAAACGTGACTTTTACATCGTTTTCCAACTACTGTACTATGTATGCTTTTCTCGTAAAATAGTTTTGTTGACAATAATAGTAATAATCATGATAATAATGTGAGCGCGAAAGGAAAAGTGAGCTCTCTGAGAGGAAAATGTGGGGGTCTCTTAAAAGAGCCGTTTGTAGTAAAAGCGGGAGAACATGAAGTTTAACGCTGCGTCTACTTCTTCTTTGGGGCGGCCTTTTTCGCTTTCGCCGCTTAGCAACACATACGTGTATATACACACAAACTTAGTTCTAAACCTCATTCTGTGTACAGTCCGGGGGGCATGCGAGGGAACTAGTTTTTAACGTGTGTGTTTATGTAGTGAGGAACAAAAGAACAACCACACTTGGGCAGCAGGACACTCTGGATGGCCACCCTGAACACCCCCCCCCCCCCCCTCCCCATTCTACGCTCCCGCCTGTGTGTGTGTGTGTGAGTGAGAGACACAAAGAAAGAAAGCAGCGCATAGCGTCCTATATTCTTACAATTTTCTCCCCAATTCCCACTCTAATACATATACGTAGTAGCAATAAACAAATAAAGACTTAGAGGTTATTCTGTTTATGTGCAGTCCGGTGCTTTATACTGTACTGTGTATGTTTTCTTGTAAAATAATGATATCAATAATAATAATAATAAAAATAATAATAATAACTTGAGCGCGAAGGAAAAGAGAGCTCTCTGAGAGGAAAATGTGGGTGGCTCTTAAAAGAGCCGTTTGTAGGAAAAGCGGGAGAACACGAAGTTAAACGCTGCGTCTACTTCTTCTTGGGGGCGGCCTTTTTCGCTTTCGCCGCTTTGGGCTTGGCTGCTTTAGGCTTGACCACCTTCGGCTTCTTGGGGCTCTTTGCCGCTTTCTTCGGGGCCGCGGGCTTCTTGGCTTTCTTGGGCGACTTGGCGACTTTCTTGGAGGCCGCCGCGGGTTTCTTGGCTTTCTTCGGGGACTTCTTAGCAGCGACGGTCTTCTTCGCAACTACCTTCTTGGGCTTTTTGGCGGCGGCGGGTTTCTTAGCGACCGCCTTCTTGGCTTTGGGTGCCGCTTTCTTGGCGGGCTTCTTCTTGGTCTCGGCTTGCTTCTTGTTGAGCTTGAAGGAGCCCGAGGCGCCGGTGCCTTTGGTCTGCACCAGGGTGCCCTTCGTCACGAGGCTCTTGACGGCGATCTTAACGCGAGAGTTGTTCTTCTCAACGTCGTATCCGCCGGCGGACAGGGCTTTCTTGAGGGCGGCGAGAGACACGCCGCTCCTTTCCTTGGACTGCGAGACGGCCTTGACGATGAGGTCGCCGACGCTGGGTCCGGCTTTCTTGGGCCTGGCGGCGGCCTTCTTTTTAGGAGCCTTTGCAGGAGCGGGCGCGGGAGCGACTTCTGCCATCCTTGCTTTTGCTGCGAGCGGAGAGAGAATGAACACGAACAGCACTGTTCAGAGGAACCTCCCTCTCAGGAGAGAGACCTGCCCCTTAAAAGTCATATGAGAACGGGATAGACTCAATACAGAGGGCGCAGAGCAGCCGAGGCTCAATGACTCGCTCGCGCTTGTGTTTTCTCTTCACGTATTTTGAGCAAAGTCAGAGCGAAATCTCAGCTTGGAGATAAACAAACAACACAGTTATCTAGAACAGGCTCTCCTGTATGTGCAGATAGTAGAAATGATCGCGGAGCGACGTCTCGTTTGGCGGTGCGTTCTTAAAAGTGCGCCTCGCGCCCGCCGCTTGGATGGGAAGACGGCGCATTTGGCGTGATAATCGATGGAAAAGGGTTTTAAACGGTGGCGTGAGGCTTAAACGAGCTCGACGGCGTGTTTGGGGAGAGTCTTGGTGAGAGCGCGGAGGTATTCTGAGGGTCCGAACAGTCCGTTGTGTACTGCTAATACGAGATGTGTTGGAGCGCCTAAAGCACAGACGCGAGGCGAACCGCATTTGCTACTCCCTTTGTCAATGCCGCGTGTTAGTCTGGCTGGGGCCGTCGTATTCGGGCTGGCGTTACTGTGGGGGGCTCCTGGCTCTTGTAGTCGGTCGGTGTGTGTAGTGAGTTTGATCAGGTACCTTGCTAGCTTCTGCGAGGGCCCACTCACATCCACACTCACTCCCTCAATACTGCATGTCTTCAATATCGTTCTAGCATCATCACTTCACTACAGCCCCCCATATATAAGAAATACATATTCAAATAATAATATACATGAATAATTATTGAAGTCTCTTCATTCACTATATGTCTAATGGCTGGTGTTCTACCTCTTTCCATTCACTCAAAGCACCTGTCAGTGGATTTACTATAAGCACGCTTTTGCTCCATTTTACTACAACATAGCTGTGACTCTCCTTTTCTGTTTATATTACAAACCTGCTTTTGCTTCCAGCCCAATTATTTGCTATCTCTTTCCACCCATCATCATCCCTTCATATGTTTGTAGCCTAGCTCAAAATCTACTTTGGCTTGCTTTAAACTCTCTGTAGGCCCAAACCTAGCATTATACATATTAAGGCCTAGCTCTGTAATAAACTAGTGTGTGTGTTCTTTGAAAATCACTTTAAAGTCACTCTACAGTGAAGAAAAATAATTAAGTAAGTTTGTATGGTTAAGCTGGATAGGATAACAGCTAGAATGGTATGGTAAAGTACAGCCTGGACTTTTATACTATCAAAAAATAGGAAAAGGTAAAAAAAACATCTCTTCACCGATTATGTAGAAGAATAAACACTAATAATAATTTACAACAAAAAAAAGATTTGCAATATGTAAGCATATTATAAAGTCTTATAATACAATAGAAGAATACAATGTAAAGTGACTGTGGCACATATATATAAAGTCTTATAATACAATAGAATAATAAAATATAAAGTGACTGTGGCACATATATAAAGTCTTATAATACAATAGAAGAATAAAATATAACGTGACTGTGGCTATAATAATAAGTACAGATATACTGTATACAGCAGTAAGAGTTTTAGAAGTAGGAAAGTTATTGCACATTTGAGTTGTTGCACACATAATTAAATTATAGTTCTATTGTTATTACTGTACGTGTGAGAGGTGTCGTATGTTAAGGGAGGAGTTATAAAGTCTGATGGTAGGAATGACCTCCTGTGGCGTTCTGTAGTGCATGTTGGCTGAATGAGTCTCTCACTGAATGTGATAAAGAGGGTGGGAGTCATTATCCATGATGGCCGGCAGCTTAGACAGCATCCTCCTCTCAGACACTGCCATCAGTGAGTCCAGCTCCACACCCACAACATCACTGGCTCTGCGGATCAGTTTATTAAGTCTGTTGGCATCTGCCACCCTCAGCCTGCTGCCCCAGCATGCAACAGCATATAGGATGGCACTGGCCACTACAGACTCATAAAAGATCCTCAGCATAGTCCTGCAGATGTTGAAAGACCTCAGACACTGTTACGTCCCTAGGACGTAGTTGTGGTGTTCTCTCTCTGTTTGTTCTTTCCTCTGTTGATTAGGGGCCCTGCCTACCGTGGATGTGATTGGCTGTGGATTAAGCGTCTGATTGGCCAGCCAATATATTTTTCTCTTGTTTTGTGTTAGTTAGGGAGTTACGGCAGGAGGTTGTATTTATTTATTTTTTTACTTTGGTGTTAGGTAAGGCAGAGTATTGACCTGATTAATTACCCTGGTTTTGTTTATTTCTTTGGCATAGCCCACTCTGAGGCCTGTCATGAGTCCTGATAATTGTGAATTAAAAACAAATACAATGTTGCTTGTGAATTTGGTCTCTGTTTATCATTTATGTTACGGCTGTGAGCGAACCTCTAGACGGGTCGTAACAGACACCTCAGAAAATAGAGACGACTTTGGCCCTTCTTGTAGAGGGCATCAGTGTTCTTAGCCCAGTCCAGTTTAATGTCAGATATTTATAGTCCTCCACAGTGTCCACACTGACCCCCCGATGGAAACAGGGGTCACCTGCGTTTTGTCCCTTCTCAGGTCCACCACCAGCTCCTTTGTCTTTGTCACGTTGAGCTGCAGATGGTTCAGCTCACACCACGCAGCAAAGTGGTTCACCGTCGCCCTGTACTCATCCTCATCACCCCTGCTGATACATCCAACTAGTGCAGAGTCATCAGAGAACTTCTGGAGGTGGCAGGTCTCTGAGTAGTAGTTGAAATCAGTGGTGCAGAGGGTGAAGAGGAAGGAAGAGAGGACAGTTCCCTGCGGGGCTCCAGTGTTGCTGACCACTCTGTCTGACAAACAGTGCTGCAGACGTACATACTGTGGTCTGCCAGTCAGGTATTTAACAATCCAGGACACGGGGGATGGGCGAAAAGCACATTAAACTACACTGCCGGTATTCCTGACTCATGGCTAACGCTGTTAGCTCGTTGATCTTATTAGCCAGTGATTTAACGGGAATATGCGGCTTATACTCCTTTTTCTCCATAAGCCTCCATCTTTTCACCCTCGCTTTCCCCGTGCGCTGTTTAGTTCCTCCTCTAAAGCCCCTGTGCGTCCGTCTCCAAAGCTCCTCGGGGAGGTTAGTGGTCCTGGTCTCCATGCCGGCCGGCTTGAGCGTGATCAGCTGATCTCTGGTGTAAACAAAGGGACCATGCTGCTGCACCGCGGTGCACCAGGAGAGTGAAAGTAGAATTTTCATAGCGAAAAAACTAACCAAAACTCTCTCTACTAGCATGACTCGAGAGGACACAGCTTCACTAAGTCACCTTGTAAGAATAAATAAATATTAAGAAAGAACGAATACACAAACGGGAGCTACTGTAAAGGCTGCACACTTACTTTTCCTTCAGCATAAGCCTGAAGCCTAGCTCTAAGGACAATGCTGCTAAATCACACTTCATCAGAAGTATAACAACATGACATTCAACTTTCAGTCAATCTCCTGTTTCTGGTATCAGATTCATAAACAAATAACCAAATAACAAAGTTTTTATTTTTATGTCACAGACAATTACAGTTATACAGTCTACACTACTGCAGGTAAACTAGTTGCTACCCTGAAACTTATTTACCTCCTTTTAGAAAAATAATTTAAACATTATTTCTGAATACAGTTTCAGTAGAAACACTTGTTTTGCATTACATGATTCCACATGTGAGGGGTAGGGAGTGTGGTTTTAATTCACATGGCTGTTGCGGCTCCTCATGAATTTAGCTGGAGGGGTGTGGTTTAGCTCACCAGTGGCTCATTAGCTGCATGCTGATTCCGATATTATGAAGCATTTACCTGTGATATTGTCTCACCTTGCTCTGCGTCTTCCCACGTATACCACTGTAAGCTGCACCAGCGTGGTTCAGGTATGTTCAGTGTAATCTGTGTCTGTAGAGTGGATTAGATCTTTATCTTCATCCTGTTATGCTGTTGACATGTTTGTTAAACGGCATGTCTTGCTTCTTTAGTATTTCTCTTGTTAGCTGCTGTTTTGTCTCTAATCGTCTGTCCTGCTCATAGTTTGCTGGTGATCTTATATCTTCGTTACTGTTTGCTGATCTTACAGTCTGTTTCTGTTAGTAGTTGTTTTGGTGGCAGCCTATTGTAGTATTTTAATCAGAGAGTCTCGTCCTGATATTTGTTGGACCGAGAGAGAAAGAAAACCCAAGAGAATCTTATATCTTCTCCCTCTCAGGTGTCTCCAATCACAGGTGGCGCAACCAGGTTTACATCCTGCCCAAACCCACACTGCCCCTGCAGGCCGGACATGCACCAGCACACAGGCTCGTCACAACAATAACATTTATTATAATCCAGTAGATCACGGGGCTATTCCACGAAGCGAGCTAACTCAGTAAGCCGGGCTTTTTAAGACAAGTCTGGCTCATTTTGCTCAAATTCGGTTCCACAAAAGAGGCTAGACTTAAGCCTTGCTCAGTTACCATAGCAACATATACGTTTGTACAAACCTGCTCGGTACCAGGCTAGAGTTGACGCTTAGCTTAGCTGGACCGCTTCAATTGGCTGAGCCTTGTGATGTCATAGTCTCACCAGCTGGTAAACAAAATTGAGGGACAAGGTTCCGCCGCAAATCTATCTATTAAATTGCTGTGAATGTAGCATATCATGTCATATCTTCATACATCTTAAATGAATACAGTACTTAAGTATTAGTTTGGAAGGATTGTAGGTTATTATTTAAATTTAATAATTATATTCCCAAAAGCAATTTCTATTTCAATCAGAGTACATATTCATTGTTAATCAGTGAGGTTTCTGCACATTTCAATATATTTGTTTAACCATAACAAATTCAGGCCAGTGTAAAATGGAATACAGTGTCTAACTGCAGTTATGGATACATTAGCTTAAATCTAGATCACAAAAATACAATTCTTTGTACCTGATTATAAATAATAACTGAGTACTTCAGGTGAAGTTATTTTTAGGTACTTTTTTTATCCATATACTTCCTCTTTTGTGTTCAAATACATTCAAATGTTTATACAAATGATATCACCCTGCAATCATAAGTTCATATTTTTTCAGTATAAATAATTTAAATGTGTGGTTAACTTAATGGTGCAAAAAGAAAATGGATACAGACAACTACCTTACCAAGACTTGCATACAGGTGATACAAATGATCTAAAATGTAGGCTATAAAAAGATGGTATGCCCATTTGTAGCCAATCCAGTAGATGAGTGAGCGCATATAGTGCACAGAGCATTCATGCTACCAGTTTCAAGGTCATTCCAGGACAGGACAGATCCACTGGGCTTTCCAGTTGAATACTTATTTGAGCACTACAGATTCAGAAGACACAGTGTTGTATATCTCTGTAAATTATTGGGGCTATATATTGAAAAGACAACTGGACGTAGTATAGAGCTTACTAAACCACAAACGCTCTGTATCACTTTGCGCTTCTTTGCCAGCAGCGCATTTCTTTACAGCGTAGGGGACACAAAACATCTTAGTAAGGCAGTGGTCTGCCGTAAAATTAGAAATGTTTGCCTTGCGCTTAAGCGCTTCCTTAATATATTCATCGCATGTCCCATAAGAGAAGCCTTTTTCAGAACAGCTGGTATGTATTTATGAGAAGCAGTGTTGGTTTGATCAGTAACTTTGAGTTAAATTTACATTTACATTATTTAACAGACGCTCTTATCCAGAGCACTTACAAAATAATTCCCAAATGGGTGCTATAGATCATTGTTGCTATAGACTGCACTCATATCTGGATTAAGGCTCCATCAATGTACAGGTAAATGTAAGTTTTGCCTACCCAACAGATTAAAGTCATCAGCATATAAATCAGTCAGTCCATGGGTTTGAACAGCTTTCAACCTTTTTCCATTGTTCTAGATGATTTGCACAGTGGAATATCTCTTTTTCAACATTGAGGCAAAAAGGCCCGGCTCGGTGCACGATTCAAGAATATTTTGTGCCTCCTCACTGGCACTGAGTTTTGCCCAAGGTGAGAATATTTCGACCAAAAAAGTAGTGCAGATTTGGCCCTAGTGTTTAACTCCTCTTCTTATAATTGTTGGTGCTTTTCCTGGCTTACTGCTTGGGGATAGGGGTTACCCCTGCCAACCTTTACTCCTTTTGCAGACCCTGGCGGTTTACATTTTCCTGCGTTCTTTTCACTCTGCTCATGTTGCTTCTAAATCAGGATATAATTAATTATTAATATAAATAATTTACTATAACACTTTTAAAATGCAAATGAATGGATTAAAATATATGCTCACACATTTAATCTGTCTGCAATATTCTGCCAGGCTGCTTCTCTGGCTTATTACTACAAGACGTGTCACCTTTTCTCGTAATTATGTTTCTATATTCATCGTAAAGACGTATAAGTAACTCCTGTTCAGCAGGAGAAAAAAAGCTGCCTGTTCTTTCAGCTCTTTCAACATTTTTTATAGCCCCCAGGTCCTAATGAATTAATTTATTAAGAACCAAGAGAATCTCCCTTCATTCCAACACCTATAACTAGAATTGTGATGGAGTATATGTTGTGGTGTAGTATAAGGTGGTGTAGGTTCTCCACTGCTTGCTGGAGTGAATGGCAAGCTGATATGCACACCATCAAAAACCAAAAACCACGTTTTAGTGTTTTGAACATCAAACAAGCCCCAGCCCAAATACTGGTTTGACTGGTGAGCAGCTGGTCTGAGCTGAGTTTTAAGAGTTTTATTTATTTATTTATTTATTTATTTATTTATTTATTTATTTATTTATTCATCAGCAGGGTTTCTGTCTCAGAATACAGTTGAAGTAGGCAGTTGGCTTTAGCTGGTTGAGTATGGCCACATGTAGGTTTTAAAAATGTGTACTAAGAATGTTTTCCCTTACAAACAATTAATCCAAAATAAGAATCTCCCTTCATTCCAACACCAATAACTAGAATTGTGATGGAGTATATGTTTGGGTGAAAGGTTCAAGGTGGTGTAGTCAAAGGTAAATTTGATCCATTGCTTGCTGGATGCAGTTTCTTCCTGCCTGTAAAATGTTTACTCCAGAAATACTCCAGATCAATTTTGATGAGCATGAATTGGTTCTGCCTTCAGGCGTATTCAGGACTCTACAGGACCTTACAGACATCATCAAGGAGACATTCATCATTCCATGTGACTTCACCCTAATACCCTTTACCCAGATGTCTGCTGAATTTACTGTCAGGTAAAGTATTTCTGTACTTTCTAAAGTTTTTGGATAGTGTTCTGAAATAAGTTCTGAATAGTTGCACTTACAAGCTTACAGACTTTCTGTGGTTTAGTTTTTCTTGTTTTTTACAGACCAATTTCCTGAGTTTGTCTGGCGGCCCATGTGCACAACACAGTAAGTGAACATTTAAGGCCATTTGGGTCTAAACATGTTAATACATACATGTTAACATGATAATGAGATGATGATGTTTATTCAAAGTGGGAATAAGGGTGTTGATTTTCAGATAAATAGGCATCATTAACATCCCTTTTGTTTCTATTGAAGTATTCATGATTAGACAAGTGCCAAGCTATGGTTAGTCTGGGGAACTTACATAATGGCTGTGTCCCAAACTTGAAGACTGCCTTCATACCTTGTTCTAAGTGCTTTAGAAAGATTGTTGAGATGAAGGTGTTGGTAACAGACAGACCCTGTCTGTAGGTATAAATACACTGGAAAATAAAACAGCTAGTCCTAGTGACCTTAAAAGGCTGCAGTGTAACGTCCGTTTGAGCAGTTTCGATTCAAATGCAAGCTTGCACCAATATTTGATCAGCGGGGTTTCTGCCTCAGAATACAGTTGACGTAGGCAGTTGGCTTTAGCTGGTTGAGTATGGCTGACACGTAGCATTCTTCCCACTAACCACAAAGTCCACATGTAGGTATTAAAAATGTGTACTAAGAATGTTTTCCCTTACAAACAATTAATCCAAAACACTTCCACAGAATATCCACCAACAGTAAACTTTTAGACTAGGCTCTGGTCAAAAAAACATGTGCTCCATTTTCCATCCAAAGCTTAACTGTTCTGGATCGCCCCCCTAGATATGTGTTGAACTATGTGTTCCGTATATGTCTTTGAAATGGCAAAGACATCAAATAAGGGTTATTATTACACACATCACAAGCGTTCAGCTGTTTTTAACAATCCTTCATAAAACAAAACACATACACAGCCCCTATCACTCTCACACACACTCCTAATACTTACTCTTCCCAAAAGTTTCCCCACACAGTCAAAGGGTTGAACACACCTACCAACAGTAACAGTTAGACACAATCTATAACTGGTTGTTGTCAGGCACTATGTATTTTTTATTTTAAAAGGGTAAATATAGTTTATTTATTTATTTGTTTTGTTTTAATATCTAAAGGAATGTAGATGAGATGCTGTGATCTGCTGCTTCATTAATTTCCTGGGAGAGTCTTGTTAAAGATCACCAGGTACGTTTGAGTGTTTTCACGTTTGCTTCAGTGGTAACCGAATTGTGTTGTCTGTAGGGACTGTTTAATTCTGTTCAGTGTTTTGACCACTTTGCATTATTATTTGTATTCTATGTAAATTTAATAGCAGCTTTTCACTTAAGATCCTAATTTATTTTCAGTAAATCCTACTCCACAATTTCAGTGTAGTGAAATTATAAACCTTTATTTACTGTAACTAGACCGTAAGTCTATGTTCTAGTAATTAACCAGATTTTAAGACTCTGTAAGTCTATTTTAGGTAACTTTAACTCCAGTATGTACATGTGGCTCAGCTGGAAAAGCACTTTTCTCTCAGCAGTAACTATGACTAATCTCTAACTGTACTTTGGTTTACTCGACTACACAGCAAGCTTGTCTTGGCTGTGTTCGCCTCCCATTGGACGACGGTTCACGCGTCGCCTTAACGCTATTGGGCGTCTTTCACCGCGCCAACATTTTCAAAACCTAACGGGCTTCACCAGCGCCTTGGCGGGCTCCTCTAATCCAGCCTTTGTTTCACTAATCCACTTTATTTATGCATATACTTAACACAGACACGAAAATGTATTATATTACTGATTAATGCTTCTCTCACCTCGGACACGATACTCATACATAATGTCAAATAGATATATATATATATATATATATATATATATATATACATATATATATATAATATATATATTATATACACACACTTTTATAAAAAGAGCTTATTTGCTTTTAACGTGTGTCTCGTGAAGAGTATATACAAAGGAAGAAGCGCACTTTTCTCGGTGGGTGGGTGGCTCTTAAAAGAGCCTTTGGGTTTATACAGTTCAGCGGAGAACAGCGATTTACTTGGTCTTGGCCGCCTTCTCGGTCTTCTTGGGCAGCAGGACGGCCTGGATGTTAGGCAACACGCCACCCTGAGCGATGGTCACTCCTCCGAGCAGTTTGTTGAGCTCCTCGTCGTTACGGACGGCCAGCTGCAGGTGACGAGGAATGATACGGGTCTTCTTGTTGTCGCGGGCAGCGTTACCCGCCAACTCGAGAATCTCAGCGGTCAGATACTCCAGCACAGCGGCCAGATAAACAGGAGCGCCGGCGCCGACACGCTCAGCATAGTTACCCTTACGCAGGAGCCTGTGTACACGACCCACGGGGAACTGGAGCCCAGCGCGAGATGAACGAGTCTTAGCCTTAGCTCTGGCTTTACCGCCGGTTTTTCCTCTTCCGCTCATCGTGTTGATCAGACTAGCCCTTCCACCAAAATAGAAATAAAGTGTTTAGTCTGCCTAATGCCCTTCATATAGCCAAAGCAGCTCCGTTCCTATTGGCTAAAATGTACTGGCCTCCAACAGCCAATCGTGTTAGTGCAGTTAGCCCGCTCTCCCTCATTCGCCCCCTCCCCTCTGCGCTGCCCGTGTGTGTGTGAGAGAGAGAAAGAGAAAAGTAACCTACATGTCCCTGTATTCTTGCTTTTTTTATACACAGTTCCGGCTAAAATTCATGCACGTAGTATTATTAAACACACAAGCGCTTAGTTAAGTAGTTTTCCTAAATACCCACGTGCATGTATAGAAAAAGAACTACGGGTGTTTGTTTTTTTTGCTTTAGTAAAAAATGGGCTTGCTTTATTAAAAAACATTTATATCACGTACAGTGTATATATGGATAAAAAAAATATGAAAGAAAATGTAGGAAAAAATAGAGAAAAACAGATGCAGGAAAATTTACTCCGATTAGGCAGAGAATAATCTCTCCCTCCCCCGCTCCAACAATCACATCATTATCTAAATATAGTGTTTGGATTCACATTTACAAAAAGGAACAAAACCACAGGCTGAAAGACAGTGGGTAACAATTCCGGTTCCAATTCATTCTCGCGCATTAGTATTAAGAGGAACATTCGATGATTATATTCTTACTTACTCTCATTTTTTTTACTCTCATAAATACACACAGCCCTCACTGCAAACCTTCTGACTGTGGAATAAACACTTATATTACTTCAAACGTGTTTGGGGACCATCAAGCGCATCATCTCATGTTTCGCGTTCCTTATATTAAGACCGTTTTATCACCGACTGTATAAAAGAAACTACATTCTAACTATTTTATTATTACTAAGTTAATCACAACAATCAACTGCTCTTTCCCAATCCCACCTCTACTCCTCTTCCCTTCCATTGTTTACTTTCCCGCCCATTTTCATGTACTGTGTGTCTGATACAGTACATTTATTCATATTCGTCATACCACAGTTTACCACGTCACACGTTATTCGACCGTTTCATTAAAGCCGCTTTACCGCATGATGTTCGATGATTATACTTATATTCTCTTTTTCTTCCCCATAAATACACACGTGCATGTGAAACAAACTTGATTTTAACGGACAGGCAGACCCATAAGATGCGCGGGTTAACTGCAAGAAGTGTTTCCTCCTCTCGGCTCTCACATAAAACAATCAAGTATTATTTGCATACAGGATCACAAAGTGAACAAAACTCGCGCTCTTGTTGAAAACGTGGGTGGCTCTTAAAAGAGCCGTTGGGTTTAATGAATGATGCGTCACGGTTTACTTGGAGCTGGTGTACTTGGTGACGGCCTTGGTGCCCTCGGACACGGCGTGCTTGGCCAGCTCACCGGGAAGGAGCAGGCGCACGGCGGTCTGGATCTCCCTGGAAGTGATGGTGGAGCGTTTGTTGTAGTGAGCCAAACGGGAAGACTCACCGGCGATGCGCTCGAAGATATCGTTGACGAACGAATTCATGATGCCCATCGCCTTGGATGAGATTCCGGTATCGGGATGGACCTGCTTTAAAACCTTGTAGACGTAGATGGCGTAGCTCTCCTTCCTGGTCTTTCTGCGCTTCTTTCCTCCCTTACCGGCCGTCTTAGTCACGGCTTTCTTGGATCCCTTCTTCGGGGCGGTCTTGGCTGGTTCAGGCATGATTTAATCTTCGAGAAAAATTGAAGAATGAAGAGGTAAGTCCGGCTCCCGGACTTTTTAGACTCTGATATTCAAATACAATAGGCCCCGCCCAGCCTATTCTTGTCTAACGACCATCGGCCCTCTCCCAACCCCCTTGTCACTCCACCCCACCCCCCTCTTTCCTTTCTTTGTTCCCCTTCCCGCGCATTCTTATCTGTTGTGTGTTTTGTACTGTATATTTATATTAACACAGAACATGTGGAATTATTTTTCATTGAACTGTTTCACTATAAATTATCAGTTAATATTCATCTTACATCTTGTTTTACACAGTTTAGCCTATTTAGCAACAACCACCCATAAAAAATCACATTTTTATTCAAGTTTTTATTAAAGACTCCAAAAGCTACAGATTTCATATTAATTTCAGTGTCAAGTAGCATATTTTTCACTTTATCCTAGACTTCTCAAAAACAACGACAACGAGAAGTGTTTGAGCAGTTTGGTATGGGGTAAGGTTGTCTTAACAAAACAACTACACGTTATAGCACAGCTCTCTCTGCAAGCCTTCTGACTGCGGAATAAACACTTATATTACTTCAGACGTGTTTGGGGACCACCAAGCGCATCATCTCATATTAGGCGTGCCTTATATTAAGATCGCTTTGTCACCGACTGTATAAAAGAAAACACGTTAATAACATTCTAACTACTTTATTATTACTTAATATTACTGAAGTTAATCACAACAATCAACGGCTCTGTCCCAATCCCACCTCTACCCCTCTTCTCTTGCATTGTTCACTTCCCCACCCATTTTCATGTACTGTGTGTCTGCTACAGTACATTTACCCATAACAGTTTTATTCATCATACCGCAGTTTGCCATATGTCGTATGTTATCCGACCGTTTTATTAAAGCCACTTTATCGCACTGTATGATATACAGTGTAGTTAATTTTCCAGTAATTTTCTGCTGTATGGATCATACGGAACAGCTCTTTTCGTGTTTATGTGGGTGGCTCTTAAAAGAGCCGTTGGGTTTCAGTGTTGGTCGAGTCGAGCGTTTAACCTCCAAAGCCGTACAGAGTGCGTCCCTGACGTTTCAGAGCGTAAACCACATCCATGGCGGTGACGGTCTTCCTCTTGGCGTGCTCGGTGTAGGTAACAGCGTCCCTGATCACGTTCTCCAAGAAAACCTTCAGCACACCGCGGGTCTCCTCATAGATCAGACCGGAAATACGCTTCACACCACCACGGCGAGCCAGACGGCGGATAGCTGGTTTGGTGATGCCCTGGATGTTATCGCGGAGCACTTTGCGGTGACGCTTAGCGCCTCCTTTACCGAGACCCTTTCCTCCCTTACCTCTTCCAGACATGACTGCTAATCTTCCTCTGTCGAAAAGAAGGCACGATATAAAAGTTGCTACACTGTATGCGCCTGTTATATTCATCTACAGGACCTAGTTGAAACCAAATCAGGGAGGTGCGGAGCCACAAACAGCGATCTCTTAAAGAAAAACACGCGCTATTCAATTAAAGCGAACACTGTTCTAATATAAACTACACTCATATTATTAGGACGGTTATTATTAAAATTGTCATTAGTAGTGCTGAAAGTCGTCAGCGTCTGAAAGTAAGTGATTATGAAGAGCACCAGACAATCATTTCAGAAATAAAATGCGGTTTTATTTTAAATGTTTTTACTTATATGTGCTTTGTGACACATTTGTTTTAATGTTATTCTGAGGTGAGTTTAAACATACTGAGGTACGGACCCCCATACCCAATCCTACCCATCCCCCCCATATGGACCGCCAGCCTACTGACCCCTACTAATACACATATAAATAATACTTACTAGTTTCCACATTCATATTGATTATTTTGACAACATTTATTCTTCTTCAACTCAGCAGATAATGTTATTGTTACTGTTATGTTATGTTATGTTTATGCTTTGGTAATATTGTAGCTTACACAGACATTCCGATTAAACCTTATTGATAGAGAGAGAGAGAGAGAGAGAGAGAGAGAGAGTATAAATAGCAGAAGACATACAATAGAAAATACAAACCATGACACGGATTAAGTTGTGTCGTGGGCAAAGCGTGAAGCCAGAAAAAGACCTTCAAACTTCTTGTTGTAAAAGTTGGCCTTTTGTATAAAATGATGACGTTTGATTCTCCTGTGATTATTTTAAATACGCTGTATTTCAGTTCCAATATTTCAATTGGTGCCTCACAAACTCAATTATTTAGTAAATCTATCAACAACAATATTTTCTCATACCATACAGTCTCTTATCCTCTCACTTGCATGTCCTCAATTTTGACACCACGATGGCGTCCAAGCTCCATCAATGACTAATGCACGGTTGCACTAAACTCACTTCTCCTCTAGCGCAGCGCTACACCTTCACACTACACCTGAAACCTGTTCATGAATACATTTACTATTATTATATACACATTCACGTGACCAGTATGAGAGAGAAAGAGCCAGTATATAAATATTGTAAGGCATATGATGGAAAATACATACATATCATAAATGAAGCTTTGACGCCATCGTGTGGTCAAACTGTGAAACAGCAAATCTGAAAAAGACTGAAAAGGCTGACGGGAATATTATCAATCAAGACAAATAATTCTATATTTTAATAAAACGTGATTATCAGAATAAATACTGAATTTTTACAGAGTGAGATTCGAAGAAAGACAAGTTGTGATATGTGCTTATATTGATGATATAACAGTTTTGTATTAAATCCAGAAATAACTTAATAAAATATTGAAACATTTTTATTTGTATGAACAACAAACAAGAGCAGCAGACACTGTGTTCGGATTAAAGACTGGAAAGACATTCTCAGTAGATAATTTAGGAAGAAGTAAATAAATCAGGCCAGTAATGACTTTAGATATAAACCTAGAATAAATATAGTAACGACTTAATTTTGTTTTTATTATGTATTTTTCAGTCAACCGAAAAATGGCTTAAGACTCTAAATACAATGTGCTGTGATATAATATGGGATTCTACACGAGAAGTAACCAGGTGAGAACTGTTCCTTGAAAGAAGTTGGGTGGTTTAGAGAATACAACATTTACCATAAAGACAAACATTTCTGTATGTAAAATTATAGCAAATAGTATTCATAGACAAATGATTTGGATTGGAAATGTTCCTAATTGGAATCTGAAAATAGAACATCAGTATTATATTATATCAGTGTATGATGACTTTATTTAACAAACAAGATGTAGGATGACTATAAACCAAGTGTGTTTGTAGTGAAATCGTTTTTAAAAACAATTAAAACTGAATTAAAACAACAATACATTTGTTTAAAGATATGGACTCTTTGTAGATTAATTTTGATGTTGAGGTTGAAGAATTCATGTAACACTGTGTTAAATGTTCTGTACTTCTTTAATACAATTTTTAAAAAAGCTTTATATTAAAAAAGCTGACCTGTTATATAAAATGATGACTTTTGGTTTTAGTGTGATTATCTAAACCCATAGTACTTTAGTTATTGTCTTTAAATTTAAACAGTAATTCAGTAAATATTCTTTTCCTCTAACTAGCATGTCCTCAATGTGACCACACGATGGCGACCAAGCTCCATCAATGACAAATACACTACTGCCCACATCTCTGGTGCTACTCCACTGGCGCAGCGCTACCCATTCACATATTTACCTAATACGCGTAAGGCTACGCATGTGCTCAAACTACACGCTCTACACTCAAGCTATTGTCCTAAAAGCTGTTCTAATTGTTTTATTTCTTCCCCTTAAACTAACGAGGGCCTCGAAAATACAGACATTAGTTCAACACGGAAAGAATGACTGGCGTGAGTCAGCAGTGAGTCTAGAGACAATGCAGGAAAAGAGCGCGCACTATGTAGGAACTGTCCTTATAAAGATTTATCATTCTTACTTCAGTATTTACTAGAACATCTGCTCGTTTTCCCTGAAACAGATTGGTGGCTCTTAAAAGAGCCTTTGGGGTTTTTAGAGAAACTCGGTAGCGGTCCGTTTTACTTATGCGCGCTCTCCGCGGATACGGCGGGCCAGCTGGATGTCCTTGGGCATGATGGTGACTCTCTTGGCGTGGATGGCGCACAGATTGGTGTCCTCGAACAGACCCACCAAGTACGCCTCGCTAGCTTCCTGCAGGGCCATGACGGCAGAGCTCTGGAAGCGAAGATCGGTCTTGAAGTCCTGCGCGATCTCACGCACCAGGCGCTGGAAAGGCAACTTACGGATCAGCAGCTCTGTGGATTTCTGGTAACGGCGGATCTCCCTCAGAGCCACGGTGCCGGGCCTGTAACGGTGAGGCTTCTTCACACCACCTGTGGCCGGCGCGCTCTTGCGAGCTGCCTTCGTAGCCAGCTGCTTCCTCGGGGCCTTGCCACCAGTTGACTTACGAGCGGTCTGCTTGGTTCTTGCCATGGCGATAAAACCTTGTCTTCTTCGTCGAGCAAAGATTATGAGTTCTGGCGCTACACAGCTCTTTTAAGTACTGGAGCCGCTCACCGCTCATTGGGCGTCTTGGCTGTGCCCGCCTCCTATTGGACGTCTTTCGCGCGCCAACATTTTCAAAAAACAATAAGCCGCCCAACGCCGTGGCGGGATTCTCTATTTCATCATTTATATGTCGCTTTAATTAACAGAGCTAGATATTCATCCATATTATTCATTTGTTTATACATTTATGTTTTTTTTCTTGTGATTACTGCTTCTCTCCTGTTTAATCTCACCTCTCGCCGTTAAACAGATGTTCATTCATTCATATGACAACGACAAATAAGAACACATACGTGCATATATACGCAGACTTATTTGTTCTAAGAGAACTAAACTGCATTCTATGTACAGTTCTGGGGCAAGCGGCGGTGGGAGGGGGAGGGGGGCTTTAGTTGACTGTAACACCAACACAAAATGACTCGTAACGTGTATATATGTGGTGAGGATTATAAGAAGGGACAAAAGAAAACCACACTTTTTAAAATGAGCCTTTAGGTATATAGAGGGCAGCAGAGGACAACGGTTTACTTCGTTTTGACCATCTGCTTGGTTTCCCTGAGCAGCAGGACAGTGAATGTTCGGCGACACGCCACCCTAAGCCACGACCCCCCCCCCCCCCCCCCCCCCCCCCCCCCCCGCCTTTCGTTCCCGCCAGTGTGTGGGTGTGAGAGAGAGACAAAGAAAGCAAGCAGCGTTTAGCGTCCTATATTCTTACTATTTTCTCCCCATTTCGTATACGTAGTGGTAATAAACACTCAACGGTTATTATGTTTATGTGAAGTTCGGTGCTTTACACTAAAAAAGCCTTTTCCAAATACTGTACTTTGTACGTTTATTATAAAATAATGGTGATATTAATAATAATCATGATGATAATGTCAGCGCGAAGGGAAAGAAAGCTCTCTGAGAGGAAAATGTGGGTGGCTCTTAAAAGAGCCGTTTGTAGGAAAAGCGGGAGAACATGAAGTTAAACGCTGCGTCTACTTCTTCTTGGGGGCGGCCTTTTTCGCCTTCGCCGCTTTGGGCTTGGCTGTTTTAGGCTTGACCACCTTCGTCTTTTTGGGGCTCTTCGCTGCCTTCTTCGGGGCCGCGGGCTTCTTGGCCTTTTTGGGCGACTTGGCCACTTTCTTGGCGGCCGCCGCGGGTTTCTTGGCTTTCTTCGGGGACTTCTTAGCGGCAACCGTCTTCTTCGCAGCTACCTTCTTGGGCTTTTTGGCGGCGGCGGGTTTCTTGGCGACCACCTTCTTGACCTTGGGTGCTGCTTTCTTGGCGGGCTTCTTCTTGGTCTCGGCTTGCTTCTTGTTGAGCTTGAAGGAGCCCGAGGCGCCGGTGCCTTTGGTCTGCACCAGGGTGCCCTTCGTCACGAGGCTCTTGACGGCGATCTTAACGCGAGAGTTGTTCTTCTCAACGTCGTATCCGCCGGCGGACAGAGCTTTCTTGAGGGCGGCGAGAGACACGCCGCTCCTCTCCTTGGACTGCGAGACGGCCTTGACGATGAGGTCGCCGACGCTGGGTCCGGCTTTCTTGGGCCGGGCGGCGGCCTTCTTTTTAGGAGCCTTTGCAGGAGCGGGCGCGGGAGCGACTTCTGCCATCGTTCTGCTTTTGCTATGAGCGGAGAGAGAATGAACACGAATAGCACTGTTCAGAGGAACCTCCCTCTCAGGAGAGAGACCTGCCCCTTAAAAAACTTGTGAGAACGGTGTAGACTCAATACGGAGGGCGCAGCGCAGCTGTGGCTCACTGACTCGCTCGCGCTTGTGTTTTCTCTTCACGTATTTTGAGCAAAATCAGAGGAAAATCACAGCTTGGAGAGAAACAAACAACACAGTTATCTAGAACAGGCTCTCCTGTATGTGCAGATAGTAGAAATGATCGCAGAGCGACGTCTCGTTTGGCGGTGCGCTCTTAAAAGTGCGCCACGCGCCCGCCGCTTGGAAGGGAAGACGGCGCATTTGGTGCGATAATCGGTGGAAAAGCGTAACAAACTGTGGCGTGAAGCTTAAACGAGCTCGACGGCGTGTTTAGGGAGAGCCTTGGTGAGAGCGCGGAGGTATTCTGAGGGTCCGAACAGTCCGTTGTGTACTGCTAATACGAGATGTGTTGGAGCGCGTAAAGCACAGACGCGAGGCGAGCCGTATTTGCTACTCCCTTTGTGAATGCCGCGTGTTAGTCTGGCTGGGGCAGTCGTATTCGGGCTGGCGTTACTGTGGGGGGCTCCTGGCTCTTGTAGTCGGTCGGTGTGTGTAGTGAGTTTGATCAAGTGTGTCCTACGAGGTGGTACCTTGCTAACTTCTTCAGAGGGCCCACTCACATCCACACTCACTCCTTCAGTACTGCATGTCTTTAATATCGTTCTAGCATCATCACTACACTACAGCCCCCATATATCTAAAAAAGAATTTATTTAAATAATAATATACATGAATAATTATTGAGATTTCTTCGTTTACTATATGTCTAAGGGCTGGAGTTCTACCTCTTTCCATTCACTCAAAATCCAGCATGCATCAGTGGGTTTACTGTAATCACACTTTGCTCCTTTTTACTACAACGTATGTGTGACCCTACTTTTCTATCTATATCACAAACCTGCTTTTGCTTCCAGCCTAATGCTTTGATCTGTCTCTCTTTTCACCCGCCATCATCCCCTCATATATTTGTGGCCTAGCTCACAATTTACTAACTCGAAATCTACTTTGGCTTGCTTTAAACTCTCTGTAGGCCCAAAGCCTGGCTTTATACATGTTAAGGGCTAGCTCTAACTAGTGTGTGTGTGTGTGTGTGTGTGTGTGTGTGTGTTCTCTGAAAATCACGTTAAGGTCACTCTATGGTAAAGAAAGAGAATTGAGTATGTTTGTATGGCTAAGCTGGATATGATTAAAGCTAGAATGTTATGGTAAAGTACAGCTAGACTCATTTGAACTCAGTTTTTTTATGTCTTAGGGCTTAATGCAGTATTGTATTATGTATTATGTATTAATTCGGGTTGGCTGCTGGCTATGGGGTTGTGATATATTTGAGAAACAACTGAGTCAGATGAAGTTAGTTAGATAAAAAGATGGTTAGATGAGTAGCTAGAGATGGCAGAAGTAGTTTTTTTACTGAAGGCAGATTGATACTTTAATGCCGTTACTCAGATTTTCTTTTATTTTTAATTTAAATGTTTATTCAGATTTTATTTTTTTATTCCTGTAATGAGTAAACAGCTAGGTTAACATTAATGTGCTTCTTATCCTCATATTAAATGTTTTGTCATGATTTTTGAAATGATAATAATTGCCTTTAGTCTGATTTTTTATTTTTAACAAACTTGATGCTTAAGCAACTTTTATATAATAGGAAAGGTCTCTTCATTTGTCAGCTTTCTCATAAGCCTGATGGCTCTAGCTGCTTTCTGTCACACAAACTTCTCCAGTAGTGTAGAAACTCTAACTCTATACCTACCGTCTGTCATTCTAACTACTCTATAAGCCTATGATCCAGCTGGTGGGATGCATCTTCTTAAAATTTAGTATTACATAAGCAGAGGCCTGGCAAATACAACTAACTCAGAAGCCTAAAGCCTTCCAACCGATCTACTACGACACATTTCAGATTTGTAAGAATCTATAGGCTTAGTAATATGTTTACTTTCTCAGTTTAACCTCTACTTTAGTGTGATGCTTCACTTACTCATTCTTTTCATTTAATCAAGTTATATTCGAAATCTAGGAATTAACAATATATCTATGTTTTATACCTCTTACATCTACTTTTTATAATGTTTTATAACACAGCCTAGCTGCTCACCTGCATCTCCTTAATACTCTACCTCTTATTACTTTGGCATAGTCCTGATACCTGGCTGTCAGGCCATATACTGCTAGATCACACTTATTTTCTTTTACTTTAATGACACTATGACTTAGTCTATGACCTAGCTGCTCTCCTTCATCTGCTCACTCCTCAACTTACTTTTCCTAGCTCTAAGAGCAATGCTGCTAAATCACACTCAGCCTATAACCCAGCATTCGCAATTTACATGCTGTGTTTGTTGTTGCTCTGGTTATTTGGTGGTCTTTCAGTGTGTTAAGGCTTGTGTTGAGATGCCTGTTCAGAAATATCCTGCAGTCAGCAACTTCACTGAGTCGAGCTCTCAGCTCGCTGGAGCGCCAGGAAGCTCGGGCCAGAGCTCTGTGCAGAAGATAGAGGATGGTATCCTCCACTCCCACCTTCTCCCGGTATGCAAACTGCAGTGGGTACTCAGCATGGCGGACCAGATCTCTGAGGGGGTTCAGCAGCAGTCTCTCCATGGTCTTCATCACATGTCATGTCAATGCGACTGGTCTCTAATCATTCAGCTCCTTAGGGTGAGTCTTCTTAGGAACTGAAATGACACAGTATGTCTTCCATGTGACCGGAAACTTCCTGAGACACAGGCTACTAGTGATCCAGTGGTCTCAGATGATGATGCTGAAGTTTTGGTTGAACTACCCTAGAATTTGTCTGAAGTTATAAAGAATAAGCTTCTTTTTCTAAAGTCAGAACGTTGTTTTAATGTTCCGAACAAGTGCATAGATGAAACTGTAGATGAACTTCTTTTTATATCCTGCTCTGCATCTGATTCAATTGGGAGAGATGTTGTTAACAGCATGTGACTTAGACACAACTATGACTTTTCATGATTTGGTGTTCAGCTTTAGGGAAAGATGGGTAATTTACTACTTCACATAAAAGGAGAGAATTTATGATGGACCATATTCGGAACTTAGAGTATGATTTTGAAAAGAAAGAAACTAGAACATCTCAGTTTTGTCACTGTCCAAAGAAAAACTTATATATCTCTATATATCTTTTCTAATGATTTTTGATTTATCTACATTGTGTGAAAAAATCCTGATGAATGAACCAATAAAAATGCTCCAAAATCACTTTGAAAAATAGTGATTTATATGTTTGTTTTTTTCCTGGACAGTGATGATATGCTGCAGTCCTTGTGTTTTGCAGATCCAGTATCTTCTGTATCATACAGCTGATATGAAGGATGCTCTGGGAGTGAGATCTTATTGTCTAGGTAATGTATATAATGTGATTTTAGCTGTTTTAGATTTAGCCCATCGTGAGCATTGCCTGTGAGTTATATCTTTCCTCTTATAAGTTTATCTTGTATCAAACACTGCCCCTGCAGGCCAGACAGACACCAGCAAACAGGCTCATCACAACAATAACATTTATTAAAATCCAGTAGATCATGTCTCTGCAGTTAATTTACTAAGAACTAGGAGAATCTCCCTTCATTGCAACACCAGTAACTAGAATTGTGATGGAGTATATGTTTGGGTGAAGGGTTCAAGGTGGTGTAGTCGAAGGTAAATTTGATCCACTGCTTTCTGGAGTTACACACGTTTCTTTTAGATGCAGTTTCTTCCTGCCTGTAAAATGTTTACCCCAAAAAAACTCCAGATCACTTTTGATTAACATGAATTGGTTCTGCCTTCAGGCGTATCCAGGACTCTACAGGACCTTACAGACATCATCAAGGAGACATTCATCATTCTATGTGACTTCAGCCTGACACCATCACCCAGATGTTTGTCTGGCTGCCCATGTGCGTAACACAGTAAGTGAATATTTAAGGCCATTCAAGAATAAACATGTTAATACGTATATGTTAACATGATAATGAGATGAGGATGTGTATTCAAAGTGGGTATAACGTTGTTGATGTTCAGATGAACAGGCATCATTTACATCCCTTTTGTTTCTATTGAAGTATTCATGATTAGACCAAGCTATGGTTAGTCTGCGGAAGTTACATAATGGCTGTGTCCTGAACTTGAAAACTGCCTTCATACCTTGTTCTAAGTGCTTTAGAAAGAGTGTTGAGATGAAGGTGTTGGTAACAGATAAACCATAACAGACAATACACTGGAAAATAAAACAGCTAGTCCTAGTGACCTTAAAAGGCTGCAGTGTAACCTCCGTTTGAGCAGTTTCGATTCAGATGCAAGCTTGCACCAATATTTGGAACACTGCTATGCTGGTCACCTTCACGTAAAGTCTCAGTGTAGAATAGCAGCATTTGCTGGTTTTGAACACTGTTATGTTATGTTATGTTACACTGCTGGTCGCCAGACTAGCAAGCTTATATGAACACCATCAAAAACCACAATGTCTCAGTGTTTTGAACATGCCCCAGCACAAATACTGGTTTGACTGGTGAGCAGCTGGTCTGAACTGATTGTTATGAGTTTTATTTATTTATTGATCAGCAGTGTTCTCAGAATACAGTTGATGTAGGTAGTTGGTTTTAGCTGGTTGAGTATGGCTGACATGTAGCATTCTTCCCACTAACCACAAAGTCCATGTGTAGGTTTTAAAAATGTTTACTAAGAAAAGGTTTTGCCTTACAAACAATTAATCCAAAATACATCCACAGAAAATCCACCAAAAGTAAATTTTCAGACTAGGCTCTGGTCAAAAAACGTATACTCCATTTTCCATCCAAAGCTTAACTGTTCCGGATTGCCCCCTAGTGAGCAAAAAGATCCAATACATTCTTACTGATTTTCCTAAAGAGACAGTTTACTGTTCTATTATAACTGTAGTTAACAATAAAGATAAAGTTAAAACTAAACTAAACTAAAGTTAAACTATATGTTAAGCGTTCAGCATGTTTTAACAGTCCTTCATGAAACCAAAAACACACAGCCCCTCTCACTCTCACACACTCTCCTAATACTTACTTTTCCCAACAGTTTCCCCTACGCAGTAAAAGGGTGAACACAAACACACACAGGAACTCCTCTTTTCTTGTCTTGGCTGTGTTCGCCTCCCATTGGACGGCGGTTCACGCGTCGCCTTAACGCTATTGGGCGTCTTTCACCGCGCCAATATTTTCAAAACCTAACGGGCTCCCCCAGCGCCTTGGCGGGCTCCTCTAATCCAGCCTTTGTTTCACTAATCCACTTTATTTATGCATATACTTAACACAGACACGAAAATGTCATATCGCTGTGATTAATGCTCCTCTCACCTCGGACAAGATGCTCGTTCATACATAATCTCAAATAGAAACGTGTGTGTATATATGCACAATAGTTTAATTGTTTTTAACGTGTGTCTCGTGTGGATTATACAAAGAAAGAAGAGCGCTTTTCTCGGTGGGTGGGTGGCTCTTAAAAGAGCCTTTGGGTTTATACAGAACAGCGATTTACTTGGTCTTGGCCGCCTTCTCGGTCTTCTTGGGCAGCAGAACCGCCTGGATGTTGGGCAACACGCCACCCTGAGCGATGGTCACTCCTCCGAGCAGTTTGTTGAGCTCCTCGTCGTTACGGACGGCCAGCTGCAGGTGACGAGGAATGATACGGGTCTTCTTGTTGTCGCGGGCAGCGTTACCCGCCAACTCGAGAATCTCAGCGGTCAGATACTCCAGCACAGCGGCCAGATAAACAGGAGCGCCGGCACCGACACGCTCGGCATAGTTCCCCTTACGCAGGAGCCTGTGTACACGACCCACGGGGAACTGGAGCCCAGCGCGAGAGGAACGAGTCTTAGCCTTAGCTCTAGCTTTACCGCCGGTTTTTCCTCTTCCACTCATCGTGTAGATCAGACTAGTTCTTCCACCTAAATAGAAATAAAGTGTTTAACCCGCCTAATGTCCTTCATATAGCCAAAGCAGCTCCGTTCCTATTGGCTAAAACGCCCTGGCCTCCAACAGCCAATCGTGTTAGTGTCCGCTCTCCCTCTTTCGTCCCCTCCCCTCTGCGCTGCCCGTGTGTGTGTGTGTGTGTGTGTGTGTGTGTGTGTGTATTCTTGCTATTTTCATACACAATTCCGGCTAAAATTCATGCACGTAGTATTAATAAACATTTACTGCTAGTTAAGTTGTTTTCCTAAATACCCACGTGCATGTAAAGAAAAAAATAGTGTGTTTTTGCTTTAGTAAAATATGGGCTTGCTTTATTAAAACAATTAAATATCACATACTGTGTATGTATGAATATAAAATGTATATGAAAGAATGCTTGATGAAAAACAAAGAAAATAGAGAAAAACAGATGGATATATTAAGAAAAGGCAGGAAAACTTATTCTGATTAGGCAGAGAAGAATCTTTCTCTCCCCCGCTCTAACATTCACATCATTATCTAAATATAGTGTTTGCATTCACATTTATAAAAAAAGAACAAAAACACAGGCTGAAAGACAGTGGGTAACAATTCCGGTTGCAATTCATTCTTGCGCAATAGTATTAAAAGTAACGCTCGATGATTATATACTTACATTTTTTCCCCATAAATACACACAGCCCTCACTGCAAACCTTCTGACTGTAGAATAAACACTTATATTACTTCAAACGTGTTTGGGGACCATCAAGCCCATCATCTCATGTTAGGCGTTCCTTATATTAAGACCGCTTTATCAATGACTGTATAAAAGAAAGTACGTTAACATTCTAACTACTTTATTATTACTAATTTAATCACAACAATCAACTGCTCTTTCCCAATCCCACCTCTACTCCTCTTCCATTGTTCGCTTTCCCGCCCATTTTCATGTACTGTGTCTGTTACAGTACATTTATTCATGTCTTATTCGTCATACGGCAGTTTACCGTAGGTCACGTTATCCGACCGTTTCATTAAAGCCGCTTTACCGCATGATGTTTGATGATTATATACATACTACCCATGAATACACACGTGCATGTAAAACAATCTTGATTTTAACGGATAGGCAGGCTAATGAAATGCGCAGGGAAACTAAGAAACAGCCGAGTGTTTCCTCCTCTCCTCGCTCTCACATAAAGCAAAAAAGTATTATTTGCATACAGGATCACAAAGTGAACAAAACTCGCTCTCTTGTTGAAAACGTGGGTGGCTCTTAAAAGAGCCGTTGGGTTCAATGGGTTTAGCGTCACTGTTTACTTGGAGCTGGTGTACTTGGTGACGGCCTTGGTGCCCTCGGACACGGCGTGCTTGGCCAGCTCACCGGGAAGGAGCAGGCGCACGGCGGTCTGGATCTCCCTGGAAGTGATGGTGGAGCGTTTGTTGTAATGAGCCAAACGAGAAGACTCACCGGCGATGCGCTCGAAGATGTCGTTAACGAACGAGTTCATGATGCCCATCGCCTTGGAAGAGATACCGGTGTCCGGATGGACCTGCTTCAGGACCTTGTACACGTAGATAGCGTAGCTCTCTTTCCTGGTCTTTCTGCGCTTCTTTCCTCCCTTACCGGCCGTCTTAGTCACGGCTTTCTTGGATCCCTTCTTCGGGGCGGCCTTGGCTGGTTCTGGCATGGTTATCGTCTTCGATTAAAACTGAAGAATGAGAAGGAGCGTTCGGAACCCGCAGTATTTAGACTCCAATACTCCGCCCAGCCCATTGTTGCCTAACGACCATTGGGCGGCTCATATATGAAGGCTGTCTCCCGACCCCCATCTCCGTCCTCCCTTTCTTTGTTCGTCTTCCCGCGCATTCTCATCCATTGTGAGTACTGTACTGGTATAATTACTTTATTATTATTAAAAAAGGACAGAACATAGAAACTCAGTGGTACATGAATTCTTCAAACTCAATATCGGAATTAATATCAATTAATATCAAAAAGTCCATATCTCAAAATGAAATGTTCACTGTCCTCAGTCTTCTTAATACACACAAAATTTGAATTACAGGTTTACTACAAACAAAATCAGTTCATATTCATCCTTCACTTGTTTTGAAGAGTTCAGACTATTTTATCAATAACCACCCATAAAAAAATCACACTTATTGTGAAGTTTATCAAAGCCTCTAAATGTTATTAATTTATATTAAGTTCAGTATCAAGTGACATGTTTTACTTAATCCCTCACTGCTCAAGAACAATTACATGACAAAGTGTTTGATCAGTTTGGTATGGGGCATAGGGTTGTCTTAAAAAATAAACAACTCCGTTACACCACAACTCTTACTGGGAAGCCTGACTGCGGAATAAGCACTTATTACTTCAAGCATGTTTGGGAACCACCAAGCCCATCATCTCATGTTAGGCGTGCACCATATTAAGACAGTTTTACCTCAGACTTCCAAAATTCTATAGTAATTAGTAGTTGAAGTAGTTAGATTACTCATGGAACAACTCCTTTCGTGTTTATGTGGGTGGCTCTTAAAAGAGCCGTTGGGTTTCAGTGTTAATTTAATCAAGCGTTTAACCTCCGAAGCCGTACAGAGTGCGTCCCTGACGCTTCAGAGCGTAAACCACATCCATGGCAGTGACGGTCTTCCTCTTGGCGTGCTCGGTGTAGGTAACAGCGTCTCTGATCACGTTCTCCAGGAACACCTTCAGCACACCGCGGGTCTCCTCATAGATCAAACCAGAAATACGCTTCACACCGCCACGACGAGCCAGACGGCGAATAGCCGGCTTAGTGATACCCTGGATGTTATCGCGGAGCACTTTACGGTGACGCTTAGCGCCTCCTTTGCCGAGACCCTTTCCTCCCTTACCTCTTCCAGACATGATGCTTGATCTTTTCCTGCAGGCGGAAAAACACTGATTAAGTCACAACTCCGTGAGCGGGTGTTATACTTTTCTACAGGACCTAGATGAGACCAGTTAAGAGAAGGCGGAGCTACGCGCCATAGCCGCATACAGAGACCTCTGACAGAAAAACACGCACTATGCAGTTAAAGCGAACACGTCGGTGGTCAAACCGTGAAACTGCAAGTCCGAAAAAACCTTTGACTTCTTGTTGTAAAAACTTATTTGATGTTTAAAATGATACTGTGTTTTAGTTCCTGTTTTAAATTGAAGTACTTTAGTAAATCTCTCAACAACATAATTAGTCCGCATACAATTCGGTCTCGTGTCCTCTTGACAGATGTAGCGCTACCCATTCACAACTGAAGTTATGCGCAAGTATAAAATATAAACATTGCATTATTATATACACATTCACAGGTAATTGACAAACGACTTGAATTTGAAATGTTCTTAACTGGATGCAGAAAAAAGGCCGAGCTGGAACATTAGCGCTATATTATAAATAAGTGTATGCTGACCATTAATAAATATAAAGATGTAAATATAGATCCGTATTTGTATTCTAATAATTGATAAAGTATGTAAAATATCAGTTGTTAGAAATCTTAATGGAGAACAAAACAACAATGGTATAAAAAAATCCACCCATACAACATTGTTGTTTGTTGTTTTAAGAGAAACTTGTGCCTCATGCCAAACTGCCAAAAAGAATCTGTTATTGTTCTAAGAAGTGTGGGATAATGTTAAGATGGGATTTTAAACTAATGTAAAAATATAGCATTTGAGGTCTTTGATGAAAACCTGTATAAAAGTAAGCATGACTTTTTTTTATCAGTGGATGTTGCTAAAATAGTCTAAACCCTGGAAAACAAGATGTATAATGACTGAGAGTTTATCATTAAAACCAAATAAAAAAAGACAGAAGACTTAAAGATATGGACTCCTGGTGGATTAATTTAGGAGCTAAGGTTGGAGAATTCATGTAACGCTTTTTCTAGGTTTTGAACTAAGAAAGCTGACCTGTTTTATGAAATGATGCCGATTGGTGTTTTTATGATTATCTAAACAACTCAGTATTTACAAGAGCATCTGCTCGTTTTCCCTGAAATAGTTTGGTGGCTCTTAAAAGAGCCTTTGGGGTTTTGAAGAAACTCGACTACATTTCGTTTCACTTATGCGCGCTCTCCGCGGATACGGCGGGCCAGCTGGATGTCCTTGGGCATGATGGTGACTCTCTTGGCGTGGATGGCGCACAGGTTGGTGTCCTCGAACAGACCCACCAAGTACGCCTCGCTAGACTCCTGCAGGGCCATGACGGCAGAGCTCTGGAAGCGAAGATCGGTCTTGAAGTCCTGCGCGATCTCACGTACCAGGCGCTGAAAGGGCAGCTTACGGATCAGCAGCTCTGTGGATTTCTGGTAACGACGGATCTCTCTCAAAGCCACAGTGCCAGGCCTATAACGGTGAGGCTTCTTCACGCCGCCGGTAGCCGGGGCGCTTTTGCGAGCAGCCTTGGTAGCCAGCTGCTTTCTAGGGGCTTTGCCACCGGTGGACTTACGGGCGGTCTGCTTGGTTCTTGCCATAGCGTCGTAACTGGTGTTCTTCGTCGAGCAAAGAAAAGTGTATACTCAAGCGCTACGCAGCCCATTTAAGTACTGGAGCCGCTCACCGCTCATTGGGCGTCTTGGCTGTGCCCGCCTCCTATTGGACGTCTTCCGCGCGCCAACATTTTCAAAAAACACAATAAGCCACCCAACGCCGTGGCGGGCTTTTCTACTTCAGCCTTTATGTGTCTCTTTAATATACAGAGCTAGTTATGAATCCATATTATTCATTCGTGTTTATATTTAACACAGATACGTATGTGACAATCATTAGATTGCTGCTTCTCTCCTGTTGTTTGATCTCACCTCGCGCCGCTATACAGATGTTCATTCACATATATGATAACGATTAATAGCAACACATACGTGTTTATATACACAAACTTATTTGTTCTAAAAGAACTAAACCGCATTCTGTGTACAGTCCGGGGGACATGCGGGGAGAACTCGTTATTAACGTGTTTGTAACGCGTTATTAACCCATCTCTTTGTAAAGCACTTATAATCACTAATATACTAAAGTATTGGTATAAACTGTAATTGCACTTTATCTTCTAGGAGCACTGGCTAAGTAATGCACGTGTACTGTATGTAGTCTTGTATTTGTTCTCTTCTCTGTAGGTGTTCCAGTCTGGCTAGGTATTGCATTGTCTTTTTTCTAGGTATCAGCACTGGCCCTGTGTTTATGGCAGTGTTTGAGTATAGAGTGGTTTGGACTTAAACCTGTTTGTACTAGATAGAGATTCATACTCTAACCAACACTAAGCACTTTTGTAAGTCGCTCTGGATAAGAGCGTCTGCTAAATGCCGAAAATGTAAATGTAAATGTGTGTATTTGTAGTCAGGACAGTCTGAATGCCACCGTGAGCCAAACCCCCCCCCCCCCCCCCCCCCATCCTCCTCAACCACTTCCCACCCCCCACTTCCACGCTCCCGCCTGTGTGAGAGAGACACAAAGGAAGAAAGCAGCGTACAGCGTCCTATATTCTTACTAGTTTCTCCCCAATTCCCACTTTAATTCATATACGTTGTAGTAATAAACATAATAACCACGGAGTCTTTATTTGTTTATGTGCAGTCCGGTGCTTTAGACTTAAACATGGCATTTTTCGGTTATTCTCAAAATACTGTACAATGTATGTTTTTCTTATAAAATAAAGATGATCACAATAATAATAATTTGAGCGCGAAGGAAAAAAAAGAGCTCTCTGAGAGGAAAATGTGGGTGGCTCTTAAAAGAGCCGTTTGTAGTAAAAGTGGGATAACATGAAGTTAAACGCTGCGTCTACTTCTTCTTGGGGGCGGCCTTTTTCGCTTTCGCCGCTTTGGGCTTGGCTGCTTTAGGCTTGACCACCTTCGGCTTCTTGGGGCTCTTCGCCGCCTTTTTCGGGGCCGCAGGCTTCTTGGCCTTTTTGGGCGACTTGGCCACTTTCTTGGCGGCCGCCGCGGGTTTCTTGGCTTTCTTCGGGGACTTCTTGGCGGCGACAGCCTTCTTCGCAGCTACCTTCTTGGGCTTTTTGGCGGTTGCGGGTTTCTTGGCAACCGCCTTCTTGGCCTTGGGTGCCGCTTTCTTGGCGGGCTTCTTCTTGGTCTCGGCTTGTTTCTTGTTGAGCTTAAAGGAGCCCGAGGCGCCGGTGCCTTTGGTCTGCACCAGGGTGCCCTTCGTCACGAGGCTCTTGACGGCGATCTTAACGCGAGAGTTGTTCTTCTCAACGTCGTATCCGCCGGCGGACAGAGCTTTCTTGAGGGCTGCGAGAGACACGCCGCTCCTTTCCTTGGACTGCGAGACGGCCTTGACGATGAGGTCACCGACGCTGGGTCCGGCTTTCTTGGGCCTGGCGGCGGCCTTCTTTTTAGGAGCCTTTGCAGGAGCGGGCGCGGGAGCGACTTCTGCCATCGTTCTGCTTTTGCTGCGAGCGGAGAGAGAATGAACACAAACAGCACTGTTCAGAGGAACCTCCCTCTCAGGACAGAGACCGGCCCCTTAAAAGTCATATGAGAACGGTGTAGACTCAATACGGACGGCGCAGCGCCGCTGAGGCTCACTAACTCGCTCGCGCTTGTGTTTTCTCTTCACGTATTTTGAACAAAATCAGAGCGAAATCTCAGCTTGGAGAGAAACAAACAGAACAGTTATCTAGAACAGGCTCTCCCGTGTGTTCCGATGGTTAAAGTAATCACGGATCGACGGTTCGTTTCGCGGTGCGCTTTCAAAAAGATGATGTACGACCGCTGCTCGGAGAGGGAGACGGCGCATTTGGTGGAAAAATGTGTCAAACGGTGGCGTGAGGTTTAAACGAGCTCGACGGCGTGTTTGGGGAGAGCCTTGATGAGAGCGCGGAGGTATTCCGAGTTTCGGAGCAGCACCTTGTGTACTGTTAAAACGAGATGTGTTGGGGCGCCTAAAGCACACACGCAAAGCGAGCTACGGGTTGGCGCGCTCGAATTCGGGCTGTCGCTTGTAGTGGCTCTTGTAAGCGGCCGGTGTGTGTATGTGTACTTTAAAAATGTTTAATCAAAAACTTTTAAAAACGAACTCTAAAACACTTGATATCTTTGGAGATTAGCTGTATGTACTGGAGTGCCTAAAGAGGTCAAACATTACATCAGCTGCTGATTCTGAGGTTCTGGTATATTTGAGAAAGAACTAGTTTTAGAACTAGAGTTAAAGAGTTAAATATAATTCTGCTATTTCTAATGTATTTATTCTCACGTTACATTCATTGGCTTGATTTATTTTTTACTAAACTTTATGCTAAAGCAACAGTTTTTGGACTTTTGTTCTATCTGAAATATCAAGGAAATCACAAAAAACCTATTCCATTTTTCAACTATATCATAAGCTGTATGGCCCACTCTAACTCCTTTCAGTCACACAAACTACACCAAGAATCACAACTATGTACCCACTTTCTGTTACCCTAATTACACTGTAAGACCACAGCCTAGCTGGTGGGCTGCATTTACTTACTATTCAAAGTCCAATACTACTAACTCACACTTCATCAGAAGTCTACAGCTTTGCCACAGACCTACTACAATATGTGTGTAAGCTTAGCTCCCTACCTGCTATTTTTTTGGCTAAATCTGCGCCCTCACTCTGTAGTTCCTTTCTTTCACCTATTAGAGGTCTAAAAATTAGCAATACATTAGCGAGTTACATACTTTTTATAACTCACACCGCACCATAAGTCTATGGTCTAGCTGCTTACGTGTGTGTGTTTTTGGTTTTTTTTTGGTCTGGTCGGCGTGTCGTATTCCAAAAAAATTGGGATAAATTTAAAATTTGGGCTAGAAGCCTGTCATACCTAGGCCTACTGACTTCCATATTTAGGTATACCTTCTTCATTACTTCCTAATGGCTCATAAGCCTTTAATTTCTGTATCTACACCATGTTCTAGCAAATAACTAGATTTTCTCCTTTTTAAACTCAGCATTAAACTCAGGTCTATCTGTAAGTCTCCTGTAACTTCTTTTAACTCCATCATGCACATGTGGTTTCGCTGGAAAATGACTTGGATATCTGTCAACTGTACTTCGACTTGGTCAACTAGCTTTACTGGGCGTCTTGGCCATGCCGGCCTCCCGTCGCTTAAAAGCATCAACATTTTCAAAACACAATATGCTGCGCCAATGCTGTGGCGGGCTTCTCTACTTTAGTATTTGTTTTACTTTAATATGCAGAGCTCAAGATCAATCTCTCCTTTCAGTTCCTATATTTAACACAAATGCAGAGATTTGTTACATTACTCTGATTATTGCTTCACCCGTGTTGTTTCACCTTGCTATACAGATGCTCATTCATACAGAATGAAACAGAAAAAAACACACACACGGGTAAAATAATTCATCAACCCCACAAAGAAAAATTCACAACATACTATGCTTTTCGATCACTGTAACACTCGTCTATACAAATGAAGAAGCGCACTTTTCTCGGTGGGTGGGTGGCTCTTAAAAGAGCCTTTGGGTTTATACAGTTCAGCGGAGAACAGCCATTTACTTGGTTTTGGCCGCCTTCTCGGTCTTCTTGGGCAGCAGAACCGCCTGGATGTTGGGCAACACGCCACCCTGAGCGATGGTCACTCCTCCGAGGAGTTTGTTGAGCTCCTCGTCGTTACGGACGGCCAACTGCAGGTGACGCGGAATGATACGGGTCTTCTTGTTGTCGCGGGCAGCGTTACCCGCCAACTCGAGAATCTCAGCGGTCAGATACTCCAGCACAGCGGCCAGATAAACAGGAGCGCCGGCACCGACACGCTCGGCATAGTTCCCCTTACGCAGGAGCCTGTGTACACGACCCACAGGGAACTGGAGCCCAGCGCGAGAGGAACGAGTCTTAGCCTTAGCTCTGGCTTTGCCGCCGGTTTTTCCTCTTCCACTCATCGTGTAGATCAGACTAGTTCTTCTAACAAAGTAGAAATGAACTGTTCAGCCCGCCTAATGTTCTTCATATAGCCATAGCGGCTCCGTTTCTATTGGCTAAAACGCCCTGGCCCCCAACAGCCAATCGTGTTAGTGCCCGCTCTCCCTCATTCGCCCCCTCCCCTCTGCGCTGTCCCCTCTGTGTGAGTGTATGCAGGAGAGAGAGAGAGAGAGACAGACAAAGAAAAAAGAAACATGTCCCTGTATTCTTGCTATTTCATACACAATTCCGGCTAAAATCAATGCACGTGCGGTAGTATAAATAAACAAAATAACAATCGATGATGATTATGATTATTATTATATACGGCACATAACAGGAAGAAAGGAAAATGACTGGTAAATAAATACATGCTAAAGCTTACTCTTGGTTTAGTTTTCTTCCTAAATACGCCCGCGCATGTAAAGAAAAAGAAATGTGTTTCTTTTTACTTTAGTAAAATATGGGCATGATTTATAATAACACATATCACATACTGTGTATGTATAAATATAAAATGTATGTATGTATGTATATGAATGAATGAATGCTTGAAGAAAAAAACAGATGGGCAGGTTAAGGAAAAAGAGGGAAAATAGATTCTAATCAGGCAGAGAAGAGTGTCTCCCTCCCCCGCTTTACCATTCACATCTGTATCTAAATATAGTCACATTTACAAAAAGGAACAAAAACAGGTTAAGAGTACATAACAATTCCGGTTCGAATCCATAATCCCACATCAGCTTTAAAAAATAACACTGGTGAAATACACTCATTCTCATTCAAACTTTTTGTTTTATAAATACACACATGCATATAAAAATTTAGTAAAATATGGACTTGATTTGAAAGGATAGGCAGACCAATGAAATGCGCGGGAAAACTAACAAAACAACAGTTTGTTTCCTCCATTCACATAAAACAAGTATAAGTATGATTTGCAAACATAATAAAAGGGAACAAAACTCGCTCTCTTGTTGAAAACGTGGGTGGCTCTTAAAAGAGCCGTTGGGTTCAATATATTGACCGTTGCTGTTTACTTGGAGCTGGTGTACTTGGTGACGGCCTTGGTGCCCTCGGACACGGCGTGCTTGGCCAGCTCACCTGGAAGGAGCAGGCGCACGGCGGTCTGGATCTCCCTGGAAGTGATGGTGGAGCGTTTGTTGTAATGAGCCAAACGAGAAGACTCACCGGCAATGCGCTCGAAGATATCGTTGACGAACGAGTTCATGATGCCCATCGCCTTGGAGGAGATACCGGTGTCGGGATGGACCTGCTTCAGGACCTTGTACACGTAGATAGCGTAGCTCTCCTTCCTGGTCTTTCTGCGCTTCTTTCCTCCCTTACCGGCCGTCTTAGTCACGGCTTTCTTGGATCCCTTCTTCGGCGCGGCCTTGGCTGGTTCTGGCATGGTCGCTATCTTCAAGTAAAACTGAAGAATGAGGAGGAGCGCCCGACCCCCAGATAATTTAGACTCCGATATTCAAATATACTAGGCCCCGCCCACGCCATACTTGCCTAACAATTGGACAATAATAAACGGCTCATATGACGCCTCTCTCCTAAGCCCCTCCTCCCTTTCTTTGTTCACCTTCCCGCGCATTCTCTTCTATTGTGTGCCGTGTACTGTACATTTACTTCTTTATTATTAAAAATGGACAGAACATAGAATACACAGTGGTACATGAATGCTTCAACCTTAATGTCGGAATGAAAATCACAAGTCCATATCTAAAAAAATAATTGTACTCAGTCTTCTTAATACAGTTTAAATACATTTTCATTGAACTGTTTAACTACAAACTATTAAATTCATCTTCACCCTACATCTTGTTTTACACAGTTTAAATTAAATGACGGTGAATAACGACCCCCAAATCCCATCCTACCCACCCCCACCCTACTGAACTGTTCATACCGTGAAACTGCAAGTCCGAAAAAAAACTTTAGACTTCTTGTTGTAAAAGTTGTTCTACTGTATAAACTGATGACATTTGATTCTCGTGTGATTATTTTAAAAACACTGTATTTTAGTTCCTGTATTTAAATACATAACTCAGTAAATCTCTTAGTAACACAACAAATACACATACGAAACAGTCTCTTTTACTCTTACTTGCATGTCCTCAATTTGACCACACGATGGCGTCCAAGCTCCATCAATGACAAATACACCGCTGCACTAAACTCTCTACTCCACTGGCGCAGCGCTACCTATTCTGACTTACGTGGTGCACGTAGTGTTACGAACGTGCTTAAACTACACGTGTTATTCTTAAATTATTGCTTTAAAATCTGTTCTAACTGTTTCATTTTTTGTTCTTGTTAAACGAGAGCGAGCCTCGAAACTACAGACACTAGACCACATCAGCGAGTCTCGCGCCCATGCAGGAAAACGGTGTTGTATATACTATATAATACTACGACTGCGGGTTACCTGTAATTCTAACACTCATTCACAGAAGCAAGAACACAGTACAGGCCCTTTGCTTGGTTGCTCAACAACATACATACATACATACATACACACATACATACACACACATACACACATACACACATACATACATACATACACATACATACACACACATACACACATACACACATACATACATACATACATACATACATACACACATACATACATAATACACACATAATCGAAGACAGGGTGCTCGCTTTCTCAGAATAAAGATCTAGTATTGCGTCACAGCAGGTTCTTAGAACTCAGTGTTGATTAGAACACTTGCTCGTTTTTAATGAACTAGTTCTGTGGCTCTTAAAAGAGCCTTTGGGGTGTTTAAAGGAGTTTTACAGCACTCAGTTTCACTTACGCACACTCTCCGTGGATACGGCGGGTCAGCTGGATTTCCTTAGGCATGATGGTGACTCTCTTGGAGCAGACACAGCAGTGCTGGGTAGCACCACCTAGGAGACTGGAGAGCAGTAGAGCTTCCATGAACTGGCATAGAAGCTAAATATAATATCAGATGTTTAAGTGTTTAAGATGTCCACCTTCGATTCTTTATCAGGAGGTTCACTTTTAGTTCAGACTCTCCTACAAGTAACAAAAACATTCTATGTTGTTGTGGACTCTGGACTCTGGGGTGGTTTGTCCATTCAGTGGCCCCACATGCCCTGAAGAACAGTTGCTGCTGTAAGACCAGGTGTCTCTATCAGATGCCACCACTGAGTCAGAGAAGGTCCTCAGGAGTTTTTCCTGCACTCCAAATGACCTATAAGAGTACCTATAAGAGTCCACGCTCTCGATGTCCATACCATGGATGTTCACTGATGGAGGTGGATGTCTGCACCCATGGAAATCCACCACCAGTTCTTTGGTCTTCTCTGCGTTTATCTGGAGGTCTGCAGACACCAGCTTTGTGTGATTGTGTGAGGGAGCACATCAGGAAGCGTTCTGTTATTTAGTCCTGTGTACTGTAATCCTGGAATGCTGTTGAACTTGTTGGTGCACCTTGCACTCATAAACCTCAGCCATAAACACACGCAAACACACACCCACTCACACACTGTTAGAAAGATCTATTATTCCTGAAGTCACTCCGTAATGACACATACAGGTAAGGATTAAACCTTGTTTGCCTTTAGTCTGACCACAATACGTCATTACTGTTCTCGAAACCTGTTAGAAACAACAGACCTAATAAACAAAAGAAATTCTTCTACACAGCGTAGCCAGTTTTGGGGTAATTACTCTAAAACTAATCCAGCTGCCTCTCTTCAGATGTAATGAGATTACCCAGGGCCTCAGAACATCAGTGCTAGTATCTGGTGTAATGTGTGCTACTCATGTTTTATCTGGCGATTGGACTGAATACTGTCATAATGTTTTTTTTTCAGTCTAATTTTGATTATCAATTGATCAACTTGTATTTATACTCATCTTCATGCACAATGTAAGCAATCATTAAAACATAGAAGAAAGGATTGAAACGAGTTATAATCTTTGAAGTGGTAAAACATACTTATGTACTGTGGTATCCTGCTACATACCCACAGTGCCGTGGGAGTGTTGGGAGGCATAGCCATGCAGAGCAGCTGTGTGAGGGGGCTCTTGGGATGTGCCGTGTTCACATTAGTAGAGAGATTTATTGCAGATAAGTTGTTGTTGTTAGCTTAATGATGTGCACACGTTCTTTTGGTGCTATTCTGTGCTGGGCTGTGGGGTGTTAGCACAGTTTTTGTGCTGACCATAAAGTGGAACTGTGTAGTTGAAGGTGACCTGCCTGCTATCTTGACCGTATCAGCAGCGCTGACTAGTGTGTCTTCCTTGTTGCCTGTAATGAAAGAGCATTCATTCAAAATGTATTGGCTACATTGGTGTCAGAAGTGGGGTAGCACCACCTAGGAGACTGGGGAGCAGTACAGCTTCCATGAACTGGCATAGAAGCTAAATCTAATGTCAGATGTTTGTGTTTAAGATGTCCACCTTCCATTCTTCATCAGGAGGTTCACTTTTAGTTCAGACTCTCCTACAAAGTTTAGTCTTAGAAGCTGCTTCTACTTCTCACAACCTAAATAACCACAAAAACATTTAATGGTGTTTATATTCTGAACTCTGGGGTGGTCAGTCCATTTTGTGATGTTGAGGTTCTGGATTCTGGGGTGGTCAGTCCATTCAGTTGTGTTGAGGTTCTGGACTTTGGGGTGGTCAGTCCATTAAGTGGTGTTAAGGTTCTGGACACAGGGGTGTTTTGTCCATTGTTCTGAGAACAGCAGCAGCTTCTATGTTTGGTGTGTCTGTATCTCCTTTTCTCATTGAGGAGTGTTTTAAGCTCCTCCTGCAGGTACATGCCCTGAGGGACCTGCTGAAGAGTTCAGAGCCTTCACGTCTGTTCACCTGTCAGAACTGGTCACGCTAGAGTCGACACCAACAGAGCACGAGAGGACGCCAGGTTCAAATAGAGTTCCTCAGCTCTAGTACCTTCAGACTCATCTCCTTTCTCAGGTAAGAGAACACTGCACTTTATTCAGACCTACAAACGTTCAATAGTGCAGTCACAACAACAAAAGAATGGTGCATGGTACAAACGTTCTTCAGACTCTTCTACTTTCTTAAACGAGAGGGGTCTTCAAGAGTTATTTGGTAAAGATAGTGGTTCTGTTCAGTTCTATTAAGTCTGCATGCTTAATTGGTTCTACAGATTGCTGGAAAGAGTGCTATATATGGTTCTATACATTCGTAAAAGGATGGTTCATCAAGGGTTCTTTAGTAAGGACAGTGGTTCTATATAGAGCCAGGAACATTTTTGCATGCTTAAATAGCTCTTTGCATGGTGATAGAAAAAGTTTGGTGCAGAACCTTATTGAGCATTCTGCTGCGGTTACAATATCAAGCTTGTAAACAAAACAACTCTTTTTGGTGCTTTCCTATAGAACATGTTCTACATTAGTCTGAAGAACTATTTAAGCAGAATGTTCATTGAGTGTTTATGCTTCCATAAAGAATCTTTATTTGAGTGGGCATGACTGTGTAAAAGGTCTGAGGCTCCTGAGCTGATAGTTCAAAAGTCTTTTCAATAATTAGAACAGATGTAAATAATCAGACATACAATACAAAGTAACATGAATATCTTATTGTGAGAGAAGTAGATCAGATCTTGATCCAGTTTGAAGAACAAAGTTAGGTTCCAGATTTCTCCTGGATGCCCTAGACATTGTATGAATGTGTTCAGTTCCTTCAGCAGCAATCTTGATTTAGCTTAATGAAGTACTGAGCAGTCAAAGCAGGTATTAGATGAGAACTGTAAATAATACTGGGTTGTTTAGGAGAAGCTTGGAAAAGGTTTAATAAACACACAGAGGTATGGAAAAGCTCTACTTACTCTATTAATACTGTTTGTATAATAAATAATAGAGTTTACTGAGTACATAAAAGCTTCCTGTCTGGATATAATAGCTTTTTATATATAATAATGTGCCCTGAGTGCCTCAAACCTAGCAGTATGTCGGGACCACATTACTGCTCATTACTGAGGTGATTAGTTGAAGTGAGGTGCATTAAGTGCAAGGTGTTTGGAGCCCTGAGGTAGAAACTGTTTCGTGATCTGGTGGTCCGTGATTTTACAAGCCTGCTACATGGAAGCCGTGTAAAGAGGTTGTTTTGAGGGTGGGCTGCTATTTATTTGACACATTTCTGAGGGCTGAGTATCATGTATGTATATAACTGAAACTCATTAGCAGCTCTGGCCTCGGATTAAATCTTTAAGACAAAACAACATGTAATATAATGAGTGGTGTTGAAATGATGAATCATTCTCTGTTTAAGGTTCAGAACTGCAGCAGTGTGATATTCCTCTCTGCTGCGGGTGTAGTGAGTAACAGTGGATGAATATAAATGAGTAAATGAGAGTATTTCAGTGAGAGAGCAGGCTCAGACAGGACCGGCCCAGTGAATAACAGTCTGGAACAGGTGTCTGTTATTGTGTATTGTGTCTGAGAGAAGATCTACGACCTGCTTAAACCAGAACACCACTTTATTAATCTGCCTGTTTCACAAGCTCACATTTCACACAGTTATTACACATTTATTACACAGCACTCAGGAATGTGCCCTGTGTCAGATAACCTCATTACCGCTTAGCAGAGCACAAAATATGCCTGGGAAGAATAATAACAATTAACTATTATTAATAATAATAACAATAACATCAACAACATCACTACTATTACTAATAACAACAATAACATTGACAACACCACCACTATCAATAATAATAACAATAACATCAGCAACACCACTACTATTACTGCTACTAATAATAATTACTATATTAACATCACTAATATTATGTCTACAACTACTTTTAATAATAAACATCAACACCACTTCTACTGATAATAGATATAATAATATTACTAATAATAATAACAATAGCATCGACAACACCACTACTATTAGTACTACTATTAATAATATTAACGCCACCAGTTACTGTTTCTCATAATCGTAGTAATAATAATGATAAGAACAATAACAGCAACACCACTACTATTACTACTAGAACTACTTAACATAAATAATATTACTACTACTAAAAATAATAATAGTAATAATAATAACAAGGCCGTCATTACAACTACTTCTACTATTACTACTGCTACTGTTAGTTCTCCTGCTATCACAACTACTACTCCTGCCACCACTATTATTGCTACTGTTAGTACTACTACTACCACTACTGCTGCTACTACTACTACTACTACTACTACTGTTACTACTGCTACTGCTGCTGCTACTAATGTTAGTACTCCTACTACTACTACCACCACTACCACAGCTACTACTGTTAGTACTACCACTACTACTGTTAATACTACTGTACTATCACTACTATTACTACTGTTGTTATTGCTACTTATACTGCTGCTGCTGCTACTACTACTTCTTGTACTTTTACTACCATTTGCATTGCTACTACTACTAATAATCATAATATTATTATTATTATTATTAATAATAATAATAACAATAATAATACTGTTGCTACTACGATTTCTACTAATACTAGTACTGATACTGCTACTACTACTATTGCTGCTGTTACTACTACTAGTAGTTGTAGTATTACTGTTGCTACTGCTAGTTCTACCGCTGCTGCTGTTAATACTACTACTAGTAGTAGTATCACTGCTACTATTGCTACTATTATTACTAGTAGTAATAATATAGAACATTTATGGTGAAGATAATAATAACAACACCACATTATTTTTTGCCATCTGGACAACACAGATCAGTAACTGTTACAGATCAATAACAGTTAAAAAATACAAATATCTCAGTGTTAATCAGCAGAACACAGTAAATAACAAACAACAACAGGTACACAGACAAAACAAAAACATGCAGGTTTGAGAGACCAGTCTGGAGTGGCCAGAAGGTCAGAGGTCAGTGACAGCTGGTCAGAAAAGATGTGACTTGATTAAAGAATCTCACTATATAGCTTTTTTACGATCTCTGTTCATGTGAAAAGGTTTATTAAATAATTAACATGTTATATATTTTACCAACATGGTGAACTTAAAGAATACATAGAAATGCACTACAATGTGCAGAGAAACGTTGTGTGTAGGTGTGTTTCCTGCAGAGCATGTGATTCTTTATTTACACTTGGAAATGTTGTTTGACCTGAGGGTGTTGAAACATTTATATATATAGACCTGAACGAGAGAGGAACCTGACACAGAACTTGGCATGGGTTCTGTTTTTATCAGGTAAAAGTCAGTTTGTTAGCATGACGTGTGATTGTAGTAACTGAACAACACCCTGTGTACCAACTGGGCGTTATCGGGAAGCCTGGCACTGCTGGCACCAGCTCACTGAGTGAGGAGGTGTGAAGGTAAAGTCAAGGTCAGTAAATGTGGATCAGCTCTGGAGATCAGATCACCTTTAACCTTCTAACAAGTGCAGTGATTAACATTAATGTCAACGATATTTGGTCTTTACAATTAAAAGCTTTACAAAGTATATAATCTACACATAAAATAACACACAACTAAGACACACAACCCACAGTTCCCACATCACTAGACCAACTCTCTCGCCAACTCTCTCTCCAGTCTGATCTCCCAGCAATTCAATCTGATCTCCCATAGTTCAGTCTGATCTTCCGCAATTTAGTCTTATCTCCCACATACTTGTACATTCTTCTGCAATTCAGCCCAATCTTCCCTGGTAATTCAGTCTGATCTCCCGCAATTCAGTCAAATCCCCCTCCAGCAATTCAGTCTGATCTTCCGCAATTTAGTCTGATCTCCCACAAACTTGAGCTTTCTTCTGCAGTTCAGTCTGATTTCTCAGAATTCAGTTGGATCTCCCTCAATTCAGTCCGATCTCCCACAATTCAGCCTGATCTCCCACAATTCAGCCCATTTTCCCCAGCAATTCAATCTGATCTCCCATAGTTCAGTCTGATATTCCGCAATTTAGTCTTATCTCCCACAAACTTGTACATACTTCTGCAGTTCAGCCCAAATCTCCTCTGGTAATTCAGTCTTATCTCCCACAAACTTGTACATACTTCTGCAGTTCAGCCCAAATCTCCTCTGGTAATTCAGTCTGATCTCCCGCAATTCAGTCAAATCCCCCCCAGCAATTCAGTCTGATCTCCCGCAATTCAGTCTGATCTGCCGCCAAACTTGTATTTTCTCCCACAATTCTATCCAAGCAGATTTACCCACTGGATCCAGGTATCCTGACATACAGTGAGCAGGCTGCTGATTGAATGATAGCAGGTGATGGGTATAGCTGATTGGTTGTGAGCAGAAAGAGGCTCCACCCACTGCACATCACTGAAATGAAGACTTGTTTAAATGCTGCATGTATAAGTGACAAGGAAACGTTGGGAACAGAGCTCAGCAGCGTCACTACGTACTACAATACTGAGACTTGGAATTCGGACATTTCTGATCGCCTACTCAGAAGTTTATAATGAAACTCTCCCTCAAGTTGGACTTCCAGTTGGGAAACTGAAGCACACTGTGTATATGAAGCTCAGACAAACGCTGCTGTTCTTCTGAAACATGGTTTGTAGGTTCTCTGTGGAAGATGTTTGTATCTGTGTGTCTGATTTAATGTAAATGGAGTGATTTATACTGAACAGGTAGACAGAAGTGACTCATCTGCAAATTCCCATTCAGTAGCAGGTCCAGATAGAGTCCTGAGATCTCACTCCTTAACTACAGTGCATAACACAGGTGGCCTGGAAGCCTCGAAGTCCAGAAATGTCCTTAGCAGTGAAGTGGCAGTGTTTTCATGCAGCAGTGCAGTGTCACCCAAATAACCAGCTCAGGCAGGCAGGTAGCTGTGATGAAGTCAACCGACCCAAAAGTCCTCATAGCTCCGGCACCAGTCCAGACTTGTTATATAGCACAGACAATGGTTCTGCTATAGTTCTGAGGTCAAGCATTTAGATAAGACTCTATATAGAACCACGTTCAACAACATCTCCACCAGCCTGAAGAACCTGCAGACATACAGAACCGTTAACTTCCTTAAAGAACTCAGGAGAACCGGTATTTTGGATGTGTAGTAAAGTTTGTTTGTTTATTGTTTACCTCTAGAAGGTCTGTGCTGGTGTGAAGATGCCTCCTCCTCACCCTGTCCCGGCCGAGCGGAGGATGAGCGCTGTGGGCTCCTACTCCAACCCCGACAGATTCCTGGGGCAGGACTACCAGAAGCTCCACCGAGACTTCTATGAAAACCGAGCCCGATTCCTGGACAGCACCTTCCTCCCAAACGAGAACGCCATCGGGCCCGGCCTGCTGAAGAACGAGGACATGGCGAAAGTGAAGTGGGCGAGGCCGACGGTACATGCTAAACTGTTCTGATGAAATTATAGTATATATTATGGTGAGCTAGCGGTTAGCATTCATCATAGTGTGCTAGCAGTTAGCATTTAGCACTGCTAAACTGTTTTAATGATGTTATAGTTTACTATGGAGGACTAACAGATAGCATTTAGCACTGCCAAACTGTTTTAATGATGTTATAGTTTACTATGGAGGACTAACAGATAGCATTTAGCACTGCTAAACTGTTCTAAAGAAAGTTAAAGTATTTATTATGGTTTGCTAGCGGTTAGCATATAGCACTGCTAAACTCTTCTAATTATCTTATTTTTTTATTAATTAACACACAGGCTGCCCTAATAAATCATATACTGAGCAAATGTTTAAATCTAGAGTTAAAAGTTAGCGTTAAACACTAAACACTGTGTTAAAGAAGTTAAGCTGTCCTAATGACGTTATACGATTTATCATACTGCATTAGTGGTTAGCATTTTACTTTAATAAACAAACATAGTGCCCTGATAAATGTAGTATTTATTATACTACACTAATATTTATATGTACTGAACACTCCCTACTGTTGCTTAGCATTCAACGCTAATAAACACTCCCTGCTATAATGATACTGGTAGGATAGGTCATACAGTGTTATCAGTTATCACTAATTAACACACCCACTGTTGTGATTAAGTTCAGATACATGTGAGTGTATAATATTAATAAAGATAATAAAGTTTGGATTCATCATGCGGTGCTGGGCTTTAGCTTTTATTAGCATTAGCTCTAAAATAAACATGCTTTATTTATGTTTATGCTGAGAAAGTATTAAAATAAAAAAAAAAAAATTTAATTGAAACAACATTATACTTTACAGTGTGTAGAATCAGAATAAGCACAACTAGAACCGAGCATGCAGTAAAACATGAGACACACGTGTAGAAACAGTGTAGAAACAGAAACAGTCCTGCTGTGACTGTTTGCGCTGATCCAGGATCAGACATTATAGCCCTTAACGAGGAGCCAGGAACCTGTTCAGAGTGCTCTGTTTACAGGCCTGTAGGGTTTATCCCACATTACAGACCACCTGAAAGCCCCTCTGCTCTGAGCCTCAGTGACATATGTTCGTGTTCTGGTTTCAGAAGCTGGTGAAGGATCCTCATCTGGTTGTGGACGGAGAGTCCCGGTTTGACTACGCTCAGGGAGAGCTTGGTGAGGCTCAGGCCGAGGGCGGTGTGAGGACGTGGTACAGATGTGTGCAGATGTTATGATGGACTGTGTTTGTCCTCTTTCTGATCTGCAGCTTTGATCTTTAGGGAACTGCTGGTTTCTGTCCGCCATCGGCGCCATCACGTTTCAGCCCGACATCCTGAATCAGATCATTCCTGCTGGCCAGTCCTTCCAAAAGGAATACGCCGGAATTTTCCACTTCAGGGTGAGTACAGCATGTACAGGGCTGGTGTTGTTCCTCCTGGTGGAGCTCCTCCTGGGAGGTGGGGGGGTCTTGTATGAAGAGTTTGATTAAATCCTGAGTCGTTATGGTTGTTGATGTGTTCTGTGCTCTGATTGGCTGATCATGGTTCTGATTCTGCTCCTTTGCAGTTCTGGAGGTTCGGGAAGTGGATCGATGTCGTGATAGATGATAAACTGCCCACTATTGATGGGCAGCTCATTTTCGTGAACTGCAAGACTCGGAATGAGTTCTGGCCTGCTTTGCTGGAGAAAGCATACGCCAAGTAGGTCCATATGTTATCTTCATTATTAATAACTGAATAATAATAGTTATAATAGTAATAATAATATAAATAGGAATTATAATTACAATGTAATTACTATTATGTACAGTGTTGTAGACAAGTACCCTTTCTAATATTGCTAAATGCTGAGAACACTGCAAATAATGACTGATTACTAACTAGTTGTAGTACTAATAAGAAAAGCAAAATTTTATTGCTATTAATTAAAAACTACCACTATAATTTACTACTCCACGTAATACCAGTATTAATACTAATGATTAAACACCAATAATTACTACTTACTAATTCTCCTACGAATTATTATATTCACTACAAACAAAACATCTCTCATTATTATTATTATTATTATTATTATTATTATTATTATTATTATTATTATTACATTGTTGTTGTTATAATGTTGTTATTATATTTACCAAAAACAATTACTTTTACTAATATTACGAAATAACAATAACAATACAAATATTGACTAACAACTGCTGCTACTAATTTTAGTACTACTAATAATTATAGAAATTATAGTATTATAGTAATATATATAGTAATATATTGTAAACCATACATGTCATAATATTTATATTGCGCTATATTGTGTATTATTAATGTATTGTTATTTATATTGTTTCTCTTAGTACAATGTACTGGTACTATTTTTTTGTTATTTTATAATGAATAACAATAAAAATTATATACTGTACTTTAAAAACATTTATTTCAATTACTATTGTTGTTGTTTTATATTATTGATATATAATTACTATATTATATAAATACTACTACTACCACTATAATATACTACTTAATATGATACCAACATTAATACTAATGACTAAACACTAATTATTACTAATTACTACTCCTAAGAATTATTATAATAACATTAATCAGCTGAATATTCATTATAAACAAACACATTTCATTCTTTTTATTTGGATGCACATTCAACATTATTATTATTATTATTTTTGTTGTTGTTGTTGTCTTTAGTTTTAGTACTAATAATAGTTAAAGTAATTATTTTCTGTCCTATAATACTGTAAACAATTTATGTTATAAGATTTATGTTACATGTTATATTATTTATTTTGAATGTATTGTTACTTTTTGTTTGTTAGTATAATGTTCTATTACTACTTATAAAATTAATAACAATAAGAAAAATATACTGTACTGTAAACACATTAATTTCCATTACTATTGTTGTTGTTTTATTTTATTTGTTATTATTGCCACATCAATTAAATACTACTACTATAGCATTCTACTTATAATATAATTTGCTAAATTTCCTTCGGGATCAATAAAGTATCTATCTATCTATCTAATTCCAATATTAATACTCATGTCTAAGTACTAACAATTACTCATAACTGCTATTCCTAGTAATTATTATAACAGCAATAAGTTGAATATTCATTAGAAACAAAACACATTTATTTACCTATATTTATATGCATATTCTTTGTTATTACCATTGTTACTTTTATGTTGTTGTTATATTGTTGTTATTGTTAATTTTATCAAAACCAACTGCTTTTTCGAATTTACTCAAAACTAATAACAACGCAAATAATGACTGATAACTACTGCTACTACATTTTGTACTAATAATATTGACTGTAATTATAAGTATTTACTACCATGTATGTTATTGTAAACAACACATGAAACAAGATTTATATTGCTAATTATTGCCAATAATTACTAATTAGTACTACTCCTAATAAATATTATTAATATATTGATCAGCTTATTATTCATTATAAACAAAACACATTTCTTTATTTTTACTTAGATGCATATTCTTTGTTATTATTATTGTTGTTGTTGTTGTTGTTCGTTAGTTGTTTGATCATAGATGCTGTTTGTTTGTTTATTATCAGTTGTAGGTGAGATATGGTATAAAGTTGTGTGATTAGACAGATTTAAGTTGTTATTGTTTATTGTTTATTGTTTATTGTTATTATTGATAATGTTTATTCAGGGTATGTGGTTCGTATGCGGATTTGAACGGAGGTTTTGTGTCCGAGGCTTTGACGGATTTTACCGGCGGGGTGCACATGACCCTGCGGCTGAGGGAGGATCGCCCTGAGCTGTGGGGACTGATGTACCGAGCATTGGCGTACAAGTCCATCATGGGCTGCGGCACTCCACCGGGGGTAAACGCACAATACACACAATATACACAATACACACAATACACACAGTACACACAATATACACAATACACACAGTACACATGATATACACAATAAACACAATACACACAATACACACAGTACACACAATACATATAGTACACACAGTACACATGATATACACAATAAACACAATACACACAATACGCACCATACACAATACACACAGTACACACAATACACATAGTACACACAATACACACAACGTACACAGTACAAACAATACACACAACATACACAATACACACAGTACACGTAATACACACCATACACACAATACACACAGTTTACATTCTGGATCATCAGGTTAAAATCTTTCAGGTTCAGAGAAACAGCAAAAACATGATGTGTGTATAAGAAAACTGTACACAACAGAATTTATTACTGAATGAAATAACAGCAATTATTAATATTTCAATATAATCATATTTTAATATATTAATATATCAATGTATTAATATCTCAAATGATTCCAAACTCTTAAACAGAATCATACACATAATTATATACTTCTCGTTTACTGTATTTCTAGGCGACTCCAGCCAACACAGAGCTTCCCAACGGGATAGTGGAAGGTCACGCCTATACTGTAACCGGAGTAATCAAGGTGACACAATATCTTGTACTATTGATCATTATGAACAGAATAAATCAGTGGTTTATTGATTGATTAATTTATTAATTAATATCCTATGAATACTGTAGGAGTAACTAGGTGTTTCCAATAATGTGGCCAATTAGTGAAAGCACAATGTTGGTGTTTCTAATAAAGTGGCCAGTTAGTGGAAGTACAAGGTGGGTGTTTCTAATAAAGTGTCCAGTTAGTGGAAGTACAAGGTAGGTGTTACTAATAAAGTGTTTCTAATAAAGTGGCCAGTGAGAGAAAGGTGTTTTAAGTTACTGTGTTGCTATATGGGATCTCAAAAATCCTATTGTCTAAACTGTCTTATTTCCAGGTGAAGACCCAAAACGGTCAGTCAGTGAAGCTGGTGAGGGTCCTGAACCCCTGGGGTCACAGAGAGTGGAACGGTGACTGGAGTGATAAGTAAGAGCTGTTGATGGTCATTCATGTCTGTACTGTGCGTTCCTGTTCTGCCTGCTGTCAGGTAGAGATGCTAAATAGCTGTGAAGTGATTGTGAATCTTGTGTAATTACACATGTTTGCTCAGCAGCTTTTCAAAAGCCTGACACTTGCGTAACAGAAGCACAAAGCCGGGTGACTCGGGAGTTCCCTCAGGGCTTCATCTACATTGTGAATCACCAGAACAATGAGACAGGCTGAAACCACTCATACCGCTTCTCTTCTCATGAAACCTGAGCAGCACACTGTGTTCTCTGGGTTTTAATCACATGAACAAGAAGTTTTTAATCTTTAGTCTCATTAGATAAATAATATTAATTAAATACTTGCATAAATGCTATCAATTATTCAGTATCCAATATAAATTATTCAGTATTTACTATCAACTATACAGTATTTACTATCAACTCAGTATTCCCTATATATTATTCAGTATCTACTATAAATTGTTCAGTATTTACTTTGAATGATTCAGTATCTACTATAAATTATTTTGTATATACTCTGAATGATTCCGTATCTACTATAAATTATTTAGCATCTACTAATAATTATTCAGTATTTACTATATATTATTCAGTATCTACTATAAATTGTTCAGCATACACTATGAATATTCAGTATTTAATATTAATTATTCAGTATTTACTATTAATTATTCCGTATCCTCTATACATTATTCAGTATTTACTTTAAATTATTCAGTGTATATACTATGAATGATTCAGTATCTACTATAAACTATTTAGTATATACAATTAATTATTCATTATCTACTACAAATTATTCAGTCTATACTATAAATGATTCAGTATTTACTATAAATTATTCAGTATCTACTATAAATGATTCAGTATCTACTGTAAACTATTTAGTATATACTATAAATGTTCAGTATCTACTATCAATTATTCAGTATCTACTATAAATGATTCAGTATCTACTATAAATTATTCAGTATCTTTTATGAATTATTCATAGTGTATTATGTCTTCAGATCAAAGACATAAAGGACTGTCCAGATAGCTGCCAGTGTAAAGTTGTAAACCCATGGTACTGGGGAGCTATTAGAGTGAAATATATTGTAATGAAGTTTATATGTTAAATCATTAAATGTTGGGATGGTGTACTATTTTCAGTTTTATGGAGAAGAGTTTGTTTATTATACTGGTGTGTTTATATTATTATACTGTGTATTACTAAAAAAAAAAGTATTGTCTTTAATATTTAGTGTAATTAATATGTTTTCCTCCAGATGACAACTTAATAATTATTTCCTTCATATCTTAATACTCATACTAATACTAAAAGTCATGCAAATACAAATTCTACATACTAAACTAATATTAATATTAAATTAATACTAATACTAAACTAATAATAAAAAAAACTAAACCAATACATAACCAATAAATAATAATACTAATACTAAGCTAATACTAAATGCAGAGGAGCCTTCCTGAGGACTGATGTGATGGATGTAGGTGGAATGTGATCAGGTTGTGTGACAGTATTTGAAAGGTCTGAGTTTACTGACTCTGCAGGTCTGAAATGTGTGAGAAGGTTTTAATTTGTTCTTCATGTAAAGCTCCTCTGAGGTTCTAACGTTGTGTTGAACCTGTTCCCCAGCTCTCCTCTGTGGAGGACGGTCAGCACGGAGGATCGCAAGTGGCTGGACAGTAAAAATGATGGGGAGTTCTGGTAGGCACATTAACTTTAATACATTTATTTTGTAATAAAACTACAATTCCTCCTAAAAACAAACTATGAGCTGTTAATTAAATAAAGTGTAGCGCAAGAAACGTCCCCCGGTTCTCCTCTTATCCCGAATGCAGCTGATCAGCCCGGACGTGTTCGGTGTCTGAAGTTTGTTTCTTTAGTTTTAACACTGGAGCTACGAGACTAATGCTAATGCAGCTAACAGGTTACGTAAAGCTTATACTCTCCACATGCTAACCACATGTCTAGATGTTCACATGTTGGTCTGGCACTGTGTGAAGCTCTGATAGACCTGATTATGTGATTTCTGCTTTGGAGACATGTGATTTGCACTATGCTAGTAGGATATAAATTATTGTTTGCTATCTTAGTTTTGCTATAGCAGTCAATGCCTTAAATAAAACGACAGCCTGGCTGAAGGTTTTCATTTAAACCTTCCACTCATGTATACAATGTTGGGCTGAAAATAAAAATTCAGATTCATTTGTTTACTTTTTAGCTCTGTTAGTTTAGTAACATAATTAAGTTGCTAAACTAGCCTCATAACATGATGCTAATTGAAGGCGTACAGGTTTCTATTACCTGGTAGGTTTACTGTGGTGGGATTATTTGAACTGGAAAGTCGGAATATCCGGAATATCCCATTCCGATTCGTCATTCTGATTTTCAAAATCCAGCTTCGCAGCATTATTCTAATCAGTGTTTTTAATTTCTTGTCTTCCATCATGTCGCTATTTGTTGAGCCGTAAGCTTCTTGATAGGCTTGTTAGCCATTAGCTTCAGTGTAAAACTGAAGAAACACACTTCAGACCAGAACCCTCTTGGCTGATGGAGCACATCAGAGGTGAGGATGTGTGAGATGATTCTTTAAGTGTAAGATGATTCTCGTGTTGTTGTGATGTTCAGGATGTCAAAGGAGGATTTCTGGCAAAGCTTTGCAACTGTGGACATCTGCTGTTACACCCCTGCGTTCCTGGACGGCTCGTCTCCGAGCAGCTGGACCACAGCAAAGTTTGAGGGCAGCTGGGATGAGGAAACGGCTGGCGGCTCCATGGACCACAAACGTAACTACTTTTACATTTACAGCATTTAGCAGATGCTCTTATCCAGAGCGACTAACAGAAGTGCTTTGGTCAGAGTATATATTGCTAGCCAGTACAAGCAGGTTTAAGTCCAAACTACCCTTCAGCTCAAACACTGCCAGAAACAAGGACCACTACTGATACCTGGAGAGAAGAGAATAACATAAAGGGTTACATACATACATTACAAGTGCAATAGCTACTAATATCCAGCCAGTGTTTATACCTAGAGGATGAAAGAGTTAAGCCCAGCTGCATAGGTATAAGTGCTCATTTCAGTACTGCAGTAGATCAGTGCTCATAAGTGCTCCACAAAGAGACGCTGGTCCTCAGTCTGCGTTTAAAGTTAATTCCACCATCTGGGCTCCAGGACAGAGAAGAGTCTTGTTGCTGGTCTTCCATGCATCTTGAGGGATGGCAGGTGAAGCCGAGGAACAGATTGACCCTTGACCACTGGCTATAAGGAGCTGGTCCATTCCTGGCTTTATAGCATCAGAGTTTTAAATTTAATGGGAGCAGCTACAGGAAGCCAGTGTAGCGAGTGCAGCAGTGGAGTACCTACATACCATATAATACAATATGACATTATTAATCAACTTATAAATCCACACAGCATCAACCAGTCAAACACAGATTACTGTCTGACTCTGACTCTGTTCTTAAAAAGGTCTGATGTAGTTTTCCTTCCGAATTTTGACCAGCTAGAAAGTGAAATAAATTAAATATAAAATATAAAATAGATCTTTATATTTTCTGGCTAGCCATGGTTAATAGTAGCGTGGCAAAGTAAAAAAACATATACAACGCACACACATATACACACAAGAAAATATGTAAAAAACCTGTATAGAACAAAACTTATCTAGTTTGGAACAATACACACAATAATGAAAAAAAGAACATGTAGTATTTTCATATCTTCCACATTTTACCATCAACATCCATATAAACTCAGAAGACACGTGTAGCTTCACTGGTGGGTTTTATAGTAAATACAATGTGTATATGTGTTGTAGACATAGAGACCCCTGTTTACTTTCACCACCACTGTAAACACCATCACCACCACTGTAAACACCATCACCACCACTGTAAACACCATCCTCACCACTGTAAACACCATCACCACCACTGTAAACACCATCCTCACCACTGTAAACACCATCACCACCACTGTAAACACCATCCTCACCACTGTAAACACCATCACCACCACTGTAAACACCATCATTACCAGCACTGTAAACAACATCACCACCACTGTAAACACAATCACCACCACTGTAAACACCATCACCACCACTGTAAACAATTTCACCACCACTGTAAACACCATCACCACCACTGTAAACAATTTCACCACCACTGTAAACACCACCACCACCACTGTAAACACCATCACCACCACTGTAAACACCAGCACTGTAAACATCACCACCACTGTAAACACAATCACCACCACTGTAAACACCATCACCACCACTGTAAACAATTTCACCACCACTGTAAACACCACCACCACCACTGTAAACACCATCACCACCACTGTAAACACCAGCACTGTAAACATCACCACCACTGTAAACACAATCACCACCACTGTAAACACCATTACCACCACTGTAAACAATTTCACCACCACTGTAAACAACATCACCACCACAGTAAACAATTTCACCACCACTGTAAACACCATCACCACCACTGTAAACACCATCACCACCACTGTAAACAATTTCACCACCACTGTAAACATCACCACCACTGTAAACACCAACACCACCACTGTAAACAATTTCACCACCACTGTAAACACCATCACCACCACTGTAAATGCCATCACCACCACTGTAAACAATTTCACCACCATTGTAAACACCAACACCACAACTGTAAACAATTTCACCACCTCTGTAAACAACATCACCACCACTGGGGGGAGGGGGGTTCGTCCACCAGGGACAATTTTATGGCATTTAATAATAATAGAAATAATAAGAATAATGAAATTAATTAAATGTGAAAATGAAATATGCCACTTCTGACCAGTAGGTGGAGCAGTTTAACCAGTAACAGCTGAAACTGCAGTTTTGTTGAAACTCGGCCCAGGCGCTCTAGTCAGTGAGACATAATACACAATGACAGGAATTAAGTCTCATAATCTGTTTCTGGGGTCAGACATATTTAGTAGATTGGACATCAGTCAGTAACTGCTGGAATATTACTGAGTATTTAGACACACTCGCTGTGCTCACCTACTAAGTAGTACACTACTGAGTAGTGTAGACGTAGGAGATTTGGGACGGAGCCTGAGTTAGTAGTTTAGCAGCAGCTACTGACATCCTCACTGAATCTGCAGTTATTGAATGAATTCTGTTTTACTTTTCTACTCCAGAAAGTTTCTGGACGAACCCTCAGTACCCGGTGAAGATCCCAGCGGTGGAGCCAGATGGGGCGGAGCCGCAGGGGCTGAACCTGCTGGTGTCTCTAATGCAGAAACCCGACAACAGACACAGACGCCTCGTCCAGCACCTCCACATCGGCTTCAGTGTTTTTACAGTGAGTTTTAATTTAATAGTGTCGAGCAAATACGTGATTTACTATATTTAATTATCAGCATTAATATTTATATATTTATATTGACATTCATTATTTATTATCAGTATTGATATTCATTGTTTATTATCAGTATTGATATTCAGTGTTTAATATCAGTATTGATATTCATTGTTTAATATCAGTATTGATATTCAGTGTTTATTATCAGTATTGATATTCAGTGTTTATTATCAGTATTGATATTCAGTGTTTATTATCAGTATTGATATTCAGTGTTTAATATCAGTATTGATATTCAGTCTGTACTATCAGTATAGATATTCAGTCTTTACTATCAGTATTGATATTCAGTCTTTACTATCAGTATTTATATTCAGTCTTTACTATCAGTATTGATATTCAATGTTTAATATCAGTATTGGCATTCATTATTTATTATCAGTATTGATATTTAATGTTTAATATCAGTATTGATATTCATTATTTATTATCAGTATTGATATTCGGTGTTTAATATCAATATTGATATTCAGTCTATACTATCAATATTGATATTCAGTCTTTACTATCAGTATTTATATTCAGTCTTTACTATCAATATTGATATTCAGTCTTTACTATCAGTATTGATATTCAATGTTTAATATCAGTATTGATATTCAGTCTTTACTGTCAGAATTGATATTCAGTCTTTACTATCAGTATTGATACATAGAACTGATTTCTGAATGATAACAGTGTCTTCTGCTGGAAGTGGATACATTTACAGACCACAATCAATGAGAGCCGACATTAATAACATGCACACAGAGTGAAGTTCAGGCAGCCAATCAGATGCTCTGTTAGACACGCTGACCTCTTTATGCCTCGCTGTCTCTCTTCTTCAGATTAAAGATCAAACAGCATTTCCACCCACTGTCCTTACCCCAAATGCCCTGGTGGCGCAGTCTAAGCGTGGCACCAGCACGCGGGAGGTGATGGAGTTCTTCAGGATGAAGCCTGGAAGATACCTCATTGTGCCCTTTACCTATAAGCCCAACGAAACCACCTCGTTCATCCTGACCGTCCATTTAAAGAAAGAATGAAACGCCACCTGATCATTCACTCAAGCCGCAGCTTGAAAAAGCTTTTGAGCCGAAGGTGGGAGTTCATAGAGATACATATACAGAACAGATGCTGCGTTTCATCTGTCATCGGTAAAATTCATAAGAACACTGGACTGTGACGTTCAGCTTGTGATGTCCCTGTATATCAACAAAAATTTAAACAAGATTTGAGAATTTGTCCCAACCGGCCACTTCAATAAGCACATCTCCTTATAGCCACACTCACTGTCCTCATTTACCAGCTCCAGCAGCTGATCCACTCAACACCCACTACCACACACCACCACCACTATGCCAGAGTCACTGCAGTGCTAAGAATGATCCACCACCCAAATAGTACCTGCTCTGTGGTGGTCCTGTGGGGGTCCTAACCATTAAAGAACAGCGTAATAAAGTATACAGAGAATCAGATGAACTACAGTCTGTAAGTTTAGAACTACAATCTTGATTTAGCTTAATGAAGTACTGAGCAGTTGAAGCAGGTATTAGATGAGAACTGATAATAATACTGGGTTGTTTAGGAGAAGCTTGGAAAGAGTTAAATAAACACACTGATGTATGGAAAACACTACTTACTCTATTAATACTGTTTAATATTTAATAATAAAGTGTAAAAGCTCTACTTACTCTATTAATACTGTTTAATATTTAATAATAAAGTGTAAAAGCTCTACTTACTCTATTAATACTGTTTAATATTTAATAATAAAGTGTTTACTGAGTAAATAAAAACTTCCTGTCTGGAAGAAATAGCTTTTTTATATAAAATAATGTTCACAAGTGTCTAAACCTTTTACACAGTTCTGTATACACATGAAATCCTGTTTTCAGAAAGTTGACATACTGCACCATACGTAGATAAAAACAGAATACAATGATGTGTACTTGATTTGAACCCTGTATTTAATTATAAATAGTCCAAAGACATCATGTTTTACTTTAGTGAAGTTAAATAAGAGGTTTATAAATATCAGTGTCTGAATTCAGCACAGTTAACCAGTTACTCTCTGGAATATTGTCGTTAAAGGTTTAGTTACCACTGACCGGTGAAGCAGTCGTTTAAACTTGTACTGATGATTTTAAACTGTACACTTTGCTTACAGGAGTAAACAGGACCACTGATGGAATTAGGACATGTTTACTTTGCAGCTTGGAAAACAAAAAAAACCCTGAAACAAGAAGATTTTACAGGAATTACAATATGTGAATATTTTCTTTGTATATTGAAGTGGCAAGAAAATCTACAAAGAACAAATATTGCTTTTCATGCTTTTCATATTTTTCATACTGATATTAAAAACTGGCTTTGCAAATCTGTAATGCTAATCATCATCTGCTGTAAATTTAGATTTTATGTTATTAATTTATTTTTGTTTTAATTTTGTACTTGTCCAGAATTACTGGTAAAAATAAAGTCAAAATTGCTGTTTATGCTGAATATTAAAATTTGATTGACTACTTAATAAATCTTGTATTTCCAAAATGATTAGAGAAGGATAAAATAGAATTTACTTTTGCCTAAATATACAATTACTTTTGCATGTATGTTTGTATATGGTTAATTTAGTTCATTCATCACCGACACAATGTACAGGTTCGTTCGAAGGTTGTAACAGCTTGTTTGGAGTCCACACAGACTTTTATTAAACTGTATTTCCATTTTTCCTATTTAACCATAAATTCTGTATGTAGTATTTAAAGCTACACTGTGAATTCAGCTAAAAACTTCACATCAGCCTGAAGTATTTGAACAATCTTTCCTGAATCAGAACAGCTGTATCTGATTAACATTTATGGAAAATCACAGTTTGGTTGGTTGAATGAGGTTTTAACTCATGCTTCACTCATATCACATCAAATCATTAACAGACGTTTTACAACCTGCTGTATTCTTGCTGTTACCCTGCTCTGAAAAAAGCCGTGCACATAGCGTAATTTATCACAGCACAAAAACAATCTTCTGAATTATTTTATCTTCTGAATTATTATTTAGTCTCAGGATTATTAAGAATACATTAAGGTAATACCATTTCTACAAATTCAGTGTTTATTTTACTTGAAAGGTTAAACAACAGTTACTCACTTTATTCTTGGTTACTAAGTTTTACCAAACCTGCTTCTTCAGCACAGTTTTCTTACCTGACCGGCCTTCTACTGAGCTGCCACCTCTAAAATACCATCTACAGGTCTATGGAGGAAATCTGAGTTTGTTGTTCTATCAATGATGGTAAGCTGTCCAGATACAGCAAAACAGGTCTAAACCATCATTCTACCACCACCATGTTTCACAGATGGTATAATGTTTATTGGGCATGCAGTGATTTCTTTTATCCAAATAATAATGGCTTTTATTTAAACCCATTTTGGTCTTTTTAATTCTGCAAATAAAAAGTAAATAAAAATCAGAATGAGACCAAGCACCAAACTTTGGGGAGAATGGAGCAATGGAAGAACTGCGATTGTGAATATTCATACTGCTTCCAGTTTGTGAGATATGACCTTGGCCAAGAGAGGGCAGTACCAGTGATCCTTAATAGAGGATTCAAGGAGAGAAAGAAGTATGGAGTAGTTAATGGTGTCAAAAGCTGCAGTAAGGTCAAGCAGGATGAGATGAGAACTGATTCAGTGCTAGGCTGTGAATGAAAACCAGACTGTAAAAATTCAAACAGGTTTTTGGAGATAAAGTAATGTTTGAGCCAAGAGGCAACAACACGTTCCAATATTTTTGACAGAAACAGCAGATTAGAGGTAACAGCGGCTAATTTGAGTGTTTCAGGGACAGAACCAGAAGTAAAAGAAGAGCAGCAGTGATGGTCAGTGGAGGAGAGGAACAGCAGTGATGGTCAGTGGAGGAGAGGAACAGCAGTGATGGTCAGTGGAGGAGAGAAACAGCAGTGATGGTCAGTGGAGGAGAGGAACAGCAGTGATGGTCAGTGGAGGAGAGGAACAGCAGTGATGGTCAGTGGAGGAGAGGAACAGCAGTGATGGTCAGTGGAGGAGAGAAACAGCAGTGATGGTCAGTGGAGGAGAGGAACAGCAGTGATGGTCAGTGGAGGAGAGGAACAGCAGTGATGGTCAGTGGAGGAGAGAAACAGCAGTGATGGTCAGTGGAGGAGAGGAACAGCAGTGACGTTCAGTGGAGGAGAGGAACAGCAGTGATGGTCAGTGGAGGAGAGGAACAGCAGTGATGGTCAGTGGAGGAGAGAAACAGCAGTGATGGTCAGTAGAGGAGAGGAACAGCAGTGAGGGTCAGTGGAGGAGAGGAACAGCAGTGATGGTCAGTGGAGGAGAGGAACAGCAGTGATGGTCAGTGGAGGAGAGAAACAGCAGTGATGGTCAGTAGAGGAGAGGAACAGCAGTGAGGGTCAGTGGAGGAGAGGAACAGCAGTGATGGTCAGTGGAGGAGAGAAACAGCAGTGATGGTCAGTAGAGGAGAGGAACAGCAGTGAGGGTCAGTGGAGGAGAGGAACAGCAGTGATGGTCAGTGGAGGAGAGGAACAGCAGTGATGGTCAGTGGAGGAGAGGAACAGTAGTGATGGTCAGTGGAGGAGAGGAACAGTAGTGATGGTCAGTGGAGGAGAGGAACAGTAGTGATGGTCAGTGGAGGAGAGGAACAGCAGTGATGGTCAGTGGAGGAGAGGAACAGTAGTGATGGTCAGTGGAGGAGAGGAACAGTAGTGATGGTCAGTGGAGAAGTGGAACAGCCCTTTTAATACGGGTCTTCTCACAGATATGAGGTTTTGTGCTGTCGGTGATGAATGTGACGTTTATTAACACATGGAACTCGAACGTAGCCTATCTGACCACCAGAAAGATGGAGCTACAGGCGAGGGGTCTCAGATCCAGTGGACAGTCAGTGTTCAATAAAAACTGTTACAGAACATGGATAGATGTGCACTGTGAGCACAGACTACTTGGTAGACAGTGACCTCTAGTGGTGATGGGAAAGTTTTACATTTGGAAGTGAACTCAAGTGTGTTAATTGTCTTGCCTTAATATGACTCTGTATAGGTGTGTGTGGAGTGAAGGAGGAGTGAAATGACTGGTGTGGGTGTAACAGCTGTGTTTACGCTGGTGGAGAGGAATCATGTCACTTACAGCTTGTGCACAAGGTGGCGCTATGAGAGTGGATGGCTGTATGATGGTTGTAAATGTATTTCTCTCTCTCTCTTTCGTTCTCCCTCTAAAACAACAATGAGGCCAACAGTATGTTGTGGCAACACAGAGTTTAGTCTGAGCCTTTTACCAACTCAGAATTTAATCTGAACTCAGAATTTAATCTGAACTCAGAATTTAATCTGAACTCAGAATTTAATCTGAACTCAGAATTGCTTGCTGTAAATTAAATGCATGGCACAATCAGTGGCTTTAGTGTGGAATGTGTGGAAACACATTTCCACATCAATCACATTTGAAGTACTTACACTACCACTCACACTCACACTCACTTATCTACAACCTGCTTACACTACCACTCACACTCAGTTATCTACAACCTGCTTACACTACCACTCACACTCAGTCACCTACAACCTGCTTACACTACCACTCACACTCAGTCACCTACAACCTGCTTACACTACCACTCACACTCAGTCACCAACAACCTGCTTACACTACCACTCACACTTAGTTATCTACCACTCATATTCACACTAGTTCGGCTCACAGTACTACTCATATTCAGTTTTAATGGTTTTTGCTCTGAGAAGAGAGATAGAGTTTCGAGGCACTGCTATCACTGCTCAGTGCTTCGCTTTGCACTGCTACTGTGTGTCCACATACTTTTGGCTGTGTATGATATGATGTTTTATTCTGACAGAAACTATAAATCTGAAAAGGGTTCATCATGATATATAGTGAAAGTGAAAGTGCATGTACACCTACACCTACATAGTATTTCACCACTCCTAAAATTCCTCAGTACCGGCACATTTCAGGAAACCAGTCAGAACCAGTTTAAGAAAAGCCCAGAGATTTCTCACTTTATACCCAAACATGAAACAGTAGGGGGCGCTAAAACCTAAACTTTCTTTAGGAGAAGATGTGTTTTATACAAAAACAGTAATGAGTGATGAATTAAAATTCGAAATAGGTTCAACATCAGGTTTATGTTTTGGGTTTCAATTAAGGGTTGAAGAAGTAGGATTAGGATTAAGGATTAAGTTTCATCATGTTTAAATTTTAGGTTTTAAACAAGATCAGAATCAGAATCTGACTTTATTTGCCAAGTATGCTCACACATACAAGGAATTTGTGTTTGGTTACAGAAGCTCACAGTGCACGATAACTAACATTACAGAAGTAGCACACCCAATCTACACACACACACACACACACACACACAGTGACATACACGCACAGACACACCTGTAAACTGAACATGTTAGAGTTGTATATTAAAAGTAAAGTGCTAAGTGCAGCAGTAAAGAACAGTGCAGACTGAATTAAATAGATATAAATATGGAGAACAGTAGAGTCACTGGTGGAGACAGTGGTACAGAGTGTTCTGAATTAAATAGATATAAATATGAAGAACAGTAGAGTCACTGGTAGAGACGGTGGTACAGAGTGTTCTGAATTAAATAGATATAAATATGGAGAACAGTAGAGTCACTGGTGGAGACAGTGGTACAGAGTGTTCTGAATTAAATAGATATAAATATGAAGAACAGAAGAGTCACTGGTGGAGACGGTGGTACAGAGTGTTCTGAATTAAATAGATATAAATATGGAGAACAGTAGAGTCACCGGTGGAGACGGTGGTACAGAGTGTTCTGAATTAAATAGATATAAATATGGAGAACAGTAGAGTCACTGGTAGAGACGGTGGTACAGAGTGTTCTGAATTAAATAGATATAAATATGAAGAACAGTAGAGTCACTGGTAGAGACGGTGGTACAGAGTGTTCTGAATTAAATAGATATAAATATGAAGAACAGTAGAGTCACTGGTGGAGACGGTGGTACAGAGTGTTCTGAATTAAATAGATATAAATATGGAGAACAGTAGAGTCACTGGTGGAGACAGTGGTACAGAGTGTTCTGAATTAAATAGATATAAATATGAAGAACAGTAGAGTCACCGGTAGAGACGGTGGTACAGTGTTCTGAATTAAATAGATATAAATATGGAGAACAGTAGAGTCACTGGTAGACACGGTGGTACAGAGTGTTCTGAATTAAATAGATATAAATATGAAGAACAGTAGAGTCACTGGTGGAGATGGTGGTACAGAGTGTTCTGAATTAAATAGATATAAATATGAAGAACAGTAGAGTCACTGGTGGAGATGGTGGTACAGAGTGTTCTGAATTAAATAGATATAAATATGGAGAACATTAGAGTCACCGGTGGAGACGGTGGTACAGAGTGTTCTGAATTAAATAGATATAAATATGGAGAACAGTAGAGTCACCGGTGGAGATGGTGGTACAGAGTGTTCTGAATTAAATAGATATAAATATGAAGATCAGTAGAGTCACTGGTTGAGATGGTGGTACTGATGGAGTGTTCTGAGACTATCAGATAAATAAAAAAAAGTGCAGTACAGAGAAGAAGAGTGAGAGAACATTTGGATATGTATGTATGTAGTAGACTGTATCCAGAATGTAGTGTGTGATGTTCAGATATTCATGAGTGTGATGCCGTGTGGGAAGAAGAAGCTTCTCTGAAGTCTGGAGGTCTTGATCCTCAACTGGCTGAAACGCCGACCTGAGGGAAGATACTGGAAGAGGTGATGTCCAGGATGTGATGGATCACGGACGATGTTCTCTGCCCGCTTCCTGGTTCTGGCCGTGTGCAGGTCTGGTATTGAAGGTAACTTCACCCTCGAATTCGAATTTTAATTCATCACTCATTACTGTTTTTGTATAAAAACACATCTTCTCCTAAAGAAAGTTTATGTTTTAGCACACCCTACTGTTTCATGTTTTGGTATAAAGTGAGAAATCTCTGGGCTTTTCTTAAACTGGTTCTGACTGGTTTCCTGAAATGTGTTCAGCCGGTACTGAGGAATTTGAGGAGTGGTGAAATACTATGTAGGTGTACATGCACTTTCACTTTCACTATATATCATGATGAACCCTTTTCAGATTTATAGTTTCTGTCAGAATAAAACATCATATCACACACGGCCAAAAGTATGTGATTAAGATTAGTGTTAAATTTGGTACAAGGCTTTGGGTTGAAGATAAAGTTAAGAATTAACTTTATTATCAGGTTAAAATTTTAGGTTGAAATTAAGATAAGTATTAGGCTTAGTGTTAGTTTTAAAATATAGGTTGCAGTTAAAATTAAGACTACATTTTGTATCAGATTTACATTTTGGGTTGAAGTTAAGATTAGGTTTGAGTTTAATGTTTAGATTCAGGGTCAATTAGAATTGATAAGTTTAGCTTCAAGTTTAGGGTTAAAGATTAGAATTATGTTTGGTATCAGTTTTATATATTTTTTTTAAATTACAGAATAGAATTTAGTTTAGCACCAACTTTTAAATTTGGGCTGCAGTTATTAAATTCTACATTAGGTTTTATATTAGCTAAATTTATATTTATATAATTTATATTAGCTAGGTTTAAATATTAGCTAAAAAGCATCTACAAAACATCTATATTAATATGTTGCAGACAGCAGTGACAGATAGAAACCTCTGTATTAATTTGTATTGACAAAACATAAAATTAATAGACAAAATACATTCAGTATAAATAGTGTTGCCAAAAATAGGATTGAAAAGCTGATCACTTGAGATTATCAAAGATAAACGTATCATGTGCCGAAACCAAAAGTACATATGTTAGCCTGGAGAAAAAAGCATCCCATAATTCCTCATTTTCCTCAGAACAGGTTTGTAGGCATTTTCATGAAAAAGCAAGCCAACACCCCTGAACCGGACCTCCTTCCCATAGGTTGGTTTTAAAAGGGCTTCTCAAATCTGTTTTCTGCACTGAATCCCTGACATGCAGCAGTTCTGAAGCTCCTCACAGCATCTCTGAACTTCCAAACTCTCAGGTAAAGAAATCCTGATTACTTTAACAGCCAGAATCATTGAGTAAACTACACACTGGTATATTTATGGTGCAAGAAACTACAGAATTTATACAAGAAAACATGCTGCACCAACACAGTGTTGTTTCTCACTTTACTCACTTTTTCCACAGGAACTGTTTGAATATATATATATAGACCCTAAGCACCTAAGCTGATAGTTTACAAAGTGTTTGTCTGATCAGTAAGTGTCCAGACACCAGATAAGAACAGCAGATCTGATTAGAACAGATGTAAATAATCATACATACGAACCAATTAACATCCTCGAGGAGAGCTTTGGAAATGGTCCAATATATCTAAGATGAATTGATATACAAGATGAACTACTTTAACTTATACTCATTGATCATTATGACGGGAAAGTAAATAAGGCTGTGTTTTACAAAATACTTAATGTATGTTGTGTAATATATATATATATATATATATATATATATATATATATATATATATATATATATATATATATATATATATATATAATTTTATTTGATTTTATTTTTTATTTATTTATATATTTTTTTATAGGTGGACTGAAAATGTTTCCAAGGCTCATTTTCACCGTATTCTTCTTCCTTTCCCTCATCACTCGGAGACAGATTCAGACATTTAAAATAATATCTTCATCCTCTAATACCCACCAGAACATCACAAGAGCAGCTATTTTACAGAAATCAGCAGAAGCGTGCAGGACCCATGTTGTACAACAGGGAGGAAACTTTGTTCAGGTAAGAAAAGAGCGGCGCTCACCTCAGCCACACAGCACATACACCTGTTAGCATTTAGTGTAAATGTAGAGGTTAGGGTTTAGTGTAAATGTAGGGGTTAGGGTTTAGTGTAAATATAGGGGTTAGGGTTTAGTGTAAATGTAGGGGTTAGGGTTTAGTGTAAATGTAGGGGTTAGGGTTTAGTGTAAATGTAGGAGTTAGGGTTTAGTGTAAATGTAGGGGTTAGTGTTTAGTGTATATGTAGGAGTTAGGGTTTAGTGTAAATGTAGGGTTTAAGGTTTAGTGTAAATGTAGGGGTTAGGGTTTAGTGTAAATGTAGGGGTTAGGGTTTAGTGTAAATATAGGGGTTAGGGTTTAGTGTAAATGTAGGGGTTAGGGTTTAGTGTAAATGTAGGGGTTAGGGTTTAGTGTAAATGTAGGGTTTAAGGTTTAGTGTAAATGTAGGGCTTAGTGTTTAGTGTAAATATTGAGGTTAGGGTTTAGTGTAAATGTAGGGGTTAGGGTTTAGTGTAAATGTGGAGGTTAAGGTTTAGTGTAAATATTGGAGTTAGGGTTTAGTGTATATGTAGGGATTAGGGTTTAGTGTAAATATAGGGGTTAGGGTTTAGTGTAAATGTAGGAGTTAGGGTTTATTGTAAATGTAGGAGTTAGGGTTTAGTGTAAATGTAGGGGTTAAGGTTTAGTGTAAATGTAGGGGTTAGGGTTTTGTGTAAATGTAGGAGTTAGGGTTTAGTGTAAATGTAGAGGTTAGGGTTTAGTGTAAATGTAGAGGTTAGGGTTTAGTGTAAATGTAGGAGTTAGGGTTTAGTGTAAATGTAGAGGTTACGGTTTAGTGTAAATGTAGGAGTTAGGGTTTAGTGTAAATGTAGAGGTTAGGGTTTAGTGTAAATGTAGGAGTTAGGGTTTAGTGTAAATGTAGGAGTTAGGGTTTAGTGTAAATGTAGAGGTTAGGGTTTAGTGTAAATGTAGGAGTTAGGGTTTAGTGTAAATGTAGAAGTTAGTGTTTAGTGTTAATGTAGGGGTTAGGGTTTAGAGTAAATGTAGGAATTAGGGTTTAGTGTAAATGTAGGAGTTAGTGTTTAGTGTAAATGTAGGAGTTAGGGTTTAGTGTAAATGTAGGAGTTAGGGTTTAGTGTATATGTATGGGTTAGTGTTTAGTGTAAATGTAGAGGTTACTGTTTAGTGTAAATGTAGGGGTTAGGGTTTAGTGTAAATATAGGGGTCAGGGTTTAGTGTAAATGTAGGGGTTAGGGTTTAGTGTATATGTAGAGGTTACGGTTTAGTGTAAATGTAGGAGTTAGGGTTTAGTGTAAATGTAGGGGTTAGGGTTTAGTGTAAATGTAGGGGTTAGGGTTTAGAGTAAATGTAGGTGTTAGGGTTTAGTGTAAATGTAGGGGTTAGGGTTTAGTGTAAATGTAGAGGTTACGGTTTAGTGTAAATGTAGGAGTTAGGGTTTAGTGTAAATGTAGGAGTTAGGGTTTAGTGTAAATGTAGGAGTTAGGGTTTAGTGTATATGTATGGGTTAGTGTTTAGTGTAAATGTAGAGGTTACTGTTTAGTGTAAATGTAGGGGTTAGGGTTTAGTGTAAATATAGGGGTCAGGGTTTAGTGTAAATGTAGGGGTTAGGGTTTAGTGTATATGTAGAGGTTACGGTTTAGTGTAAATGTAGGAGTTAGGGTTTAGTGTAAATGTAGGGGTTAGGGTTTAGTGTAAATGTAGGGGTTAGGGTTTAGAGTAAATGTAGGTCTTAGGGTTTAGTGTAAATGTAGGGGTTAGGGTTTAGTGTAAATGTAGAGGTTACGGTTTAGTGTAAATGTAAGAGTTAGGGTTTAGTGTAAATGTAGGGGTTAGGGTTTAGTGTAAATGTAGGGGTTAGGGTTTAGAGTATATGTAGGGGTTAGGGTTTAGTGTAAATGTAGGGGTTAGGGTTTAGTGTAATTGTAGGAGTTAGGGTTTAGTGTAATTGTAGGAGTTAAGGTTTAGTGTAAATGTAGAGGTTAGGGTTTAGTGTAAATGTAGGGGTTAGGGTTTTGTGTAAATATAGGAGTCAGGGTTTAGTGTAAATGTAGGAGTTAGGGTTTAGTGTAAATGTAGGGGTTAGGGTTTAGTGTAAATGTAGGGGTTAGGGTTTAGTGTAAATATAGGGGTTAGTGTTTAGTGTAAATGTAGGTGTTAGGGTTTTGTGTAAATATAGGGGTTAGGGTTTAGTGTAAATGTAGAGGTTAGAGTTTAGTGTAAATGTAGGGGTTAGGGTTTAGTGTAAATATAGGGGTCAGGGTTTAGTGTAAATGTAGGGGTTAGGGTTTTGTGTAAATGTAAGGGTTAGGGTTTAGTGTATATGTAGAGGTTAGGGTTTAGTGTAAATGTAGGGGTTAAGGTTTAGTGTAAATGTAGGTGTTAGGGTTTAGTGTAAATGTAGGGGTTAGGGTTTAGTGTAAATGTAGGGGTTACGGTTTAGTGTAAATGTAGGAGTTAGGGTTTAGTGTAAATGTAGGGGTTAGGGTTTAGTGTAAATGTAGGGGTTAAGGTTTAGTGTAAATGTAGGGGTTAGGGTTTAGTGTAAATGTAGGGGTTAGGGTTTAGTGTAATTGTAGGAGTTAGGGTTTAGTGTAATTGTAGGAGTTAGGGTTTAGTGTAAATGTAGAGGTTAGGGTTTAGTGTAAATGTAGGGGTTAGGGTTTTGTGTAAATATAGGAGTTAGGGTTTAGTGTAAATTTAGGGGTTAGGGTTTAGTGTAAATTTAGGGGTTAGGGTTTAGTGTAAATGTAGGGGTTAGGGTTTAGTGTAAATGTAGGGGTTAAGGTTTAGTGTAAATGTAGGGGTTAAGGTTTAGTGTAAATGTAGGGGTTAAGGTTTAGTGTAAATGTAGGGGTTAGGGTTTTGTGTAAATGTTGGGGTTAAGGTTTAGTGTAAATGTAGGGGTTAGGGTTTTGTGTAAATGTAGGGGTTAAGGTTTAGTGTAAATGTAGGGGTTAGGGTTTTGTGTAAATGTTAGTGTAATGATAAATGAAACTTGAAATAAATGCTCTATATTGATAAAGAGCACTGCAACATGCAGCATATAAACACATGTAAGAGTAATACATATTAAATTAAGTTGTGAAATATGATTCATGAATATACTTGTCCCTAAATGACGTGACAGTTTCAGTTTTAGTTATAATAACAAGACGTGTTGTGGTGTGAAGAATTTATGGTCTGTTGCATTAGTGTTCAGGATTATTCACATTCCATACGTTTATGTCAATGTTCCAGTTTACTGAAGCTAAAATGTGCCAGGTCTACAGAGTCAGATTAACCTTATTATATACAGCGTTGCTCTAGTGTGATTCTTTATTTGTATTCAATAAATAAATAAATTATATTTATGTATCATAAATAAATATATGAATAAATAAGCACACTGAAAAATAGAAGCAGAATATTCAGTACAATATGTACATAACCAGCACAGAACAGTGGACTCTATTGTTTTACTGTCCCACTACATTAGCATAGTCCTCTATATTTATTATCTAGATTAGTCCAGGTGTACGCTGGAAAGGGTCTACATTAGTCCAGGTGTTTGTTGGAGAGGGTCTAGATAAATTCGAGGTATGTTGGAGAGGGTTTACATAAGTTCAGTGGTATGTTGGAGAGGGTCTAGGTAAATTCGAGGTATGTTGGAGAGGGTCTAGATAAGTTCAGTGGTATGTTGGAGAGGGTCTTGATAAGTTCAGTGGTATGTTGGAGAGGGTCTAGGTAAATTTGAGGTATTTTGGAGAGGGTTTAGATAAGTTCAGTGGTATGTTGGAGAGGGTCTAGGTAAATTCGAGGTATGTTGGAGAGGGTCTAGATAAGTTCAGTGGTATGTTGGAGAGGGTCTAGGTAAATTCGAGGTATGTTGGAGAGGGTCTAGATAAGTTCAGTGGTATGTTGGAGAGGGTCTAGGTAAATTCGAGGTATGTTGGAGAGGGTCTAGATAAGTTCAGTGGTATGTTGGAGAGGGTCTAGATAAATTCGAGGTATGTTGGAGAGGGTTTAGATAAGTTCAGTGGTATGTTGGAGAGGGTCTAGGTAAATTCGAGGTATGTTGGAGAGGGTCTAGATAAGTTCAGTGGTATGTTGGAGAGGGTCTAGATAAGTTCAGTGGTATGTTGAAGAGGGTCTAGGTAAATTTGAGGTATGTTGGAGAGGGTTTAGATAAGTTCAGTGGTATGTTGGAGAGGGTCTAGGTAAATTCGAGGTATGTTGGAGAGGGTCTAGATAAGTTCAGTGGTATGTTGGAGAGGGTCTAGGTAAATTCGAGGTATGTTGGAGAGGGTCTAGATAAGTTCAGTGGTATGTTGGAGAGGGTCTAGGTAAATTCGAGGTATGTTGGAGAGGGTCTAGATAAGTTCAGTGGTATGTTGGAGAGGGTCTAGGTAAATTCGAGGTATGTTGGAGGGGGTCTAGATAAGTTCAGTGGTATGTTGGAGAGGGTCTAGGTAAATTCGAGGTATGTTGGAGAGGGTTTAGATTATCACATCTGACAGACTTTTTAAGGACTGTTCTGAACATTTAAGAAGTTACTTTTAAACTTTGAGATTATTTGCTGATGTGTTGGTGATGATGTGGAACATGTTGATCAAGTTTACATTTTGACTTTTAGTGATTGAAACGGCTGTGACATTTGAACAACAGGCCTGTAACGACAAAACTATGACTTTCACTTTTGGTTGTAATGAAAAGTATTTCTGATTTATGGTCAGTTGCGTGAGTGTTCAGGATTCTTCACATTCCATATGTTTATGTTAACATTCCAGTTTAGTGAAGCTGAAAGGTGGCAGGTCTCCAGAGTCAGATTAATCTTATTATATACAGCGTTGCTGTAGTAAGTGTAATTCATTTTTGATATTGAATGAATTAATAAAGAAAATTCATGAATCATAAAGAAATGCAGATACTAATCAATAAGCAGAATGTTCAGTACAATAGGTCCATAACCAGCACAGGACAGTGGACTGTATAATGTTACTGTCCCACTTCATTAGCCTGGTCCTCTATACTTATTATGAAATCATCTAGATTAATCCAGATGTATGTTGGAGAAGGTCTAGATTAGTCCAGATGTATGTTGAAGAGGGTCTAGATTAATTCAGGTGTATGTTGGAGGGGTCTTTGGCGGGAGAGAGGCAAGCTTTCGCAAGAGTCTCTGCGGTCAGTAGATCCGGCTGCAGAAAAACAGGTAACACTTGATTTAGCTGGTCCACTGTAGATGCAGTCCACTGTGAAGAATCCTGAACACTCACTCAGCAGACCATGAATCAGAAACACTTTTTGTTGGAGAAGGTCTAGATTAGTCCAGATGTATGTTGGAGAGGGTCTAGATAAGTTCAGGTGTATGTTGGAGAGGGTCTAGATTAGTCCAGATGTATGTTGGAGAGGGTCTAGATTAGTTCAGGTGTATGTTGAAGAGGGTCTAGATTAGTCCAGATGTATGTTGGAGAGGGTCTAGATTAGTACAGGTGTATGTTGGAGAGGGTCTAGATTAGTTTAGGTGTATGTTGGAGAGGGTCTAGATTAGTACAGGTGTATGTTGGAGAGGGTCTAGATTAGTTTAGGTGTATGTTGGAGAGGGTCTAGATTAGTACAGGTGTATGTTGGAGAGGGTCTAGATTAGTTTAGGTGTATGTTGGAGAAGGAATAGATTAGTCCAGATGTATGTTGCAGAGGGTTTCAAGTTTCAAGTTTATTTGTCATTTGCACATCATGCCAGGACATAACATGCATTGAAATGTTTGAGGTGAGGCTCAGATAAAACTCTACAGCAAGGCAGCATTATATATATAAAACAGTACAAACATACAATAAATAGACAATATTAAAGAAAAGATAAGCTAAAAATATACATATAGTTATAACTGAAATATATAAAGGACTATACAAAACATACACAAGATATAAACATAAGATATACAGGAGGACATCTGTGAAAAATGTTGCATAGGCAGGTTCTAAGTATATATATCTATTAAAAGTGACTTAGTGATATTGTCCATAGCAGCGATATCAGAATAAATAATATAAAGTGTAACAATGTAGCAGTGATATCAGAATAAATAATATAAAGTGTAACAATGTAGCAGTGATATCAGAATAAATAATATAAAGTGTAACAATGTAGCAGCGATATCAGAATAAATAATATAAAGTGTAACAATGTAGCAGTGATATCAGAATAAATAATATAAAGTGTACAGTGTAGCAGTGGTGGAGTGAACGGTATTGGGGTCTTTCAGCCTCACAGTTTGTTCAGGAGTCTGACAGCGTGTGGGTAGAAGCTGTTCAGTAGGCGTGTTGTTTTGGCCTGGATGCTGCGGAATCTCCTGCCTGATGGGTGCCCTCTGTCTAACCTGATCTTCTGGATTTTCCTCAGGCAGCGGGACTGATAGATGTCCTGTAAGGCTGGTAGTTTGTTCCTCAGGCAGCGGGACTGATAGATGTCCTGTAAGGCTGGTAGTTTGTTCCTCAGGCAGCGGGACTGATAGATGTCCTGTAAGGCTGGTAGTTTGTTCCTCAGGCAGCGGGACTGGTAGATGTCCTGTAAGGCTGGTAGTTTGTTCCTCAGGCAGCGGGACTGATAGATGTCCTGTAAGGCTGATAGTTTGATCCTCAGGCAGCGGGACTGATAGATGACCTGTAAGGCTGGTAGTTTGATCCTCAGGCAGCGGGACTGATAGATGTCCTGTAAGGCTGGTAGTTTGTTCCTCAGGCAGTGGGACTGGTAGATGTCCTGTAAGGCTGGTAGTTTGTTCCTCATGCAGCGGAACTGGTAGATGTCCTGTAAGGCTGGTAGTTTGTTCCTCAGGCAGCGGGACTAGTAGATGTCCTGTAAGGCTGATAGTTTGTTCCTCAGGCAGCGGGACTGATAGATGTCCTGTAAGGCTGATAGTTTGTTCCTCAGGCAGCGGGACTGGTAGATGTCCTGTAAGGCTGGTAGTTTGTTCCTCAGGCAGCGGGACTGATAGATGTCCTGTAAGGCTGATAGTTTGTTCCTCAGGCAGCGGGACTGATAGATGTCCTGTAAGGCTGATAGTTTGTTCCTCAGACAGTGGGACTGGTAGATGTCCTGTAAGGCTGGTAGTTTGTTCCTCAGGCAGCGGGACTAGTAGATGTCCTGTAAGGCTGATAGTTTGTTCCTCAGGCAGCGGGACTGGTAGATGTCCTGTAAGGCTGGTAGTTTGTTGCCTATGATGTATTCTGCTGTCCTCACCACTCCTTTTAGGGTCTTGCGGTCGCAGGCAGTGCAGCTGCCGTACCAGACAGTGATGCAGCCCGTTAGGATGCTCTCTATAGTGCATCTGTAGAAGCTGGTGAGGAGATCAGGAGGCAGTCCAAACTTCCTGAGCCTGCGCAGGAAGAAGAGACACTGACGGGCAGATCTCACAATCGTGTTAGTGTGGAGGGACCAGGTGAGGTCATCAGAGAGGTGAACGCCGAGAAACTTAACACTGCTGACTCTCTCCACTTCAGCCCCGTTGATGTAAAGAGGAGAGTGACCACCCTTCTGCTGCTTCCTGTAGTCCACAATCATCTCCTTCGTTTTGCTGATGTTTAGACGGAGATTGTTGTTGTGGCTCCACTCTGACAGAGCGCTGACCTCGTCTCTATAGGCTGTTTCATCTCCATCTATGATGAGGCCTAGTAGTGGTAGTGGTAATGGTAATGGTAGTGTCATCAGTGAATTTGAAGATGAGGTTGGAGGAGTGTTTGGCTACACATTCATTAGTGTACAGGGAGTACAGGAGGGGGCTGAGTACACATCCCTGGGGGGCCCCCTGTGCTCAGAGTCAGAGTGGAAGAGATGCTGTCACCCACCCTCACCACCTGCGGTCTGCTCGTCAGGAAGTCCAGTATCCAGTTGCAGAGATAAGAGTTCAAACCCAAGTCTTTGAGCTTCGGGATGAGTTTGGCTGGAATGATTGTGTTGAATGCTGAGCTGTAATCTATGAACAGCTTCTCACATACGTGTTCTTTCTGTCCAAGTGTGAGAGAGCAGTGTGTACTGTTAGTGGAATGGCGTCGTCTGTGGATCTGTTGGAGCGGTATGCAAACTGGTGAGTGTCCATGTTGGCAGGAAGCATAGAACAGATGTGAGCTTTGACCAGCCGCTCAAAGCACTTCATAGCTGTTGTTGTCAGGGCAACAGGGCGGTAGTCATTCAGACAGGTGACAGAAGGTTTCTTGGGAACTGGAACAATGATGGTTTCCTTAAAGCACGTAGGAACCACTGACAGTCTTAGGGAGAGGTTAAAGATGTCGGTGAAAACCTCAGCCAGCTGGTTGGCACATGCTTTAAGTACACGACTGTGTACACCATCAGGACCTGGTGCCCTGCGTGGGTTAACTGCCCTGAAGGATTTCACCACCTCAGACAGGGAGATGGTCAGTGTGCATCTCTCCTGATGTATTGGGAGATTTTCAGCAGGGGAGGTGTTGTTTGCCTCAAAGCGAGCATAATGTGCATTGAGCTCATCTGCAAGTGAGGAGGGTGACCCCCTATCAGAACTCATACCTCCTTTATAATCAGTGATGGTGCGCAGTCCACTCCACATACGTCTGAGATCAGAGCAGAGGAAGTTGGTTTCAACTCTGTCCCTGTAGTTCCGTTTGGCTAGCCTGATGGTCCTCTGAAGGTCATATCTGGCCTTCTTGTAGCTAGCCAGATCACCAGAGTTGTAGGCAGAGGTTCGAGCTCTTAGTTTGGCACGAACCTCAGCGTTGATCCAGGGTTTCTGATTGGGAAACGTTCTGACATTGATTTTTGGCACAATGTCGTCAGTGCATTTACTGATGTAACTTGTGATGGAGTCAGTGTATTCAGTGATGTAACTTGTGATGGAGTCAGTGTATTCAGTGATGTCACTTGTGATGGAGTCAGTGTATTCAGTGATGTAACTTGTGATGGAGTCAGTGTATTCAGTGATGTAACTTGTGATGGAGTCAGTGTATTCAGTGATGTCACTTGTGATGGAGTCAGTGTATTTAGTGATGTAACTTGTGATGGAGTCAGTGTATTCGTTGATGTCACTGCCAGCTGCATCATGAAACATCTTCCAGTCTGTGGATTCAAAGCAGTCTTGTAGTGTGAAGATGGCCTCCTCACTCCATTGATAGACTGATCTGAGAACTGTTTTTTCCTGTTTAAGTCGTTGTTTGTAAGCAGGCAGGTGAAGAATGGAGGTGTGATCCGCTTTGCCAAAGGCAGGGCGGGGGAGGGGTTTGTAACAGTTCTTAAGTGCTGTATAGCAGTGGTCAAGAGTCTGTTCTCCTCGGGTTGGAAATTTAATGTGCTGGTAGTATTTGGGCAGAACCTTCTTCAGGTTTGCCCTGTTAAAATCTCCAACCACAATAAAAGCAGCCTCTGGATCAGTGTTCTCATGTCTATTGATGAGCTCATACAGAACTTCCAATGCACGTGACTTATCAGCCTGAGGTGGGATGTAGACTGTAGTGAAGATGACTGAGCTGAGGTGGGATGTAGACTGTAGTGAGGATGACTGAGCTGAGGTGGGATGTAGACTGTAGTGAGGATGACTGAGCTGAGGTGGGATGTAGACTGTAGTGAAGATGACTGAGCTGAGGTGGGATGTAGACTGTAGTGAGGATGACTGAGCTGAGGTGGGATGTAGACTGTAGTGAGGATGACTGAGCTGAGGTGGGATGTAGACTGTAGTGAGGATGACTTTGACCATTAAGAGTTCAATGTCTGGAGAGCAGTGACTGGCTAGAACTGCTACATCTGTCCCCCATCGAGAGTTCACCATAACACACACCCCGCCGCCTCTGCCCTTACCAGAGTCCAGAGTTCTGTCCTGCCGGTAGATGGAGAAGCCGGCCGGTCTAGATTAGTTTAGGTGTATGTAGATGAGGGTCTAGATTAGTCCAGATGTATGTTGGAGAGGGTCTAGATTAGTTCAGGGGTATGTTGGAGAGGGTCTAGGTTAGTCCAGGTGTATGTTGGAGAAGGTCTAAATTAGTCCAGGTATTTGTGGGAGAGGGTCTAGATTAAGACAGGTGTTTATTGGAGGTGGTCTAGATTTGTTCAGGTGTATGTTGAAGAAGGTCTAGATTAGTTCAGAGGTATGTTGGTGAGGGTCTAGATTAGTCCAGGTGTTTGTTGGAGAGGGTCTATATTAAGACAGGTGTTTATTGGAGGTGGTCTAGATTTGTTCAGGTGTATGTTGAAGAGGGTCTAGATTAGTTCAGAGGTATGTTGGTGAGGGTCTAGATTAGTCTAAGTGTTTGTTGGAGAGGGTCAAGATTAGTCCAGGTGTTTGTTGGAGAGGGTCTAGATTAAGACAGATGTTTATTGGAGGGGTCCTATATTAGTCCAGGTGTTTGTTGAAGAAGGTCTAGATTAGTTCAGGTGTATGTTTGAGAGGGTCTAGATTAGTTCAGGTGTATGTTAAAGAGGGTCTAGATTAGTTTAGGGGTATGTTGGAGAAGGTCTAGATTAGTCCAGGTGTTTGTTGGAGAGGGCCTAGATTAGGACAGGTGTATGTTGGAAAATGTCTAGATTAGTCCAGATGTTTGTTGGAGAGAGTCTTGATCAGTCCAGGTTTGTTAGAGGAATGTTAGCAAGCATTACGTAAGTAAGGGAACAGCAGGAGCCACAGAGCCTCATACATTCCGTGGTTTTTGACCACATCATGAATCTGACAGACTTTTTAAGGACTGTTCTGAACATTTAAGAAGCTACTTTTAAACTTTGAGATTATTTGCTGATGTGTTGGTGACTATGTGGTACATGTTGATCCAGTTATTTACATTTTGACTTTTAGTGATTCAAACATCTGTGACATTTGAACAACAGGCCTGTAACGACAAAACTATGACTTTCACTTTTGGATGTAATGAAAAGTGCTTCTGATTCATGGTCTGCTGAGTGAGTGTTCAGGATTCTTTACAGTGGACTGCATCTACAGTGGACCAGCTAAATCAAGTGTTACCTGTTTTTCCACAGCCGGATCCACTGACCGCAGAGACTCTTGCGAAAGCTTGCCTCTCTCCCGCCTCAGCCGGCACACTGGAGAAGACCATCATTTACATCAGTCGAAGGAATGCCTGGGTGGATGGCAAACACGTCCTGGACCCGGAATACCATTTTGATGATGAGAGCTTTGAAAAAGCCCGAGACCTCATCACGCAGGGCGTCTCTCTGGTGAAGGCCAGCCTCAAACAGAAGAACTATGAATATGCAAGACAGCGGCTGGGCGAGACACTGCACACCTTACAGGTAATGTGACATGACATGGTGACTCAACTGCCTGTCCACCTTCGCAAACATGTCCACACGTATACAGAATCATGTTTACATTGTTATCTCGATGAAGAAGCAAAAAGACTCCAGAGCACAGTTAATACAGGTTTTACTGGCGGTTATGGATGTAATGTGTTGTAGTGCTTAATAAGGTTTAGTCCTGAGCCCATGTGGTTCTATGGCTGATAGATAAATGAGGGTTCTTGATGCAGTGCCATCTGAGGGACTCGAAGGCACTGTTACACACTGAAATTGAATTGAATTAATGAATTAACTTGGATTGACCCTTAATGTCTTTTTTTTTTGAAGAACAATATTTCAAACACTTCCATAATTGTCCAAATCTTTCCTGGACCACATTGCTATCACCTTTTAGCATCACCTGTTGCAAATCACATCATTTTTAATTATTGAACCTCCTTACTAGCCATATGTGTTGCCAGTGTGTTGACCAGTTGACCAGACTAAACAGTAAATATCTGGTGTTCATAAGTGGTGAAGTTAAAGGTGGTTCTTTTTAGATGTTTACTAATCTGACTATAAACACACATGAACAAAGTCCAGTAAACTGTGTGTTTTAGTTGTAGTTGACTTTTTAGTTGATCTTCTGCTGATGCTGCAGGATTTCTACAGTCACAGCAACTGGATCGAACTGGGTAACAGATCCCCGTACGCCACCCTCATCACGCCAAGTCAGCCGCTTGACAACCTTGCAGGTATTTGTGGGTTAGTCTGTATAAGTTTATCTCTACCCTGAAGTAATTAGTCCAAATTAAATATATCTCACACTCATTACAGACGTGAACACCCCAACATGCAGGAGCTGTGATGACAACTGCACAGGCAACATTCTGGACACCATCATCAGCCAGAAGAAACTGACTTCTGGATATTTTAGCCTGACCAGCTCTGACAAACCTAATGGTACCGATCGACTGTTTGCACAAAGCACTGTTGCTAGTTAAGACGGTATTAGAAATAAGCAGGAAAATTTTTTTAACCCCCTTAAAAGTCGTCCAATTAATCTGGATTTTTAGACAATAGCACATTTAAAAGATATCAAGTGTCAATAAAAGTGTTGCATAATAAAATAAACCAAATTAAGAGATATTCAAAATTAAGACTCCAACAAATTTTCTACTCCAAGAATTTCAAAACAAACTAGAAAAGTTGAAGGGAGCGCAGGAGGGTTGCACAGCTCAAGCAGCACGAGGAATGAGAGACGAATAAAGTAAATAAATAAAGTAGAGGAGTGCGGGTCAGTGTGCTTGGGGATCTGCCCTAAATGAGTACAGGCAGTTTGGAGGCTGTAGCTTTAACGAAACTGTAATGTTTGGGTTTGGCTGAAAATGAATGGGATCCTATGGGAAGATATATATTTGAGATATATAGCGATAGACCATGAAAGGCCCTAAAACAAACAATAAAACCTTAAATTCAGGCGACAGGCATAACTGAGACCGAAGTAGAGTAAACTTTATTACTTTATTACAGATCTAACTTAGAAATGCTGCTTGAACCCCTTCAGACTGAGACCACCACTTGTAACTCTTGTGGTGTCTACCAGCTTTGGTTCGCACTGGGAGAAATTTTCACCAGTTCTTACTGGCAGATCTACTCCAGAGTGTTCAGGTTGGCTGGATGATATTTGTCCCCACAATGTGAAGCTGCCACCACCACCATGCTTCACTGTTGGGGTTGGTGTTTGTTGAGGAATGTGTTTCTTCTTCAGTAGTGGCTTGTAGCTGTTACACATTTACCAGTACCGCTAATTATTTACTGGTCTGTCAGTGGCTTCACTCAGTCAGTGTCAGTGAGCCCTTCTTGCTTTGAGTACTGTAGGACTGTCCTGTCCAGGCAGTGATATGGCGTGTAGTTGTTTTGCTACATTATATTAATACATCACATCTCATGAATATTAATCAGTATCATTAATTGGTCAGTCTTAATTTAACAGGTCAACCTTATATACACTATCAGTCTAAAGTTTGGATACGCCTGCCCAGGTGTGCCAAAATATAGGGTCTGTCTCAAATCCTAGTGAGTTTGTTGGTAGGCTGTCTAGGTAGCAGCTGTGTAAGTATCAGTGTTCTCTCCTCATCTCTCCTCATAAAACAGATTACTGAGACGCTCTAGTTAGAGAGAGACTGCGTCACGGCTTGTTCCCGCCTACTGCAGCACGCCACTGGTGGTTTAGCTGGTTGCTAAGCTACTGGCCAGCTATCCAAAACAATAGCCTGAGGCTTAAACATCTGCTAGCATAAATGCTAATGTCTGGAGTATAAAAGTGTAAATGGTGAAGGACTCGTTACAGAGTTGATAATAAAATACTGTTTTGTGTGATTATATGACCAGAAACACATTAAAACTCCAGAGAATCAAAATAACTCACAAATAAGAATCAAAATAATAATTTTAAAACCACTTCACTGCTCCTAGATTAGCCTGTGTTGCATCATGGGATTGTCTTAGCGGCTGAGGAAGCGTTCAATGCTTCCTTAAAATCAGGTCTAAATAAGGTTCCTCAGTAGACAAAATGTTTAAGGTATGTAAGTATTGGGACTGTCTGGAGCGCATACTATGATGTAAAATGCTGCCTATGTAGGAGCTCAGTAGGATTTGAGACACACCCATAAATTGTATCAAAGAAGCCATATGTCCCATTTCTGTCCCAGTTTTTACTGGTTCTCTCCACTCCTTCTGCTCCTGTCCTCTCAAGCTAGAAGAAGAACTGTAGGAAGGGAGGAGAAGGACAGAAGATTGCTCATTCAAAGAAAATAGTTCTACGTAAAACCATAAACACTTAAAGAACCTCTTGCATGACTAAAGAGTTCATTGCATCATCAAAGCAGCCTTCAGATTTCTGGTGCTGACACTTATTCAAACAGCTTCTTGAAGTTCCTGTCACAGAATGTTTCGTGATATAAAATCAATGTCACGTTCCTTTTGATGCTCAGTCTTAGAAAATAAACGGACACAGTATGTCATTTGTAATCTCATGACTTTTAAAAGGTTGAATATCAAGTCATCTGAGGTTTTTAATATTTACATAAATTCCACTCAAGGTTTTTAAAGCAGGATACCTGAAAAAGAAGCCCATGTATACAATTTCCAGAGGTCCCAAAATGTTATGAATGTTCTTCTGCCCGACTGGAAATCCACAGGGAAGTGCAGCCACGGAGGACTGGGTGACCAGACAAGTTTGGTGGAGCCCAAAGGTGGCATCAACAAGGACGATCCCAGTGCCTCTCATGGCAGCCTTCACTTCGTAGCAGCAGATGTGGCCACAGCAGCCACCAAAGACCTCCTGCAGGACATCAGAAGCACAGCAGGAGACGTGGAATTCCTCAGGTAAAGATCTCAGATATTAATGTTAACTCAGAAGAGATTATCGGATCGATGGCATGTAAATATATTGTAGAGTCAGCACAGAGTTAGTTGCCACAAAGGTCAGCTGGTTCACAATGAGCCAAGTCCATGGGACAGTAGCTCTTCAATGGACATGGAAGTGCTCCCCAGGGTGGGAGTAGGAATGACAGCAACAACACTAGCGCACGACCCAGCCTTTCCATCACACCACTGCCAACGCTGGCAACGATGCTGTCTCCCCCCTGACCACTGGTGACTGACATGAGCTGGATGATGGTCAACTTAAAGAGTGAAACTCTGTAGCACCACCCCAGTTTTCATGGTCTTTCGTCAGGCTCTGTTTCTCTTACCAGCAACCCTTAAATTTGGGCACGAGGCATTCCACTAGAGATTATAGGTCAGCACTATCTCCATCATAATAATAATAATAATAATAATAATAAGTTGCACTTATATAGCGCCTTTCACAAACCCAAGGACGCTGAACAAACGAGGGAAAAAAAGAGTGAAAGAAAGTTAGAGAGTGAAAGAAAGAATAGAAAAGGTGGGACTTGAGCTGAGATTTAAACTTAGAAGCAGAGAGAGACAAGTGAATAGAAACACTGAAAGATCTGCCACCCATGGTAGATAGCCTAAACCGAGGGACAGACAAGAGAGCAGAATCAGTGGACCTGAGAGAGCGTGATGGAGCGTAGCGCTGTAAGAGAGCAGAGAGATATGATGGAGCTAAGACATGTCAGGCCTTATAAGTCAACAAAAGTATTTTGTAGCGGATGTTCAGAAACAGGAAGCCAGTGAAGCTGGTGGATGTGAGCAGATTTTTTTGAACGGACTAAGATTCTGGCAGCAGAGTTCTGGATATGCTGGAGTGGACGAAGAGCTTTAGAAGGTAGACCATAAAAAAGAGCCTTGTATCCATCCCACTCCTGACACCCCTGTAGCATCAGCAGAGAATAATGGGCCATGTGGGAGGTGTAGCAGAATACTTGCAGCAGAGTGTCACATGGTTTTGGAAGTGACAATGAGGCAATGTATTCAGATCTATCCATGTTGTCCTTCTCATCTGATGAGTCCTTTAAGTTGACTGAGTAGTCCATGGGTCTGTCTCAAATCCCACTGAGTGTGTAAGTAGGCTGTCTAGGTAGCAGCTGTGTAAGTATCAGTGTTCTCTCCTCATCTCTCCTCATAAAACAGATTACTGAGACGCTCTAGTTAGAAAGAGACTGCGTCACAGCTTGTACCCGCCCACTGCAGCACGCCACCGGTGGTTTAGCTGGTTGCTAAGCTACTGGCCGGCATCCAATACAATAGCCCGAGGCTTAAAAATCCGCTAGCATAAATGCTAATGTCTGGAGTATAAAAGTGTGAATGGTGAAGGACTCATTACAGAGTTGATAATAAAAAACTGTTTTGTGTGATTATATGACCAGAAACACATTAAAACTCCAGAGAATCAAAATAACTCACATTTTAAAACCACTGCTCCTAGATTAGCCTGTGTTGCATCATGGGATTGTCTTAGTGGCTGAGGAAGTGTTCAATGCTTCCTTAAAATCAGGTCTAAATAAGGTTTCTCAGTAGACAGCATGTTTAAGGTATGTAAGAATTGGGACAGTCTACATGTCTGGAGCGCATACTATGATGTAAAATGCTGCCTATGAAGGAGATCAGTAGGTTTTGAGACACACCCCATGATTTGAAGACATATTAATATAAACTACACATATGCAACTCTTTAAGTACTATTTCTACTACTACGATTACTACAACCACTACTATTACTACGACGACCAGTACTACTACTACTAAACTACTACTACTACCACCAGTACTACAAAGATGACCACCACTACTACCACTACTACTAGTATTATTAATACTAATACCACTACTACCCTTACTACTACCACTACTGCTACCAGTACTACTGCTGCTGTTACTACTGATCATCATCATCGTCATCACAGAATGAAGATCAGAGTTTGAGCTACAGTGCTGGTGTTGCTTAAAGCTGCTAATAAAATTCTTACTACTCAAACTCAGACTCTATCCTGCTTTACAGTCTCTCAGTCAGAATGTCCCTTCAACCGAGAACGGTAAATGAAGTCAAGGAGTCAACCATAAGCATTTTAACTCTGAGAGTCATTAGTCTGAGTCAACCACAACTCACAGACATGCTTTTAAAACCAGCTCTCCATCACAGGCCACTATACATAACAATGACTGCTGCCTGTGTGCTTCACTCATTTCTCCCTCAAGCAAGTTATGCCCGGAATGTTACGACCCACTTAACGCCCGTCGATGTGGCCTGGACAGAAGATGGAGATAAGGCTGAGGAACGCTGCTGCAGACCGACATCTGTTTTGATGCTAATCTGTTGTTGGTGTATCTTCTTTATCTGCCAGGCTGATGGGAATCTTACAGTCGTCCTCCGTCCTCTGCTTCGTGGTGGACACGTCAGTCAGTATGGCAGAGGAAATCGCTGAGGTCCAACGTATTACTTCTTTAATCATCGACAGCAGGCAGGGCACCGTGGATGAACCTTCGACCTACATCTTGGTCCCCTTCAACGACCCAGGTGGGCCGGGCTGGGCAGGGGGCTCATGTTAATACCTAAATCAGTAATACAGAGTCTTTCATGTTTTCTGGTGTTCTAAATGTGAGCGCCGTCGACCATGATTCTAAATATTACAATTAAATTTCTATTATAACCTGCAGGTTTTGGACCAGTGAATAAAACAACAGACCCTGATGCTTTTAAACAAATCGTCAACGCTCTGTCCACTGGCGGAGGAGGAGCAGACGATCCAGAAATGAGTCTGTCTGGACTTTGGGTATGACAGAGTTCACCATGTGTCATAGTGCAGCTGTTGTGAACGTTACTTTTCAACACAAGAAATGGTTTGCATTACTGGAATAATATATTATTAATTGGAATTAAATAATTTGTCAAATCAATAAGTTAAATTATTCATATTATGTAGATCACTGCACATTACAGGCCACTGCTGTGCGCCTAGGCTTTGTTAGCTGCACTTAAGTGCAATTCACTTAGTTGTAAGCTCCGTGAAACTTTGTGAAATAAATTTCATGAAACTGCTGAATATGCTGATTATCCATCATGTAATCACTCAATGTGATTGTTGTTGCACTAGTCCATTCTAATGAGCTTTTGCTAATAATCAATCAGCGTTAATCCATTCTAATGGTCTTTATCTCATCCAGTTATCTAGTTATTTCAATTTCCACCTGCACTAACAACAAAAAGCCAACATACTACAGTAGCACTACAAATTGGATGGAAACAGAGCTAACAAGTCAAAGAACCAGATAGAATGAGGGAGAACATTCTAGAGATTATGGTTCTAAACATATATATGATTAATTTTATCTCTCAATAATCAAAATGCCATCTACACATCACAAGACTGTTGTTGAGTTGCAGCATGTCAAACTGCTAAATGGCACAGAAAGTTTGTTGCATAAAAGTTTACCTGTGTAGCCTCAGCTGTGCCAAACACCCGGCCCTCAGTCACCAGCAACAGCTGAGAGTGACCACAGGAGGATGTCAAGCAACAGAGGCATAAAGTTGGTACCTGAGCCTTGCATCTCATGCCTGATCAACTGTACTACTCCTGATCCACTGTACTACTCCTGATCCACTGTACTACTCCTGATCCACTGTACTACTCCTGATCCACTATACTATGCCTGATCCACTATACTACACCTGATCCCCTGTACTACGCCTGATCCACTGTACTACTCCTGATCCCCTGTACTACTCCTGATCCCCTGTACTACGCCTGATCCACTGTACTACTCCTGATCCCCTGTACTACGCCCGCCTGATCCGTTGTACTATGCTTGATCTACTAATATACTACTTGATATGCTAATATTTGATCCCTATGGCCGACCTACAAAGCAGGGGCAGTAACAGGGCGAAAGAGAAGATACTCTCTCTCAACTTAGGTGCTCGGGCACCTTAACGAGAAACAACTGATGGTCATTAGTCTTCAGCTGACTGTCATTAATCTCTGATTTATCGCAGCTCGTATGTCTTTATGGAAAGGTGTGAAAAGTTACAACATATAACAGAGTCCTAGTTCATCTGATAATAGTGTTATGGGGACTGGCCACTAGGGGGCACCGCAGAAAAAGATTAACATGTTGACCCAGTTAAGTGTATGTTATTATCGTCTGTGATGGTATTTGATCAGCGCCCCGAGCAGGGCTGATTGTTTCTGCATGGTGATCCATTTGAAAAATGTTTTTGTACAAACAGCGATGACAGACAGCAGTTTCATAAAAAACATGTTTGACATTCTGTACACGTTCTCCTGTCTGTCTATCTATCTATGACCCACAGCTTGCACTGGCAGCTGCTCCAGTGGCATCCGAGATATTTCTCTTCACTGATGCAGAACCCAAAGACACTGACATGAAAAGTACAGTCCTGGCTTTGATCGAGAGCACAAAGACGACGGCAAGTATTAACCAACCCAGCACATCCTAGAGATCTACCATGCGTAATTATGAAAATAAAATTAAAAATTAATTAGGTCCATTTTAATTGTCTTTTTCTAATAATCAATCAGCAGAGATGAATTCCATCAATCTTTTTCTAATAATCACTCAGTAGAGATCAATTCCAACAGTCTTTTTCTAATAATCAATCAGTAGAGATCAATTCCAACAGTCTTTTTTCTAATAATCAGTCAGTGATACTCCATTCTAGTTTTGTTGTTCTTATCCAGTTATCTAATTATTAAAACTTTCTTCTGCACTGATTAAAGAAACACTAACATCAAAGAGCCATCATACTGCAGTAGCTCTAATAATTGGTTAAGAAGGAACTAATAAACCAAAGAACTAGCCTGAATGAAGGAGAACTCAAGAGACTACAGTCCTAACAATATTTATATTTTTACTGATTTTATCTCTCTGGCATTGACAGGTGAATTTTATACTGACCAATCCTCTGACCAACACAACTCGCAGCCTGACCAACCCAGTGAACCAGCTGTATGAGGATTTGGCGGTGGCTTCAGGCGGACTGGCCATTGAGGTCCCCAAAGAACTGCTTGCTAATGTCACTACTGCCATCAACGGCACCTCCGTCTCTTCTCTGGTAGACACATCACTGACAACACAAACACTTCTCAGCATCCTTCAAAAGACAGTAGCCCAAGATCTGAAGTTAAGAGGCTAATATCAGCCTATTTTGCCAGTTAGATTAAATTCTGTTCTTTTGCCAGGACTTTTATTCTGTATTCTGTAAAATCCGAATTTAGAGCTTGTCTTTTCTTTGTAACCTGTTTCTCAGAGTGAGTTTTAGTGAAGCTTGAGTTAACAGACCCTCAACTCCACAAAGGGTTATATCACAAAATATTATTCATGTAGAACGGATGTAGAAATTTGAATCAAGTAGCATGGCAAGTCAGCATGGTTAATCAGCAGTTCATGTGTGACACTGATAATGATTGCTTGTGCAGATGAAGGGCAGAAGGAAAGGATCTACATGGGGGGCCTTTAACAGGCTCTTAAAATGACTATGGTTTGTCTTGTTTATGGTTGCTTGAAAAACTAACCAAGAAAGCACAGAGAGCTTTTATCAAGTGTCAAAAAACATCTGGAGGAGAAGGTGGATTTTGGGTAGACAAACATCTAGAAGAGAAGGTCATTCTTGAATATAAAGACAAGTGGAGAAGAAGATAGTTCTTGAGTTGAAGGACGTCAGGAGAAAAAAGTAGTTCTTAAGCAGAAGAGCGTCTGGAGGAGAAGGTAGTTCTTGAGTAGTAGGGCATCTGGAGGAGAAGGTAGTTCTTGAGTAGAAGGACATTTGGAGGAGAAGGTAGTTCTTGAGTAGTAGGGTGTCTGGAGGAGAAGGTAGTTCTTAAATAGTAGGGCGTCTGGAGGAGAAGGTAGCTCTTGTGTAGTAGGGCATCTGAAGGATAAGGTAGTTCTTGAGTAGTAGGGCGTCTGGAGGAGAAAGTAGTTCTTAAATAGTAGGGCGTCTGGAGGAGAAGGTAGCTCTTGAGTAGTAGGGTGCCTGGAGGAGAAGGTAGTTCTTAAATAGTAGGGCGTCTGGAGGAGAAGGTAGCTCTTGAGTAGAAGGACGTCTGGAGAAAAAAGTAATTCTTAAGCAGAAGAGCGTCTGGAGGAAAAGGTAGTTCTTGAGTAGTAAGGCGTCTGGAGGAGAAGGTAGTTCTTGAGTAGTAGGGCGTCTGGAGGAGAAGGTAGCTCTTGAGTAGTAGGGCGTCTGGAGGAGAAGGTAGTTCTTGAGTAGTAGGGCGTCTGGAGAAGAAGGTAGTTCTTGAGTAGTAGGGCGTCTGGAGGAGAAGGTAGTTCTTGAGTAGTAGGGCGTCTGGAGGAGTAGTGCGTCTGGGTTCCTGATGCATCTATTGATGAAAGTGATCATAAGCTCTGCAGAACAGGGCTTTCTGATTTGATTTGTTTGAGATTTTCACAGTAGTCAATAAACCATTTCTGTTTGTTCTGTACTATTTTCTTCAAGAATGTTGATTTAATGTTTGTTCTGTATGTTATTACTGAAAGCTTCTCCACTGTGTTTCCTCAGGTGACCATATTTGAGACGGTGAGGAATCCTGGGAAGGCAGAACGTTTCTCCTTTGTGGTGGACTCATCTGTGAAAAACCTGACTTTCTACATAACAGGGAATAATACACAGTTCTCCATCACTGCTCCATCTGGTAAATACACACTGTACTCTAAACACTGTAACAGAACTTACATCTTAATATTACTCACCCAGTACAGTATCACCACTAACACCAGTAACCTGATACCACACTGAGAGACCACCACTCACCCAGTACAGTATCACCACTAACACCACTAACCTGATACCACACTGAGAGACCACCACTCACCCAGTACAGTATCACCACTAACACCAGTAACCTGATACCACACTGAGAGACCCCACTCACCCAGTACAGTATCACCACTAACACCAGTAACCTGATACCACACTGAGAGACCACCACTCACCCAGTACAGTATCACCACTAACACCAGTAACCTGATACCACACTGAGAGACCACCACTCACCCAGTATAGTATCACCACTAACACCAGTAACCTGATACCACACTGAGACTACCACTCACCCAGTACAGTATCACCACTAACCTGATACCACACTGAGAGACCATCACTCACCCAGTACAGTATCACCACTAACACCACTAACCTGATACCACACTGAGACCATCAATCACCCAGTACAGTATCACCACTAACACCACTAACCTGATACCACACTGAGAGACCACCACTCACCCAGTACAGTATCACCACTAACACCACTAACCTGATACCACACTGAGAGACCACCACTCACCCAGTACAGTATCACCACCAACACGACTAACCTGATACCACACTGAGAGACCACTACAGACCACTAGAACCTCTGCTATCTTTTCTTCTCTCCTCACAGGTCAGTCTCAGTTGAGTAATCAGTCAGACGGTTCGCTGGCTTTGATTCAGACTGTGTTGAACTTCCACATGGTTCAAATCAAGAACTCCAGCCCAGTAGGCCAGTGGTCCATCTACATCAACTCTACCCAGCAATACACTCTCAAAGTCACCGGTAAGACTGTAAAGATTACAGAGTGCCAGGATAGGAGCGAGTTTCATTTCAGTCCATTAAAATTTATATCAGTTCCATTCATTAGTCGCATTCACACATATACAGAACAGTCCAGAGGTTTGGAAGCAGCAGTAACATTGTTATAATATTTGATAATAATCAGTCTATTACTTCACTTTTTTTTTTTTGAGCATTGTTTCCTAAACAAACTAAAATGTCTCGATTGTATTATACACAAGCAAATCTATTATGAAATAAAATAATTGTACTAGATTTAATTCTGTACACGTGAGAAAGACGCAGTGTCATTGATGCAAACCACCAAAAGCTACATGAGTGTCAACAGTGCCCTCTTGTGGGGAATCTTCAGCATGCTAAATGTAAGTGAGCTATTCAGGTGCCTCTTGTCTAAAAAGCTTTTTTTTTTTTTTTTAGGTAAGAGCGTGATTGACTTCCAGTATGACTTCGTGGAGGTTTTTCAGACCCCTCATCCAGGATACACTGTTTTTAAAAGCAGACCCCGTGCTAGTAAGTAACACTCACAAATTTAATATCCCTGTTTGTCCTGTTGATGTGTTTTAGTAGATTTTTTTGGACGTATGCTAGATGTGTTAGTTTGTATAATAAATATCGTCACTGTCCGAAGAAAAACATACATCTCCATTTTTTTACGATTTTTATTTTTATACATCATTTAAACAATACGGCTGCTCTTTATATCCTGTGAAAATTTCATGATGAGTGAACCAATAGAAATGCTCCAAAATAGCTTTGAAAAAAATCTGGTTCCATTGACTTACATTAAAAATAAGTACTGTTTTTGGCCTCTCCTGTAAAGTTGTTGTTTTTGCGATACTTGTCTTTCTTTGGTCAGCAACGATATCCAAACAGTATAATTTATAGTATATAACAGTAAACAATAACATTTAAGGGCGTAGAATTAGAATGGACAGAGATGATGTGTCTCCACCAATATCCAGCAATTATCGAATTGTCCCCACCAATAATTCGATCCGATCTGCCAACGTCTCATTAACCAAGCGTTAAATCACGTTCTCTACTCGAGTCCTACCTCCCCGTAACGCTCTGTGTGAAGACTCCGCATGACCCAGCAAATCAACATCAGCCGGTCAGCTAACTGGCTCATCACTGAAAACTGAACACTTTCTGATTTTAAAGTGTTTTATTTAGTAACAGGAGCATCGGTCCATGCTACGTGCTCGCCAGACTGCATTTCTCTCTGGCAACGCTGAGGACTACAAAAGGTCTAGATACGACCTGCGTAGATCTATCAGAGAAGCTAAGAGACAGTACAGGCTGAAGCTGGAGGGCTACTACACCACAGCAGACTCCCGGCGCATGTGGCAAGGACTGCACCGTATCACCAACCATCAACAAACAAGCACGGCACTCACAACCAGCCATTCTGCATTGCCTGATGAGCTGAATGAGTTCTATGCTCGCTTCGATGTCTTCAACCTTGACCAACTGAAGGACATTGCGGCCAAGGAGAGCACACAGAACCCATCACTCATTGTAACAACAGTGGATGTGCGCAGGAACCTGATGAGAATCAACCCACGCAGAGCAGCAGGCCCAGACAACATCCCCGGGCGTGCGCTCAGGGTTTGCTCATCAGAACTGGCTGATGTGTTTGTAGACATATTCAATCTGTCACTCACGCAAGCTTTTGTGCCATCCTGTTTTAAGACCACCACCATCGTGCCCCTCCCAAAGAAAAGTAATGTGAGATGCCTAAATGACTATCGCCCTGTTGCACTCACTTCAATCGTGATGAAGTGCTTCGAGAGGATAGTCATGACTCACATCCGGAAGACCATTCCCAACACTATAGATCCTTTACAGTTCGCATACCGCCGGAACCGGTCTACAGACGACGCAATCAACGCTACTCTTCACAAAGCCCTCACACACCTGGAGGGCAAGGACACATATGTCAGAATGCTCTTTATTGACTACAGTTCAGCATTCAACACGGTCATCCCACACAGACTCTCAGAAAAGCTCCTCACCCTCGGACTGACACCAGCCCTCTGCAACTGGGTGCTGAACTTTCTAACAGACAGACCCCAGTCAGTCAGAGTCGGCAGCTGCACATCCAGCACAAGAACAGTGAGCACAGGGGTCCCTCAAGGCTGTGTGCTGAGCCCCCTTCTGTACACGCTCTTCACATACGACTGCGTGGCCTCCCAGAACAACACCAGCATCATCAAATTTGCTGATGATACTACAGTCATTGGACTGATCACTGGTGGGGAAGAGACAGCGTACAGGAAGGAGGTGGCTGAGCTGGTGGCCTGGTGTCATGACAACAATCTTTCCTTGAATGCAGACAAGACCAAGGAAATGATTGTTGATCCAAGGAGGAAGCGAGAGCTACACACACCCCTGTACATAGGGGAGACTGAGGTAGAGAGGGTGAAAACCTTTAAGTTTCTTGGCATTCACATCAGTGAGGATCTCAGCTGGTCCCACAACACTCAGATCATCATCAGGAAGTCCCAGCAGCGACTGTACTTTCTGAGAAGGCTGAGAAAATTTGGTATGCCAACCAAAATTCTCAGCACCTTCTACAGGAGTATGATTGAGAGTGTTCTTACCAGCTCCATCATCGTCTGGTATGGAAACTCTACTGCTCAGGACAGAAAGGCTCTCCAGCGTGTGATCAAAACTGCACAGTCCATCTCAGGAGCAGCCTTCCCCTCACTACAGAACATCTACCACACCAGGGTCACCAGGAGGGCCCACAACATAATCAGGGACAGTACACACCCCCAGCACACACTCTTCACACGTTTACCTTCAGGCAGACGTTACAGGAGTGTGAAGTCCAGGACCACAAGACTGACAAACAGTTTCTACTCACAGGCCATCAGGCTTGTGAACACCTCACGCACTACCTCTCCAACCTCTCCTTTCTGAACTGGTTTTAACTGGTCTGATTTAAACTGCACCTTACACTCACTGTACTGTCAGAATACTGTTTACATTCACTACTCACACAAACATTATTGTTTACATTCGTTACTTGCAACTTGCACTTTATGGCTGCTGCTCTTCATACTTGCACATAAAAGCACACATAACTTTTATTTTTTATTCTTTAACTATAAAAATATTTTTATCTACTTCAACTTATATTGTTATACTTTGTATATTTTGTATATATATTTTTTATTTCTTTTATTTGTTATCTTATCTATTGGTGAATGGAGGAGCAGCAAAGTAAGAATTTCATTGTACAGTGTAACTGTCTGTTCTGCTGTACATATGACAATAAAACTCTTGAATCTTGAATCTTGAATCTTGATAGCAGACTATTCCGATCCGGGTTTTCTCTCCGGTCGATCTGCCTAACAGTAACAGTCATTTAGTGGATTTAGTCCGGATCCACTGTGTGTTCAGTTCATGATTCTACTCTCTTATGTCCGAATAGGAGCGGATTGTGCAGATTCATAGGTCCCCACCAATGTCAGGAGCAACTCTACGCCCTTGATAACACTATATGATTATATAGTGTTTTAGGCCAGCGCCCAGTAGCTGAAAACTATCCTCAGCATTCCGTCTGTCTTTCTCTCTGATGTCAGATGGAAACGTGACCCTGCTGCTGTCTATGCTCGGCTCGGGGTCTGAGGTGCCTACAGAAGTGGTCCTGGTGGACGCGACGGGCTCCGGTAACTACACAGGTGTTCTGGAGGACGTGGGGAACGGAGACTATCTGGTGACGGTGACCACAGTGCCGAAGAGTGACTTCTTTGTTCTGGTCATTGGTCAGACCAACTCTTCCTCCACCTCAGCTTTCCAGAGACAGTCCTCCACCCAGAACAGAGCATCCAACATCAGCGTCACTGTGAGTCCCTCATAGAGTCAAACATCTGATCAATACATCTTTTTCCATATGTGGCCAAAAGTATATAGACACCTCCTGATGGCTGAGTTCTGGTTATATTCATTGTGGTTGCGCAACTATATTGTTATTAGTTTTTTGCTTTCTAGTTTTCAGAATATCGACACTGTTCTAACTCTGGATTGGCCGGTCTGATTGTGTGATTCGAGCTTGTATACAGATTTTTAATCGGATGCATGGATTCTAGAAAAATTCAAAAAATTTTCCGGATTTTTTTCCCATAGTGAACTTATGCTCAACCAACAGACACCGTTTCACATACACTGACCCAGAGCAGACCCCCAACCACGACTGCAGTGTTAGTTTAACCCTCCCTCGTCTGTTTGTCTTTTTTCCCACCATGGAGTCCCATTTATTTTCAGTCACACCCAAACATCATGGTTTTATTTATTAACCTACAGCCTCCAAACTGCCTGTATTCACTCAGAGTAGATCCCCAAACACTAATACACAGACATACTGACCTACACTCCTCTATTTGTCATTTATTCATCCTTCGCTTCTCCTATAAAGTCCCACTCATTCATCCGAACCCAAACATTACATTTTCATTCAACTTACAGCCTCCAAACTGTCTGTACTCACTCAGAGCAGATCCCCAACCTCTAATCCACACACATACTGACTACGGCTGTGTAAGAACCTGACGCTACAATACGTATCGTGATACAGCGGTCACGATTATATATATATATATTGTGATATATTGCGATACTGCAAGCAAAGTAATATATTCCAATTTTTAAAATCCTACTATATAAAACACACCACTATATGAACAGGTTTGAACAGTGTTTACAATAGCACTGCGTCCTTGTGCTGCTTGTTAATGTTGGAGTGGAGCCTAAAATGGATTACAACACTGCCATCTAGTGGTCAGAAGTTTAAACACAACACACAATGAGTCACTGTCTGCCAGGAATCTGTGTATTGATACTTTTTGAGAATCGATACAGTATCACCAAACATTATATCCCGATGTTCGATATTTCAATATTTTCTTACACCCCTAATACTGACCCACACTCCACTATTTGTCATTTATGTGCAACCAACCTGCAGCTTTTCTAGACTCCTGAAGCGCTACTACAGCACTGAACATGGAATTCTTGTTCTGAGATGTTCTTATTCTCCATGATTTCAACTCCAGTTAATGCTGGTTTAATTCAGATACATGTCTTCATTCCTATTGGCTGATGTACTTTGACTGTGGAGTTGTTTTCTTCTTTAGGCTGTGAGAAATGAAACATGGATCGCAGGCCAGGTGTTCAGACTTCCTTTCACAGTGTCAGCAGCCAACAGCTCGAGTAACTGCACCATCACTGCCAGGAACAGTGGTCAGTACAATATGACGTTCCCCAGCTCCCTGACACCAGGGGGCGACGGTGTGGCCAACGGCACGGTCCAGCTCAGCGCCCCAAGTAACACTACCGCTGGCACAGAGGTCATCCTCACCATTGAGGTGACACAGCGGGGATCAAACGACACCAACTACGCCTTCCTGAGGCTCGCTGTGTCCGGAGCAGGGGCGCCCTCTGCTGGCCTGGCTCTCAGTCTGTGGCTCAGTGCTGTAACTCTGCTCATCAGTCTTATAATCAATAAGTAGTTATGAGCTGTAAAGTGTGAATGCTGGGTTTATATAAGCAGGTGTAGTGTAAGTGGGCAGTGTGGGTCACATGACTGGTCAGTATTTTTGTATGTATATAAAAATCATGTCAGATAGAGATAGATAGTGGTCAAAGCTGCCCTGTGATCTGCAACATCAACTCATCAGAACACAACACATATTTCCAGTGGATAAGCATCCAGAGAAGTCAGCAGTGGTTTTTTTTGGATGTTGTTGCTATACGACTGACCACTGTGTATAGTTCAGAAAATGATGTTTCCAGTGTAAAATAGTCCTGTTCCAACTTTGGAGTAGAATTTACCAAAAAACAACAAAATAACAAATACAGGTTGAAGTAGATTTTATGTTTTTACCTGTATTTTACATGCTGGTTGGATTTTGTTTGATATTGTTTGAATAATGTACATTAAAAGATTGATATTCCAGTTTTCCTGAGTTTCTGAGTTTTCCTTTCTATTTACATCTTAGAACCAAACCGGCTGTTATTGTTTCTGTGCTATTAAGACTGATCTGTAAATGACTAGTTGTCAGAATAGTCAGACTACATATCGTCTCTATCCAAAGAGTCTTTACTTTTAATGTAAGTCAGTGGAGCCAGAATTTTTCCAAGCTGTTCTAGAGCTTTTACCTTGGTCCATTCATCATTAAAGTTTCACAGGAAGTAAACAGCATCTACTGCATTCAAATTATGCAGAAAAATAAAAATGCTTCACTAAAATCACCTAACATAAGAAAATCACAAAAGACAAGTTAAATCATATTAAATCTTTTATTTATATTGAATTTAAGATAATCTTACCGGCCAGAATAACATTTTTTGCTGTGTAGTAAGTTCCCAATACTACAACACTGTAAGACACTGCATCACTCCCCCTGCTGTTTCTCAGTGGAATAACACATTTTATCATATTCAGCTATATTCAGCTATATTCAGTGCAAAGCTATATTCCTAAGATCCTTCTAACCAACAACATAAAATCAGTTTATTGGAGAAATGTAAACAGATGATGTACAGCACTTTGTAAAATGGAGGGCAGGCTAATGGACCTTCTGAGCCTTATTGGGTGAGCTTGTTCCTGAGGGGAGGGTCCTGGTCCACTGCTAAAATAAGCATTTTTTCAGCTCCAGGTTTAAGATTTGTGGTTTGCTGTGAAGTCCTAACAAAACAGGTGTAACACTGTTACAAGCTTTAGTCCATACGTTAAAAAAAAAACTGTCCGTTTGAAATGTTTTTGTGAGGTTACATACACTTTTCATGCATTTCACATAACATCGCTGTCTAAAGAAAAACAAGTATCACCAAATTGGCAATTTCACAGGAGAGGACAAAAACTGTCTTCACTTCAAGTCAGTGGAACCAGAAACTTTTCCAAGTTATTTTGGAGCATTTCTATTGGTCCATTCATCATGAATTTTTCACTCAATGTAAAGAGCAGCTGTCGTGTTCAAATGATGTAGAAAAATAAAAATGTACTCACAATATACTCACTTATACTCAGCCATTTAATCTTCAACAGTTCTGCCCATACAGGTTAAACTGATAAGAAGTGTTTCAGACTGTATGTGAAAAAGGACATATCTGATTTGCATATATCAGTCTTAACGGTACAGTAGATTCAGTTCTAATAGATAAAGAGATGAAAATGAATTCTGTCTGTTATTTGGGGTGAAATGTAAATGTTAACAGAGGCTGTATTTTAAGTTGCGTCAGTGCCTGTAGTATCCAGCAGGGGGCACCACCAGCACAGTGGTTTATATTCTGACAGGTTTTAGAGAACAAAGCTTATTGAATTTGAGTTGAGTTGATTATTCTTAGTTTAATTACAGATAAAAATATCTTCATGATTTAGTTCTGCCTCTAAATTAAATAACATTTTTAAATAACAGAAACTGAGCAGTGTGGGTCAGAAGTTTTGAATTAAACACAACTATAAAAAAAGCAGTAACTGCAGTTTGCTGTAGCATTCTTGGTGGTGGCTGGGTTGTTGCTAAGTGTTCTGTGTAGTTGATATGGTTTCTTTGGTGGTTTCTAAGGTGTTGCCATGCAGTTGCTATGGTATTTTACATGATGACAGGGGTGTTGCTATGTTCTCTCTGCTGGTTGCTAGGGTGTTGCTAAGTGGTTGCAGTAGTGTCCAAAAAATAAAATGAACGTTGGCCGACTGCTGGCAGCAGCTGCTAGTGGACCGCCATCTTAGCCGTCAGTGGACCAACCATGGCCCGCTGTGTTCCTGCTATCTGGGAAGTTAGAGGTTCAAACCTTAATACACGTTTAATACACAATATGGTTAACTGGTGTTCTGCTATCACAAGTATAGGCGATAAAAACCTAGAACAGCGAGAGGAAAGTCCACTCATTGGTGTGTTTACGCCTGTGTTTCTGTAGCTCAGGCTAAGCTAATAAGAGTGTAAAGTGGCTCACACCAAAGTTACAGCAAACTAATATTTGAAAACACTGTTTAGAGGATAAAGACTCACATCTGAGAACACAAATTTGAATATCCAGTGAACAACAAGTAAAAAATAGAATTGTACTGGTTCTACAGTGTTGCTGGCTGTAGCCTGCTAAGCTAAGCTAACAAGACTGTACAGTAACTCCCACTGCACTACAGGCCAAGTTCCAGTGAACCGATGGCTTAAAACACAGCTCAGAGAAAGACACATAACTGGAGCATTCTTTTTTATATAGTGTTTAATTAACAAAAATAGAATTGCTCTGTGGTGCTTTGAGCTGTAACCTGCTGGGATATGCTAATGCTAACTTAGCTACAGGTCTATTCCATCACTATACAGGGCAGATAGACCTTATTTTGGTTTGCATTACCAGTTTTACTCTTTCTTATTTAAGTCAAAGTTGTTAATGTTGTTAAAAGAAATAACAACATTTAGTTGTCTACAGAAAGCAACTACTTTGTTAATTGCTTTAGGCTAATGACGTTAGTATTAGCTACTAAGAGCTAAAGTTAAGTAACAGTAGTGTCATATGATTTGTGCTAAAGTTGTTTTCCTGAAGATAAAATAAACATAGGTGGCATTTTTAAATGTATTTAAAAGTAAATGATATAATATGATATTATATATATATAAAGTAGGGAAGCTTGTGGGTAGTAACTACTTACAGTTACTCCAGTATGTACTTCAGTAAAGTACTGCTTGGTTTGTACTCTGCTGAATATTTTCCAATAAATATACTTTTACTTCTACTTAAGTATATTAGTGAGTAAAGGAATCTACTTTTTATTCTGTCACATTTCAGCCCTTTTTGTTTATTTACTGCTTTACTATTTTCTTTTTTCTACTGAATTAACATGTGCTGCTCTGTGATTGGTCACAGCTCTCAATCTGAAGCTTTAACATTTTATTTTAGACTAAAATATTGAGCCGTACATAGTTCCTGTGGTGCTGGATTTATTAAAAAGTTGCACTGCAGTTCGATAAGTTACTCTATAAAGTAGTTTTCACCTGATGCTTTTGAGTTTTTTTTACATGTCAGTGTTTTACCCAAGTATCAGTACCCACCAACTAGGAAAGAGAAGTAGTTATCTTAAAAAGAGAGATATAATAGTAATAGAGACTAATTGTTGTTGGGAGTATATCATTGCTGTCCAAAGAAAAACATATATCTCCAAAATGGCAACTTTATAAGAGGAGCAAATACCTTCTTTACTTTGTACATAAGTCAATTGAAACAGAAAATTATTCTGGAACACGACACAGCTGTCGTGTTCACATGATGTAGAAACAAATGGGGGTAAAGTGCAGGTGCAGCAGATGTGAGAAGGTCCTTATTTTAGGAGAATGATGTTCTGGGGAAATAAGCTGCATACGCTTAGTTTCATTAGGTTCTAGTCTTTAGTCTGGGTGTTATTGCGATGTAGAACTGGATCAGTTGTGCTCAAGGTAGCCTACTGGTGAAGCTGGGCCTTCTTCCTAACTGCAGTCCTGGGTCTGTCTCATTTGCTTTTATGGTGGGGCCTAGAAGTCTGTAAGACTCTCTTGACTGTGGAGCTGTGTCTGTCCAGTAGTGGGGTGGGTTTCTCTCTGAAATCAGGCTACTGTAGAAACATTCCAGTTGTAGTTGCTGTTGGAAGACTGTTGGAAGAATTACTTCTGTGTAAATATGAAAGCACAACAATTTGTAGTTACATGTAGTTATACACCAACAAGAATATAGTTTTGTATATACAGCACCCTGGAACAATACAATTATTGGCACCACTTGTTAAGATGTGTTCTTAGGCTTTTAATATTATATATTTTTTTTAAATAATTTAGGACAACAACGCAAAAAAATCCCAAGGTTGGAAAAATCCAATCTTTAATTCAAGTGCATTTATTCAGTGGAAAAAAACCCACATTAAGAAATAATTATTTTACGTGAAATCATCTGTGCCACCCCTGATGGTAATACTTTGTGCAACCCCCTTATGCCATCACTACATTTCACAAGATGGGATCTTCGAACGTTTCTCTCCTGGACCATTCTTGATACTCTCCTCTTCAGGTTACCCCAAAGGTTTCCAATTGAGTTGAGGTCTGGTGACTAAGGTGGCTATGGCAGGAGCTTGATTTTGTGTCTGGTGAACCATTTGTGTGTAGATCTGGCCACATGTTTATCTTGCTGAAAGCCCCAGTGACGTCCCATCTTCAGCTTTCGGGCAGAGGCCACCAGATTTAGATTTAAAACGTCCTGGTATTCCAAAGAGTTTTGCCATCAACACAACTCAACGTCTGAACTGATATCTTTCTGGTACATATACACTCTCTCTCTCTCTCTCTCTCTCTCTCTCTCCAACCATTTACCCCAGATAAAAAAGGGGAAGCATTTTTGCACAAAGCATTGCACTAATAACTTTACTACCTCACTGGACTCTATTTATTACACATTGCACAATTTGCACACTACCAGCAATTATTTATTATTCTCTGTCTGTACTGTGTTGTGTTGTGTTGTCTGTCCGCACTTGTTTGTTCGTGTTGCACTTGTGTCTTGTATGCACTGTCTATGTTGCACCATGGTCCTGGAGGAACGTTGTTTCGTTTCACTGTGTACTCTGTATGTAGTTGAAATGACAATAAAACCCACTTGACTTGACTTGACTTGAAGAGTTCATGATGCCAAACAGCCTAACAAGGTTCCCGGGGCCTTTGGAAAAGAAACGAGCCCACAGCATCACCAATCCTGCCCTATACTTCACAGTGGGCATGACGTGCTTTTCCACATACTCATCTTTTGTGTTACGCCAGACTCACTTAAAGTATTTGTTGCCAAAAAGCTCTATCTGGGTCTCATCTGACCAGAGCACACGGTCCCAGTTGAAGTCCCAGTACAGCTTAGTGATCTCCAGATGTTTACGTTTATGCCTGTAAGTGAGAAAAGGCTTTTCTGTGAATGCCTCCCAAACAGCTTGTGAGCATGTAGATAGCACCTGATGGTTGTTGTGGAGACCCCAAGATGCTACTCTTAGATGCAGTTCTCTAACAGTGAGTGTTGGAGCCATTTAGGTTTCTTTCAATTTTGTTTAATTGACCACTTGGGGGCGCAGAGGGTTTTAAAAGGCTGGTTCTGCGGTTCTATGAAGGGGGGTGGTTGGCGAGGAAGTCAACAGTATTTTGACCGGATCGTTTGGAATCCTGTGTGAATGCGGGTACCAGCAGGAAGTTCAAACACTATAGGGGTGGTGTTCGTTTGTTTATTGTTGTTGCTGAGGTATGGACTATCTGCTCAAGCCACCTGATGAAAGACAATAAATGGATTTGGTATATTCAAAGTTTTAAAGGTATGAACTTTTTTGACCCTGAACTTCCACTAATTACGAACGAGTCAAATACAGCTACCGCCAACCTACCTTCTCATCATGCAGTGGCTTGAAACCTGTTTTGCGGTAAACAGTTACTACAGTGAGCTTTGGAGAGTTTTTCTCCTACAGTCCTCTTCACTGCACGTGGTGGCAAGATAAACTTGTATCCTCGTCCAGGCTTGTTTGCCACCGTTCCAGTTGTTTTAAATTTCTTGATGGATCCTCTGACTGGAGATATGGGCAGATGTAGGCTGTAAAATAACTGACCACCAGGGCCCCCCATCACCTGGCACCAACCAGTTCTCGTCTCCACATTTGTGTCATTCACTCCATCCTTCGCTACATCGCTGTATCATCCTGATGTAGCACCTGTGCAGCTTCTAAATCTCTTACCTTCAGACTCAGCTTTAGTTTAATAATCTGTAAATACTGTTTGATCAGAGGAGGACGGGTCTCTGCTTGTGAGTCTGGTTCCTCCCAACGTTTCTTCCTCCAGTTCCGAGGGAGTTGTTCTTGCCACCGTCACCTCTGGCTCATTCACAGTGGATAAAGTGTTGTGACTTCATGTTTTCATGCTTTTAAACTTCTGTAAAGCTGCTTTGTGACAAAATCGTTGTAAAAAGCGCTACACAAATAAACTTGACTCGACTTGAATAGACAAGTGGATATTTTCTTGTAGCCATTGTCTGGCTTATGTAGGTTGACACACATCTGCCTTAGTTGAATGATTTCCCATGTTGAGGAGTGAATGAAAGGAATAGGCCTCTGTGCCACATCATATATAAATATATATATATATATTATTTTCTAGGAATTGTTAGGGTGCCAATAATTGTGGAACAGGTGATTTTATGAAAAATAATTTTTTAGGCAGGGAAATTTTATTTGCAAATTCCCTTGAGTTAAAGTAAAGGCTACGTTCTTTTCACAGTTTTCAGTGTGAGAATATGCTTCAGCAATAAAATTTTTAACACATCTTAGTGAGAGGTGCCAATAATTGTGGAGAGTGCTGTATTATAAACACTGATCATTTACATAAATAAATAAATAATCAGGTATAGTATTGTAGTCTTGTTTGTTTAGTTTGGATCTCTTTATCTACTTTTAGGACGTGTTTAAACTTTTAGATCTTGTTTATATAGAAATATAGACGTTTCTTAAGGGCTCACAAACTTTAAAGCACCACTGTGACTCTGTGGAGAAGAGAATTGATTTGGAATGTACTTGGAATGTATCCAAACTGATTGACGGGTTTATTTGCGTCCTGTGTTGTAAACAGACACACCCCTCAGGTACAGGTGAAAAAGGTGGAGGGAGAATTCTGCGACACGTGCAGTTTCTGCCGCCACACTGTAGCCACACCAGTGTTTGTAGTGCGTTCACAGTTTATTGTTTGATGATTCAGATTTATATAAAGATGAATTGGGTGTGTTGATGGAGGAATTTAAGACATCTATTCAGCAGCTAAGCTGACTGGACTTACAGATATTTTAAGATTAAGAGGTTCCGTTAGGCATGACAGAAAGGATAACAGGAAAGTGCTGCTCTGGGAGGAGGTTTTTAGTATCAAAGGTAACTGATGTCATTCAGTTGGATAATAAATCCAATTGTCAATAAATACAAGCCTCCATGCCACTTTATTTTAATGTTTTATACAAAAATAAGTACACTGTAAACCGCGATACTCAAGCCCACTCAAAATATAAAATGTTGCCTCAAATGAATTAAGTTTTGAAACTTTAGTTCACTGAAATTATACATAGAATTAAGTACACTAGATTAACAACCTAGGTATAAATTGAATAAAATACATTGTTGTGGAATTTAAAACTTAAAACTTTAAAACTATAGCAGTATATTTTATTTTTACAACAGTAACATCACTGTAATGATGACAAAATGAGATGTATAAAAAAACTCTTTCATAAAAAACATACTCCAACACTAGTGTTAGCGTAGATGTTAGAATTGGCAGTTGTTTAGGACTTGTTACAGCTCACCTGACTATTTAACACCCAAAACATGTTGATTTGAAAAAATAAAAGCTAATAAACAGAAAAAACAGAAATCCTATATGAGCTAAGAATTCTGGGTAACTTACTCTGTGTTCTTTTATTGCTTGTCGCTTTGAGTTGGTTTTACTAAAATAATTGCACTTGATTTAAAACCATGCAGGACGAACAGCTCACCTGTAACTGATTAAGCAACTAGTCGCAAGAAAATAATAAATATAGAAAACATTCGGTAGAAAAGTTCAGCTTTACATTCCATGGATGCAACATTTTAGCTTAAATTCAGTTAAAATGTACTTTAATTGAAAGCATTTAAATTTCATTTCATATACTTTTATTTCTGCCTTCAGTAGAAACTTTCAGATAAATTTTCTATAAAGACATTATTATGGTCAGTAGAACTTGAAACTCCTTCATGTCCAGTTTCTATAAAAAATATTAATACCTGCAGGAGAAACTTTCAACTGCATTTTCTATAGAATCATTAATACCTTTAGTAGAAACTGCCCTTCACACATAATAGAACAATAATAAACTTCAACTAGAAACTTTGAGCTCTTCATTTAAAGGAACTTTTCAACTCAAGTTTGGAAAAAATGTATCTAAATTTACTTTCAGTACAAACTTATCACAAACTTTAGAATAGAATAGAACTAATAGAAGCTTAATTCAGCTTTCAAGAACAAGTCTATATAAACGTTTACCTTCAGTAGCACAGTGCACAGTGGGTGGCGCTGTTACCTCACAGCCAGAGAGGCCTGAATTAGATTTTGTGCAGAGTTTGTATGTTCTCCCTGTGTCTGTGTCTGTCCCACAGTCCCAACACATGCAGTCAGTCCAGTTAGAGATACTAAATGGTCCACCAGGTGTGAGTGCTGGATAGACTTCAGCCCCTTTTCAATCCAACAGCATTAGCAGCTGAGAAATGAAGAAATAAATAAATGTACATATGAATGTTTGGAATGTGAAGAGGTGAAGAGTAGTAGAAATGTATGTCCAGTTAACCTTTTATTTTTTTTATTAAGTTGAAATGTGCACTAGTACACATGTGATGCATTGGGCATACTGTGTCTGCCCTGTGATGGACTGGCGGCCTGTCCAGGGTATTTTCAGCCTGCTGCCCAATGAATGCTTCAGCACCTCCTACCACCCAGAAGGATAAGCAAAATAGAAGATGAACTAAAGATGAAGTTTTCAAAAAACCTTTTAATTCCACTTTTAGTACAAACTTTTGTCTCAAGTTTCGATTCAAATCTGTTCAGTAAACTATCATCTTTAGTTTCAATAGAAACTTTCAACCCTGGCATCAGTAGAAATTCTTTTCAGTGGAAACTGAAACATACAAGCTTAATCCACTTCACATACAAGCGTAATCTACTTTACATTCAGCACAACCTACTTTACATACAAACGTAGTCTACCTTACATACACATTGAACTCGGTCAGTTTACTTTGAGTAGAACGTGAAACTGTACTTTCAGTAGAAACGTGTATGTGTACTAACCCCTCCTCTCCGTGACCTCATGTAAAATTCAGGCTTTTCAAGAAACAAGTAGTCACAGAGTTCAGCCTCTTTCGCTGGCTTACACCCACTGTTGAGGAATGAAGCTGAGCCTCCCATCTCATTGCTGGACTGATAAATACCTGACCGGCTCTGCGTCCCACAGCTGAGGAGACCTGTTACCTGTACGACTGCGATCAGTTTCCAAAGGTAAGTAGCAGCTGCTTACAATTATATTTCAGTGGAGATTTACTTTTCTGTATTTCTAAAACATATTCATTCTGTTGAAGTAGTTGTCGTACTTTGTATGATGGTATACACATCAGGGCTGTCTTAAATAGTAACTTTACAGGAGAGAAACAGAAACAGTCTTTACTTGCAATGTAAGTCAATGGAACAAGAAGGTTTTCCATGCGATTAGTCTCATTAGGTTCTCATCTTTAGTCTGGGTGTTATGGTGATGTAGAACTGGATCAGTTGTGCTCGAGGTAGCCTACTGGTGATGCTGGGCCTTCTTCCTAACTGCAGTCCTAGGTCTGTCTCATTTGCTTTTATGGTGGGGCCTAGAAGTCTGTAAGACTCTCCTAAGACGGTGTAAGACTATGGAGCTGTGTGTGTCCAGTAGTGGGGTGGATTTCTTTCTGAAATCAGTGGTCATCTTCAAGGTCAGGCTACTGTAGAAACATTCCAGTTGTAGTTGCTGTTGGAAGACGAATTACTTCTATGTAGATATGAAAGCACAACAAGATTCAAGATTCAAGAGTTTTATTGTCATATGTACAGCAGAACAGACAGTTACACTGTACAATGAAATTCTTACTTTGCTGCTCCTCCATTCACCAATAGATAAAGATAACAAATAAAAGAAATAATAAAAATATATACAAAATATACAAAGTATAATAATGTGAAGTCCATAAAAGTATTTTTTTATAGTTAAAAAATACAAAACAATTTGTAGTTGCAGGTAATTATACACTAACGAGAACATAGTTTTGTATATTTTATTCCATTTCTGATCAATACAAATTATACACACTGCTCTAGTAAAGCAGGAAGACGGTGCAGCTGAATATGACTGGAGTGGTCACACTCTAAAACAGGCAGAGCTAGAGAACAAGTTCAGATGAGCAGTACCAACCACAGTAGATCTGAAAGTGGTCTCAGTTTAGCATTGTAGCATTAATAAATATTCAAATTGATGTTCAATAAGTTCATACAGTGCAGTAACACACACTGTGACTGTGTATTAGTTTATGTATCGCAGTAAAAACATGAGAGAGGAATATTATAATATCACCTTTCATTCAAACAAAGTGGGTGTCAGATATAGTCACTTCGTTACTGGGTGGGTTTGAGCTGCTCTACACGCCTCTGTTTTGTTAGCAGCTCTTTTGTAAAGTGGCTGCACAAAGAGCTCGAACAGTCACACAGGTCCTGACATATAGGAACAGAAGACAAAGACAAGCCCTGTGGACGTCCTCTGTCTGGGAGGTTCCCACTGATGTGTCACTCATATGGAGCGTTTCTGCCCCCAGAGGTGGTGGAAAAGATTGTTCCCAGGAATAAAGGCTGAGTGATGATGTAATGCAACTATTGCATTGACTGAAACAACCTTTCACGTCATGCTAACAGAATGAGTCAGTGTTTGTTCAGACCCTGCCCTTCACCTGGTTCAGCATCAGATCGAACATCACGACCAGTGGAGTTTCTGAAGTATGGACCAGTTTTGCGGGGGGCCAATGCTTAGTTACTCTAATGTTTGCGACCAATAGAAAACAACAGGTGTATTACAACCACAGCAGTAGTAGAATATCATACTGGATATATGCTTCTTTATGATTGGTCTGGTCGCTGATGCATGAATAATAGTTTCATGATCTGTGAGACAGAACGATGAAGTAGATGTACATAAGCATACATAAGCATGTACACATAGAGGCATACTCCATCTATATGTGTGGATGGGTCAGTAAAGTGTAACTGGATTAATCTCAGTCTGCTTTATGATGACGGTGTGCAATGGGTGATAGAAAGCAGTTTGTCCAAAGATATGTTAAAATTAAACTTGTTTCCTCACTATTTGTTGATTTCTCATCTATAAACTATATCTGTAATATTTGAGCAGGGAAAAGAGGCAGAGACAGGGTTTATTTACTTATATACTATATATACTATATACTATATTTCACAACAAAACACTCTGAATGACTTTGTTTACACCTCAATGATTAAATTCTGTATAATATTTAAATATTGGAAAAAATCCTTTTTTTAATAATTCACATTTTTTATTGGACACCATCAAAATAGAGGACATCTTCTCCTCATATAAGAACGTTGTTAGTGTGAGATATGTCAGCAGGCTGAGGGTCATACCCACAAATATCTTTAATGAATCCATGTTCATAACACACAAGTCAAAAATAACAAAACATATACACACGGCAAAGCTAACAAGCTACACAATGTAAACAATGTCAGACCAAGACAAGAGGGCGGAGACAAGGAGGAGCAAAGTTACTGTCAGGCTCACATATGGCATATAAGAGTTTCCACCTGTCCTCCCATCTACTCACTCAGACAGTGTTTATTTACTTATATACTATATATATACTATATATACTAAATACTATATTGCACAACAAAACACTCTAAATGACTTGGTTTACATCTCAATTATTACATTCTGTGTAATATTTAAATATTGGAAAAAATACTTTTTAATAATTCCCAATTTTCTATTAAACACCATCAAAATACAGCACATCTTCTCCTCATATAAGAACGCTGTTAGTGTAAGATATGTCAGCAGGCTAAGGGCCATACCTAGAAGACTGAACGAGGCTGTAAAAGTCTGTAAATTCAGGAAAAATACTGACTGTAAAGGTTGATCCTGCATGAACAGTAATGTTTTTCTTTGCCAGACGTCCAGAAATGCCCCCCACCAACAAGCCCAAGAAGGACACCGTAGGGTCTCGTGGAAACCCTGAGAAGTTCCTGGGTCAGGACTTTCAGAAGCTGTGTCAGGATTACAGAAACAAACAGGACAAGTTCACTGATGAGAAGTTTCCTCCAGTGAAGAGCTCCATCGGCGTGGGCTTGGTGCCTGAAGATGTTCTGGATAAAGTGGTGTGGAAGAGGCCGTCAGTAAGTCAACATCGTTCAACTTTAACTAATATTCAGAACATTCCACACAAGAGTTTAATATGGAGTGTTAATGGTAAAATGTGGAAGATCTGAAAATACTAGGTTTTCTTTGGGGACTATTTGAACCTCACAGCATCCTGCATGTATCCCTCCACCATAAATGGAGTTTAAGACTGAGATCTTCTCTAAACTATCATAAACAGCGTCTCAGAATCAGACAGTGTATTTATAACATCTACTGTAAGAACTTTCTGTGAGGAGCTTTTAGAGGTGGACGTCTGGTTCCATTCACCACCACTGTGAACAGTTCTGACTGTATCTAGAACAGAGAGTTTCACATAGAACCTCTCAGAATTAACTTTGTTTACAATTCAGCCATTTAATTATGCAGAAATTTGGGTGGAATTCCCCTTTAATAAGCCATCCATGCAATATTTTTCTTATATGACTTCTTTCTTGGTCTTCTTCTGTCAGGAATTGGTGGAAGAGCCCTGTCTGATTGTAGATGGCGAGTCCAGGTTTGACTTTGCTCAAGGAGAACTCGGTAATATAAGATATTTCACGCAATAAATGTATGTTCACCAGTAAGAACAGCAGATCTGATTAGAACAGATGTAAATAATCATACATACGATACAAAGTAACATGAATATGTTATTGTTAGAGAAGTAGATCAGATCTTGATCCAGTTTGAAGAACAAAGTTAGGTTCCAGATTTCTCCTGGACGCCCCAGACATTATATGAATTTATTCAGTTCCTTCAGCAGCAAATCTTGATTTAGCTTAATGAAGTACTGAGCAGTCAAAGCAGGTATTAGATGATAGATGATTAGATTACTATAACTGATAATAATACTGGGTTGTTTAGGAGAAGCTTGGAAAGGGTTGGAATAATCATATAGCAAGCTCACAACAATTTAAAAAATTGAAATATAAGTAATATCAACTGGAATTACTGTTCTGTAAACTATTACATTTAAGAAGCAAAATAATAGTAATCACCAAATGATGACATTTAGAGTTTTAGGGTTGTCCTCTTGTATTAGTAAGTCACATTTTTTTATTATAACTGAACAGGTTCACTTCTTTTATTATTTGCATGGGTTTGGATGTTATTTGCCAGAATTTAGTGGTCAGAACTTCTGCAACTTTCACTTCATGTGATCTTGATTTGTATGTTTTGATTGCTACACACATACACTGTGGAAGATATTTGTTGGATTAGGTTTTTTCCGGATTTGTTTAGGAAACTGCTGGTTTCTGGCTGCGATCGGTGCAATCACGTTTCAGAAACAGATCATGGAGCAGGTGGTTCCTGTAGATCAGTCGTTTGGCAAGGACTATCCAGGAGTGTTTCACTTCAGGGTAAGTCCATAAAAGCTGGTCATCATCAAACCACCATATAGGTCACACCACAGAAAAAAACAACTACTTTTTCATTAATGCAATTATGTAAAATTTAAAATTACTACACTGTACCAACCACTATACACCCACTCTACACTATACCAACAACTATACACCCACTACACTGTACCAACCACTATACACCAACTACACTATACAACCACTATACACCCACTACACTATACCAACCACTATATACACCCACTACACTATACCAACCACTATACACCAACTACACTATACCAACCACTATATACACCCACTCTACACTATACCAAACACTATACACCCACTCTACACTATGCCAACAACTATACACACACTACACTGTACCAACAACTATACACCAACTACACTACACCAACCACTATACACCCACTACACTATACCAACCACTATACACCCACTACACTACACCAACCACTATACACCCATTACACTACACCAACCACTATACACCCATTACACTATACCAACCACTATACACACACTACCTTATACCAACAACTATACACCCACTACACTATACCAACCACAATACACCCACTCTACACTATACACCTACTACACTATACCAACCACTAGACACCCACTACACTACACCAACCACTATACACCCATTACACTATACCAACCACTATAAACACACTACCCTATACCAACAACTATACACCCACTACACTATACCAACCACTATACACCCACTCTACACTATACCAACCACTATACACCCACTTTACTATACCAACCTCTATACACCCACTACACTATACTAACCACTATACACCCACTACACTATACTATACCAACCACTATACACCCACTCTACACTATACCAACCACTATACACCCACTACACTATACCAACCACTATACACCCACTACACTATACAACCACTATACACCCACTCTACACTATACCAACCACTATACACCCACTCTACACTATACCAACCACTATACACACACTACACTATACAACCACTATACACCCACTCTACACTATACCAACCACAATACACCCACTCTACACTATACACCTACTACACTATACCAACCACTATACACCCACTACACTATACTAACCACTTTACACCCACTACACTATACCAATCACTAGACACCCACTACACTACACCAACCACTATACACCAACTACACTATACCAACCACTATACACCCACTACACTACACCAACCACTATACACCCATTACACTACACCAACCACTATACACACACTACCCTATACCAACAACTATACACCCACTACACTATACCAACCACTATACACCCACTCTACACTATACCAACCACTATACACCCACTTTACTATACCAACCACTATACACCCACTACACTATACTAACCACTATACACCCACTACACTATACTATACCAACCACTATACACCCACTTTACACTATACCAACCACTATACACCCACTTTACACTATACCAACCACTATACACCCACTACACTATACCAACCACTATACACCAACTACACTATACAACCACTATACACCCACTCTACACTATACCAACCACTATACACACACTACACTGTACCAACAACTATACACCAACTACACTACACCAACCACTATACACCCACTACACTATACCAACCACTATACACACACTACACAGTACCTATTACTATACACCCACTACACTATACCAACCACTATACACCAACTACACTATACCAACCACTATATACACCCACTACACTGTACCAACCACTATACACCAACTACACTATACCAACCACTATACACCCACTACACTGTACCAACCACTATACACCAACTACACTATACCAACCACTATATACACCCACTACACTGTACCAACCACTATACACCAACTACACTATACCAACCACTATATACACCCACTACACTGTACCAACCACTATACACCAACTACACTATACCAACCACTATACACCCACTACACTATACAACCACTATACACCCACTCTACACTATACCAACAACCATACACCCACTACACTATACCAACCACTATACACCCACTCTACACTATACCAACCACTATACACCCACTTTACTATACCAACCACTGTACACCCACTACACTATACTAACCACTATACACCCACTACGCTATACTATACCAACCACTATACACCCACTTTACACTATAGCAACCACTATACACCCACTTTACACTATACCAACCACTATACACCCACTACACTATACTAACCACTATACACCCACTCTACACTATACCAACCACTATACACCCACTACACTATACCAACCACTATACACCCACTACACTATACCAACCACTATACACCCACTCTACACTATACCAACTACTATACACCCACTACACTATACTAACCACTATAAACCCACTACACTATACCAACCACTATACACCCACTACACTATACTAACCACTATAAACCCACTACACTATACCAACCACTTTACACACACTACACTATACCAACCACTATACACCCACTACACTACACCATACCAACCACTATACACACACTACACTATACCAACCACTATACACCCACTACACTATACCAACCACTATAAACCCACTACACTATACCAACCACTTTACACGCACTACACTATACCAACCACTATACACCCACTACACTATACCAACCACTATACACTGTTCACGTATGAAAGTGACTTTCCAGACTTTATTTTTCTGTTTTAAGTGTGTGATTCTTACTGCCCCCCACTACAGTTCTGGCAGTCTGGAAAGTGGGTCGATGTTGTGATAGACGACAAACTGCCGACTATTAACGGACAGCTGATTTTCCTGAACTGTAAAACTCGTAACGAGTTCTGGCCGGCGCTGCTGGAGAAGGCGTATGCCAAGTAGGTTCCTTTCTTTATAAGACAGCACACATAGTGAGTAAGAACTGTTCTAAAATCAGATAGCAGCCCCTTCACTAACCTTCCCCCCTGCCCTGTGGAGAGCGTTGGTGGTCAGAGATTGATGTTTTGAGGTTTTTCTTCACAGCGTTTCACAAGACTGTATATAATATATATAATGGTATGATATACGTTGCTGTTTATTCCTCCAGAGTGTGGGGCTCGTATAAAGCCATTGATGGTGGATTTGTGTTTAACGCTCTGAGGGATTTCACTGGCGGAGCCTACAGGACCTTCTTCCTGTACGAAGTACCGTATGACCTGTGGGACATTATGGATCAAGCATCTCAGAGCAGATGCCTCATGGGCTGTGGAACTCTTCAGGGGGTAAAAACTCACACCACACCCTCATTTCTCACTGCTCAGCACGTCTAACAGGATCTGAGAGTGATACTGATCTCAACACTCAGCGCGTCACTTTTACTCTACAGAGAACAAAGCCTAAAAACAACATAAGTAAGTTAAAAACAGGCCACAGAGCAAGTAGGAAACAGGTACAGCTACAGGTGTTCAGGTGCTATACACAGATAGCCAATAACATTAAACCCACCTCCCTGTATCTCCACTCACTGTCCACTGTATCAGCTCCACTGACCATACAAGACCTCCACTCACTGTCCACTGTATCAGTTCCACTGACCATACAGAAGCTACACCGACAGACTGTAGTTTATCTGATTCTCTGTATACTTTATTACTCTGTTCTTTAATGATCAGGACCCCCACAGGACCACCACAGAGCAGATACTATTAGGGAGGTGACACTGATGAGGTGGTGGGGTGTTAGCATGTGTTGTGCTGATGTGAGTGGATCAGGTACAGCAGTCTGCTAACTAGAGGCTTGACCCAATTTTAACTGAATAGATTTGAAGGTCCTTCTCATTAATGCTTGTCTGAAGATGTGAACAGAGCAAAGGACACAGTCTGATTAGTGTGATGTTGTTTTTCAGGAAACTTCTGCTAACACAGTGTTACCCAACGGGATAGTGGAGGGACATGCCTACGCCGTGACTGGAGTCGCCAGAGTGAGTCCACTTTCAAAGACTCTAACACTAATCAGACATTTCTTCACCTACCAGGTCTCAGCTGTTATTCTAAAATGTGAGACAAAACTTCAACAGTGCCATAAAAATATTCAATATTCGCAGATCAGATCCAGACCACATTGGAAGGTAGTTTAAAATGCAATTATAATCAGATTTTTATTGATGCATCTCAGGTTGGAAGCTCTGGCTGTTTAAACTGGATGTGTTAATGTAACAAACAGTGACATCTGAACATCCAGACTGATGGAGGTGCTGGGACTTGACAGAGCGATGGTTTGGAGGGCGAGATGATCGCCATCTCTACTGTATCCCATACGAAAGTCACGTCACGCGAGCGGCTATGTATTTACTGATACCTATTTTGTTGCCACAGCATCTCATGCAGACAGGCTGGTGATGTCTGAAAAAAACAAAGAACAGAGCGGACAGTCCTCTCATGAGATCTGATTTAAGAAACAATTCGGATTTGCTTGCAGTCTTGGCACATGCCATATCTCAATCGAACCAGATTTCTAAGGATCTCAGAATATTGTTTTCCGGTGATGGTAAGACTGGAACAAGCTTAACTATGTCTGATGAATTTGGGCTTCATCGATTTGCCGTGAGACTGTTTAGAAATAAAGGAGATTCCGCACTGTGCTTACCCTGGAGCGGTCATCCAACAAAAATGACTCCAAGACTACGAATAATCTTGGACATCGCACAGAACCCCAGGGCAGGATCTGCAGGCCTCTCTGTCTAATGTTTAGTGTTCATTAGTCCGCTATCAGGCAAATACTAAACAACAGCATGGAGACACCACTACTCTCCAAGGAGGAGCCAGAAGACCCACTGACTTGATGTTATATAGATGATTGAGGCAAATATTGATCTTTATGGCCTAACGAGAGTAAGAGAAACCAAACATTCCAGGAATAGAACCTCATCCCAACAGTGAGACATGACGGTGGCAGTTTCAGAGTTTGTGTCTGTTTTGCTGCTGTTGGACTAGGACAGCTTACCTTCATCTGATGGAGCTACGAATTCTGAACTGTATCAGGAAATTCTACAGGAGGATGGTAAGACACTCATCTATGAGCTGAACTTTAACAGAAGGTGGATCCTTCAGAAAAACAAAGGGACTACAAAAATGGATAAAGGAGAAGAAATGCTGGAATGTCTGAGTCAAAGTCTAGACTTTAATCCAGCAGGAATGTTGAGGCAGAAATGAAGGTGTGGCATTTGTGCAAGAAAGCCCACCAACACAACAGAGTAGTTCTGAGACGAGTAACCGGCCTCCAAAGTCAATGTTGAAGTCATTAAGGCTCATGGTGATTCGATCACTTAGTTCAATAAACGATTAACTGCGTTCTTAGTTTTAATTGGGGTCTTTTTATCGATTGCTAAAATTTAAATGAAGATCTGAATCAAATAAGGAATCTAAACAAGTTACGACGAGTCAGTATTCCACCATTAGAGAGCAACCTGTGGGTAAAATTGGAGTCAGTAGGAGAGTCACAAATACCAAAACCTCTGCTGACCAGTAGTCTTCCCTCATCATTGTTGGTAAACAGTATGACTGATAATAAGTTCAATCAGTTGAATGCTACTGAACTTGTGAGTGAGTGTTTCTGAACCTACTCTGTTTAAAATCCACCAACCTCAATCTTTATGTGTTTGGACTGTCAGCCCAAACTTCTAGCGTACCTAGAATGAAAATAGATTTTTGATGTCCAAATGAAATCCAAATTTTGCGAAGCCAGGCCACATTTGAAAGAGTGTTCAAAATGCAGTTCCAGTCAAATTTGTCTGCGTCTCAGTTTGAAAACTCTGGCTGCTCAGACCGGGTATTTTTGCACCACTTCAGATGCGACAAACAGCGACAGCGCCAAATCCAGAGGGACGTAAGATGATGCACATCCGTCTCTCCTGCTTCCCTTATTGTGTTCAGTTGGCTTCTTTTTATTTATTGTTATGAATGAAATGAAGATCTGACTCAAATACTGCACCGCAAGGAGACAACACTGTGGAGGCACTTTTAATGGGAAATCCTGCCAATGTGGCTGAATTCAAGCAGCCCTGCTAAGAGGAGCTGGACGTTGGTCCTCCACAGTGATGTAAAGGCTGATCTCCAGTTATAGGAAGTGTTTGGTCGGAGCTCTAGGGACAACCTGCTGGTAACCAGTTGTTTTCCACACGGGTTGCAAACAGGGTTTTTTTCAATGAGTACGTTGTTCATTTAATGACTGTGTTTGGTGTTTCCTCATGTTCTATACATCCTATATTACATTTTATATGAAAATCTAAAGCCATGGAGTGTAATAAGCTCAACAGTAGAGGGCATTCAAGTTGAGCCAAACAATTTTTTATAGCATTACATTTGTCCAACAAACATTTTTGTTTTGTAAACAGGTGAGGACTCAGCGTAAAGAAGTAAAGCTGGTGAGGGTATTTAACCCGTGGGGAGAAGGAGAGTGGAACGGAGACTGGAGTGATAAGTAAGAACCCTTGTTTAAAAAAAAATGTATATAAACACGACTGTGTAAAAGTCTGAGGCCCCTAATTTAATAACTGACATTTTATGAATGTGTTCAGTTCCTTCAGCAGCAATCTTGATTTAGCTTAATGAAGTACTGAGCAGTCAAAGCAGGTATTAGATGAGAACTGATAATAATACTGGGTTGTTTAGGAAAAGCTTGGAAAGGGTTAAATCAACACACTGACGTATGTAAAAGTAATACTTACTCTATTAATACTGTTTAATATTTAATAATAAAGTGTTTTGTGTAAATAAAAACTTCCTGTCTGAAAAAATAGCTTTTTATATATAATAATGTTCCCAAGTGACTAAAACTTTTACATAGAACTGTATCTCTCTGTACATTGACATCAGACTCGCTTTGTCTTGCAGTTTCACACATACAAGTATACAAAAAATACATTAGAACACTAGAATTGTACACATCATCCACAAATATCCACTCGTCTAGAGCACCAAAGGTTCTGCAACGCCAAAACATTAGACTACAGGCTGTTCCTAACAGTCACTTCCACCCTGACACATAACAGTCACAGCCAATCAGAGAGCTGGATTTATATAAACAAAAAATATACCGTTTGGGTTCTTTGTTGATCTGACTCAAATAATGGATCAAAAGAAGTTAACGTCCTGACCTGAACCCCACTGAGATGCCGTTCAGGGACTTTAAAGGATCTGTTGAAGGTGTGAGATCCTCCAGTGTGGCTGAAGTGTATCAACACTGCCTCCCTGATACTAAACAGTAAGAGCCAATCAGAGAGCTGGATCCACATAAATACAACCACCACTGCAGCACCTGCAGCACCTTCACTGTAAGGCCTATAAATCATACGTCTGCTGTTCATAACTTCTGTCTGGAGAGGATGATAAAACTACAGTAATATCAGACCTACGAAGTTAATTCAGCTGATTCAACATGAATAACCCAAATCCTATCACTGCGGGTGGAAACACACGAGTCATGAGTATGTGACGCTAACATATCTTAACTGTGATCCTGTAATCCTGTAATGACTGGAAGGGCTCAAGTAACAGTAGATGTTAGGATGCCTGAATAGAATTTCTTAATTAAAAATGAAAAACACAAAATCAGTATTTAAAATGAGAAACTAGATTCATACATTGTTAGAACTAAACTAATGTTTTTAAACTGTAGTAAGTCAAAAGTACAGATTGTTATCTTGAAATGTAAGGAGTAAAAGTATAAAGTATTAAATGATACTTGAGTAAATACACTTAAGTGCAGTAACAGAGTACTTAACAGAACAGACAAGCCCACTGACTAGTAACAAATAATTAACTAGATGTGAGAATATACATGTAAACATAAACATACAGTATAACAACTGGTATATACAGAATATTGCTGGATAATATAAACATATTTAATCATTTGACTGTTTATTGTTAATAAAGATCCGTCACGTTTTATAATTTATTTTTATATAGTATTTTCTAAGTGTACACTCCTGTTTTTGTGGGATGATATGATGAAACGGAAAGTTTAATGACTGCAGTGCTTTGTTTGTTTGTTTTTATTTGTTTGTCTGGCTTGTTCAGGTCACCTCTGTGGAGTAAGGTGAGCGAGGAGGATTGCAAAAAATGGCTGGAAGATAAAAACAATGGAGAATTCTGGTATGACATTTTATTACGTTTTAAAAGGGCATTAGTAATAATCACCACCTGATTAAACTGCTGGCTTTATTATGTGGGTCAAATTATTCCATATCTACTATGACCTATTCAGTAACTGCTGTTCTTTTATTTATTTATGTTCTGCTCAGGATGACGATGAGGGATTTCTGTCAGTACTTTCAGCAACTGGACATCTGTTATGTCAGTTCTGAATTCCTCAGTGCGCCGTCTCTTGCACCCAGGTCTCGTCGTGTCCAGCGCTAAGCTATAACATGTCCTGGCCTACAGCGACTCTTATTAGTGGCGAATATCACCTGTGATAATAAATACATACGATGTAAAAGTTTTTATTTTTTTAACCAGAATTGTACATATTTAACTTACGTCTGTAGACTGAGTAGAATATTAAGAGCTGTAAATTAATTAATGTAAAGCATATTTATCTGATAAACTCTGAGCTTCACAGGTCAGCTTTACCTTTACTATCACCTTTACTATCACCTTTACTATTACCTATACTATCACCAGCTATCCCCTTTACTATCACCAGCTATCACCCTTACTATCACCAGCTATCACCCTTACTATTACCAGCTATCACCTTTACTATTACCAGCTATCACCCTTACTATCACCAGCTATCACCTTTACTATTTCCAGCTATCACCTTCACTACCACCAGCTATCACCTTTACTATCACCAGCTATCACCATTACTATTTCCAGCTATCACCTTCACTACCACCAGCTATCACCTTTACTATTACCAGCTATCACCTTTACTATTACCAGCTATCACCTTCACTACCACCAGCTATCACCCTTACTATTACCAGCTATCACCTTTACTATTACCAGCCATCACCCTTACTATCACCAGCTATCACCTTTTCTATGACCAGCTATCACCTTTACTACCACCAGCTATCACCCTTACTATTACCAGCTATCACCTTTTCTATTACCAGCTATCACCTTTACTATTACCAGCTATCACCTTCACTACCACCAGCTATCACCTTTTCTATTACCAGCTATCACCTTTACTATTACCAGCTATCACCTTCACTACCACCAGCTATCACCCTTACTATTACCAGCTATCACCTTCACTACCACCAGCTATCACCCTTACTATTACCAGCTATCACCTTTACTATTACCAGCTATCACCCTTACTATCACCAGCTATCACCTTTTCTATGACCAGCTATCACCTTTACTACCACCAGCTATCACCCTTACTATTACCAGCTATCACCTTTTCTATTACCAGCTATCACCTTCACTACCACCAGCTATCACCCTTACTATTACCAGCTATCACCTTTACTATTACCAGCTATCACCCTTACTATTACCAGCTATCACCCTTACTATTACCAGCTATCACCTTTACTATTACCAGCTATCACCTTCACTACCACCAGCTATCACCCTTACTATTACCAACTATCACCCTTACTATTACCAGCTATCACCCTTTCTATTACCAGCTATCACCTTTACTATTACCAGCTATCACCCTTACTATTACCAGCTATCACCCTTTCTATTACCAGCTATCACCTTTACTATTACCAGCTATCACCTTCACTACCACCAGCTATCACCCTTACTATAACCAGCTATCACCTTTACTATTACCAGCTATCATTTTTACTATTACCAGCTTTCACCTTTACTATCATATTAAATCTTCTTTACAGTAATTTATATTGTTTATGCAGTTATAACTGTGTGATGAGGTTGGAGGAACATCTGAACCTCTACTTGTCCTAATAAAGACTAATAAACAAATCCAGTAGTAGTGTTGGGTTACAAAAAGATCAAATTCCACATAAATTAATGCATACATTTACCAGAACCAGTCCTACACTAACCAGAACCAGCCCTACACTAACCAGAACCAGCCCTACACTAACCAGAACCAGCCCTACACTAACCAGCACCAGTCCTACACTGACCAGAACCAGTCCTACACTGACCAGAACCAGTCCTACACTAACCAGAACCAGTCCTACACTAACAAGAACCAGTCATACACTAACCATAGCCAGTCCTACACTAACCAGCACCAGCTCTACACTAACCAGAACCAGCCCTACACTAACCAGAACCAGTCCTACACCAATTAGCACCAGTCATACACTAATCAGAAACAGTCATACACTAACCATAACCAGTCCTACACTAACCAGCACCAGCCCTACACTAACCAGAACCAGCCCTACACTAACCAGAACCAGTCCTACACTAACCAGAACCAGCCCTACACTATACAGCACCATTCCAGCACTAGCCAGAACCAGCCCTACACTAACCAGAACCAGTCCTACACCAATTAGCACCAGTCCTACACTAACCAGCACCAGCCCTACACTAACCAGAACCAGCCCTACACTAACCAGAACCATTCCAGCACTAGCCAGAACCAGTCCTACACTAACCAGAACCAGCCCTACACTAACCAACACCAACCCCACACTAACCAGAACCAGTCCTACACTAAACAGCACCATGCCAGCACTAGCCAGAACCAGCCCTACACTAAACAGCACCATTCCAGCACTAGCCAGAACCAGTCCTACACTAAACAGCACCATTCCAGCACTAGCCAGAACCAGTCCTACACTAACCAGAACCAGCCCTACACTAACCAGAACCAGCCCTACACTAACCAGAACCAGTCCTACACTAAACAGCACCATTCCAGCACTAGCCAGAACCAGCCCTACACTAACCAGAACCAGCCCTACACTAACCAGAACCAGTCCTACACTAAACAGCACCATTCCAGCACTAGCCAGAACAAGTCCTACACTAAACAGCACCATTCCAGCACTAGCCAGAGCAAGTCCTACACTAAACAGCACCATTCCAGCACTAGCCAGAGCAAGTCCTACACTAAACAGCACCATTCCAGCACTAGCCAGAACAAGTCCTACACTAAACAGAAACAGTCATACACTAACCATAACCAGTCCTACACAAACCAGAACCAGCCCTACACTAAACAATACCAGCCCTACACTAACCAGAACCAGTCCTACACCAATTAGCACCAGTCCTACACTAATCAGAAACAGCCCTACACTAACCAGAACCAGCCCTACACTAACCAGCACCAGCCCTACACTAACCAGAACCAGCCCTACACTAACCAGAGCCAGTCCTACACTAACCAGAACCAATCCTATACCAATTAGCACCAGCCCTACACTAATCAGAAACAGTCATACACTAACCATAACCAGTCCTACACTAACCAGAACCAGTCCTACACTAACCAGAACCAGCCCTACACTAACCAGAACCAGTCCTACACTAACCAGAACCAATCCTATACCAATTAGCACCAGTCCTACACTAATCAGAAACAGTCATACACTAACCATAACCAGTCCTACTCTAACCAGAACCAGTCCTACACTAACCAGACCCAGCCCTACACTAACCAGCACCAGCCCTACACTAACCAGAACCAGTCCTACACTAACCAGAACCAATCCTATACCAATTAGCACCAGTCCTACACTAATCAGAAACAGTCCTACACTAACCATAACCAGTCCTACACTAACCAGAACCAGTCCTACACTAACCAGAACCAGTCCTACACTAACCAGAACCAATCCTATACCAATTAGCACCAGTCCTACACTAATCAGAAACAGTCCTACACTAACCAGAACCAGTCTTACACTAACCAGAACCAGTCCTACACTAACCAGACCCAGCCCTACACTAACCAGACCCAGCCCTACACTAACCAGAACCAGTCCTACACTAACCAGAACCAGTCCTACACTAACCAGACCCAGCCCTACACTAACCAGAACCAGTCCTACACTAACCAGCACCAGTCCTACACTAATCAGAACCAGTGAACTGAACATGATGAGGGTGTTTAATAGTGTAAATGAGTTTATCAGCCGTTCAGTAGTGAGCATGGCTAACTGCTAGGTGGCTTAGTGTGACTAAGTTTAAGTTTAGTGTGAGCTGCCCTGATGACCAGGGGTCACTTATTTAGTACTGATTATAGTTGTTAATGTTTTACTGTAGGTGATCACAGTTGTAAGTCTTTTCATGGCTCTTAATTTTGGAGAACAGTATTAATTTGTATCGGTATAAATAAACTGTATCAAACAAATAGATCCTGAATAAATCGGTCCTCACCTCTTACTCAACACCCAGACAGCCAGACAAATTTAACTGTGGACATATTTTCAAATTAAGATGACCCACCACAGGATGGATGATACCACCAGAGTGATCGTGAACCACTCAATCAGAAGCTAAAGAATCAAACAGAAGATCAGATCTAGAGAAATACCATCCATATGGTCAGCACAAGTCAAATTTGGCATAACGGCACTTGAAAAACGAAAGTGTTGTGTATTCAGTGAAACAGCAAATTATTTATATAAATAAAGGGCGTGTAGCCTTAAAGAATGATTATCAGGCTGCAGAAGGTTATCAGAGTAATACAGCTGGCCACTCCAGTTTCCTAACCAGAGCACTTTCCCCTCAGAGCCTAAGATGAACTTTAGTTATGTAAAACTTCAGGGAACTATTTTTAAAATTTAATTGTGTTTTACATAAACATATTTTACTAATCTACAGAAACATTAAACATAAACTCTACTTTCCATTGAACCTTTATCAGAAACTCTACTTTTAACAGACACTTTTATCAGAAACTCTACTTTTGAATAGAAACATTTATAAGAACTTCTACTTTTAATATAAACATTTATTAGAAACTCTACTTTTAATAGAATTTTTTATCAGAAATTTTACTTTTAACAGAAACATTTATCAGAAACTCTACATTTAATAGAAACTTTTATCATAACCTCTACTTTTAATATACACATCTATTAGAAATTCTACTTTTAATAGAAACATTTATCAGAAACTCTACTTTTAATAAAAACATTTATCAGAAATTCTACTTTTAATAGAAAGTTAAAAAAAAACTCTATTTTGCATATTTGCATTTCTATTGAAACATCAGTTCAACTATCAGTTTCTCTGTTAGTAGAAACAATAAACACTACTTTCTTTCCACAAACCTTACATTTTAATAGAAATGTTACACTCAACTTTCAATTCTTCTTTTAGTAGATATTATTCATTTTGATTTTAATAATTGATTTATTAGCCACTGTTACAGATTACACTGTTATTATACATGTGTATAAAAATGCTGGGAAAGATTTCTGGATTTACACTCATGTCATTAATTACATGATAGTGAATATACAGTTAAATCTATCAAGATATTCTTATGTAATTATAGGAAGCAAAAAGAAACAAAAAGAAAAATGTAATTACATAAGCTGTACTGCTGTTTCTATCAGATTCATTTTATTTCAATTTTTACCAAAATCATTCTTTGTCCATAGTAGTGAATTCATGTGCTGTTCATGTGTAACTACACAGCTGTTAGAGAGATTTAATATAAAATGAGACTTAAACTCATGTTTACTTAAAATCCACTGCCATTACTTTTATAAAGAAACATTCAGTAGAAGCTGCACTAGAAATGTTCAGCTTTACACAACATACACACTGTTTTTAACTCCTCCTCCTGTTTTCTTCTTTTCTCATCAGACTTTACAAGAAGAGGGAACACTCACTCAGTTCACTCAGTTCTCTCGCTGGTTTAGACCCGCAGGGTAGAAGGAAGCTGCCCCTCCCGTCCCACTACAGAACAGATAAATAACTGATTAGAGAACAGCTCACACAACATCTTCCAGCTTAGAAGACCTGTAACCTGTAGGACTGCAATCAATTTAGGTGAGTAGTAACTATTTACTTACAAACTGACTATTTTTACTTTTACTGTATATATCTAAAACCAATTTTATATTTTGTTGGTGTAATTTTTTTGTGATTTTTAGTTTTTTACATGGTTTTATAAATTCATGATTTAATGAATAATAATTGGACCAATAAAAAAGCTTAAAAACAGATGAATCAAATATTTTCTATTAACTGACATTAAAAGTCAAGAGTGTTTATGTATTCTGCTGTAAAGTCACAACTTACTTTTACTGGCCAAGTTTTTACTTTGTGCCAATTTAACCATGAAATTGTAGTCATTCTGTTTTTGGGGGTTTAATTCCATTCTGTTGTGTTGGCTGAGCTCCGGCTGAGCTTTATTGTTGACCACCGCTCTTAGTTTAGAGTTTTATTTAACTTTTTCATTTTATTAGTTCTGAAGATGGGCTTAATTTAATTGGGAACTTTGTTGCATAGTGTAGTTTTTACACTCTAATAAGCTGACAGTCGTGTTAGTCTGAACTGAACTGTTGTCTGTTGTAGGAATGCAGTCACTCCTAATTACGTCTACTTTGTTATTTGAGTGAAGTGTCTGTCTGCATGGATGGGTTTAAGCTGCTGTACACACCTCTGTTTTGTTACCTGCTCTTCTCTAAAGCGGGTCCCACCAGTGCATATACACCGAGGTTATGACGTACACAGACAGAGACAAGCCCTGGAGTCTGTAGACTTCCTCTGCTGGGTGTTTCCACGGATGTGCCGGACAAATAGAGCTATTCTGTTGTTCTGCTGGAGTTAATGGTCTGAAGTTGCTGCGTCAGGTTCAGCTAGAGCAGCTTTACAAGAGAATAAACACAACTGATATAAAACAAAACTAACCAAATGAAATCAAATACAGCTTAAACTTCATCTAATGAACAATCTCTGCACTTTCCGTCTCCACCTCTACTCTCCCAGCATTATGTAGATGTGGGCATTTTCCAAATTCTCTGCATTAATTATGATTTAAGATGTAAGAGTCGAATTATGATTTAAGAGTCGTTTAGAATGGTTCAGAGTAAATTTCTGTTCAGAACTGCTCACAGTGGTGGTGAATGGAACCAGACGTCCGCCTCTAAAAGCTCTTTCATGGTGAAGGGATACATGCAGGACAGCTTGAGGTTAAAATAGGCCCCAAAGAAAACCTATTTTCAGATCTTCCAGGAGTTGGGAGGCGGGTTGGAGGAGAGGGCCGAGGCTTAGGGTTCACGGTTCGCTAATGATAAATAGAATGTTTAGATTTGTGTTGTAGACATGGTGCCCCTGGTTCCTGTCAGCTACACTGTAAACATCATCACCACCACTGTAAACAAAATTATAGGATTTGTGGATAATCTATACAGCAACAGGATAATAAAGTATAAGTGCATTTTGTCCCAGCGGAGGAACTGCATTTAGAGTAAAACACTCAGACTGTCTGACTGTTTTAGCCTGAAGATCAGAATCTGTTTAAGCCATAGGGTCTCCGCCCCACTTATCAAAGCACATTCCTCACAAGCCATGTTCCCTCCTACTACTGTACCAACACACCGTCCATCAAATGTTTTAACACCCTGTCCCCTAAAATATCACCTATAAGCTGATTCCACTGCAGGTAAGGTAGTAAATCACTGTATGTGTAGTGACGTAGAACAACATTTGTGGATTTACAGTAAATTACTAATAAATAAACAAAATATAACATTATCTGTACTTTCTAGTATTTTTAGATAAATCTAATTAAAGATCACTTTATAAACTAAACTAGATACTCCACACTACATACTACTGCTGTCAGAAAACAATATAAACCGTAAACAGACCACCTGCAGCATTAGCCTGCTAAATTAAAATAAACCATCAGATAGTCACTCCTAGCTAACAATAACAGAATAAAGAGGGATCAGAAATATAGGTTAGAGTGAGAGCTAGGCTGATACTGACTGTAATGTGTTGGTTCTGAGTGATAAAGTACAAAAATACTCCTTCACAAAACTTACTAGACACACAACACCAGTCAGATAAAACACAGACACCGTGTGTGCACGCGATACGAAAAGAAAAGCTGGATCAGACCATTTTGCAAGGCGGGCGGGGGGGCTGCTGTCTTTTCGTTGTTAAAATAATTGGTTTAACCATATACTGTCGATGATTTTTAATATTTCCAGCTTGTCAGACTTAAATTAACGTTAAAAGAAAAAAAAACATTTTTTTACTTTAATCTTTAGGGGTGCTGGAACTCAATTAAAATCTAAACTAGGGCTAGCTACACCCCTGATCTCCCAAACCCCCCTAGTCTGTTACCATAACAACACATTATACTAAAGCTGCCAGCAAGGCGAAAGCTCCGGTCAGTGAATCTGTCGACAGCAGGATACATCAGAACAGGCATCTCAACACAAACCTTAACACAGTGAAAGACCACCTACCAACCAGAGTCTGTTGCTAACAAATACAGTGCGAGAATTGTGAAGGTTTTGTGATTTTAAACAGTTTTCGCTTTTCCTGTGGTTTAATTTTTGGGTGGGACAAATCTGTCTATTTCTGATATTGGGTGGGACACGTCCATATGCATTGGTCCATTCATCAGGAAATGTATACACAATGTAATCAGCTGTTGTTGTGTTTAAATTAAAAGTCCTCTAAAGCGCATCCCAAACACTTCTAATGGGGTTATGGTCAGGACTATGTGGTGGTCAGTTCATGTGTGGTGCAGGTGATCGGCTGACTTTTCCTGAAAATAATAAAATAATGAAAGCCTTGTGAGTGAAAGCAGCTGTGGCTTCATCTTCATCTAAATATAATATTGAGTGCAGTTTAGTGAAGGTTGAGGTCGTAGTTTATGGAAATTGCTGCAGGGACAAATCTACATGCTGTTTGCTGACTGTAGAGCCTCAACATGCAAGAAAAGCTGCAATGTCCTCATAACCCCCTCAAACCCAAATCTAAATGAACCCTCATGAACATCTGTAAATGTTATCAGATCAATCTAAAGGCATTAAGACCCGTCAGACTGTTTCAGGTAACTGAAAAATGCACTGTTGAATTTTGTGTGTATATATATATATATATATATATATATATATATATATATATATATATATATATATATATATATATATACACTACTGCTCAAAAGTTTGGGATCACAGTGAAATGTTCTTGTGTTAGTCCAATAACATCCTTAACTTGGATTGGTGGTCGTACCAGGAGATTTAGACAGAGGACTGAGAATTCTAAAGTGATCCTAAACTTTTGAGCAGTAGTGTATATATATATATATAACAACTTCCTGGGATCATGAAATTCGGGGGAGTGTTAATTAGACTTTTTAACAGTTTATTCTGCATGTTGTTGATGAACATAATGTTTTTCTTTTCACCAGACATTTACAAATGGCTCCCAAAAAGAAGCGACCCAGGAAGGACCCTGCAGTGTCTCCTACAAGCCCCGTGGCATTCCAGGGTCAGGACTTCCAGAAGCTGTGTCAGATGTACAGCAGCAGACCAGACAAGTTCATCGATGAGACGTTTCCTCCACAGAAGAGCTCTATCGGTGAAGGCCTGCTGACCTCGAAAGAAATGCCCAAAGTGGTGTGGAAGAGGCCGTCAGTGAGTTTTTCACTATTCCTTTAAGAAGCATTGTAGTGTTCATACAACAAAATTAGAGATCAGAGATCAGCAGTATCAGAGATCAGCAGCCTTAGAGATCAGCAGTATCAGAGATCAGCAGTATCAGAGATCAGCAGTATCAGAGATCAGCAGCCTTAGAGATTAGCAGTCTCAGAGATCAGCAGCCTCAGAGATCAGCAATTTCAGAGATCAGCAATATCAGAGATCAGCAGCATCAGAGATCAGCAGCCTCAGAGATCAGCAGCCTCAGAGATCAGCAATTTCAGAGATCAGCAGTATCAGAGATCAGCAGTATCAGAGATCAGCAGCATCAGGGATCAGCAGCCTCAGAGATCAGCAGCATCAGAGATCAGCAGTCTCAGAGATCAGCAGCATCAGAGATCAGCAGTATCAGAGATCAGAAGCCTCAGAGATCAGCAGCCTCAGAGATCAGCAGTATTAGAGATCAGCAGACTCAGAGATCAGCAGTATCAGAGATCAGCAGCCTCAGAGATCAGCAGTATCAGAGATCAGCAGTATTAGAGATCAGCAGTATTAGAGATCAGCAGTATTAGAGATCAGCAGTATCAGAGATCAGCAGTATTAGAGATGAGCAGTATCAGAGATCAGCAGTATTAGAGATCAGCAGTCTCAGAGATCAGCAGTATCAGAGATCAGCAGTATTAGAGATCAGCAGTATCAGAGATCAGCAGTATCAGAGATCAGCAGTATCAGAGATCAGCAGTATTAGAGATCAGCAGTATCAGAGATCAGCAGTCTCAGAGATCAGCAGTCTCAGAGATCAGCAGTATTAGAGATCAGCAGTATCAGAGATCAGCAGTATCAGAGATCAGCAGTATCAGAGATCAGCAGTATTAGAGATCAGCAGTATCAGAGATCAGCAGTATCAGAGATCAGCAGTCTCAGAGATCAGCAGTATTAGAGATCAGCAGTATTAGAGATCAGCAGTATTAGAGATCAGCAGTATCAGAGATCAGCAGTCTCAGAGATCAGCAGTATCAGAGATCAGCAGTATCAGAGATCAGCAGTATCAGAGATCAGCAGTATTAGAGATCAGCAGTATCAGAGATCAGCAGTATCAGAGATCAGCAGTATTAGAGATCAGCAGTATTAGAGATCAGCAGTCTCAGAGATCAGCAGTATCAGAGATCAGCAGTATCAGAGATCAGCAGTATCAGAGATCAGCAGTATCAGAGATCAGCAGTCTCAGAGATCAGCAGTATCAGAGATCAGCAGTATCAGAGATCAGCAGTATCAGAGATCAGCAGTATTAGAGATCAGCAGTATCAGAGATCAGCAGTATCAGAGATCAGCAGTCTCAGAGATCAGCAGTATTAGAGATCAGCAGTATCAGAGATCAGCAGTCTCAGAGATCAGCAGTATTAGAGATCAGCAGTATTAGAGATCAGCAGTATTAGAGATCAGCAGTATCAGAGATCAGCAGTATTAGAGATCAGCAGTATTAGAGATCAGCAGTATCAGAGATCAGCAGTATCAGAGATCAGCAGTAGGAGAGATCAGCAGTATCAGAGATCAGCAGTATTAGAGATCAGCAGTATTAGAGATCAGCAGTATCAGAGATCAGCAGTATTAGAGATCAGCAGTATTAGAGATCAGCAGTATTAGAGATCAGCAGTATCAGAGATCAGCAGTCTCAGAGATCAGCAGTATCAGAGATCAGCAGTATCAGAGATCAGCAGTATCAGAGATCAGCAGTATCAGAGATCAGCAGTATTAGAGATCAGCAGTATTAGAGATCAGCAGTATCAGAGATCAGCAGTATCAGAGATCAGCAGTATTAGAGATCAGCAGTATTAGAGATCAGCAGTATCAGAGATCAGCAGTATTAGAGATCAGCAGCCTCAGAGATCAGCAGTATTAGAGATCAGCAGTATCAGAGATCAGCAGTATTAGAGATCAGCAGCCTCAGAGATCAGCAGTATTAGAGATCAGCAGTATTAGAGATCAGCAGTATTAGAGATCAGCAGCCTCAGAGATCAGCAGTATCAGAGATCAGCAGTATTAGAGATCAGCAGTATTAGAGATCAGCAGTATTAGAGATCAGCAGTATCAGAGATCAGCAGTATTAGAGATCAGCAGTATCAGAGATCAGCAGTATTAGAGATCAGCAGTATTAGAGATCAGCAGTATTAGAGATCAGCAGTATTAGAGATCAGCAGTATCAGAGATCAGCAGTATTAGAGATCAGCAGTATTAGAGATCAGCAGTATCAGAGATCAGCAGTATTAGAGATCAGCAGTATTAGAGATCAGCAGTTTCTCTGTGTCGCTCTGAGACAGAAAAGCTGAACTTCAGTGTCTGGTTCTCATAAAAGCTGCTTTAGTGACTGTGTTTACATGCGGGGACAGATTTTAAAGATCAAGACGAGCAGTATTTATCTAAATAATGATTTGAGTTTCTTTTTTAAAAGTGCAGAAACCCTTTTACTTCAAAGGGTGGTTTAAACATCTGACTGCCGACATCACACTAAGGGGGCTTCGCCTTTGGCCTTCATTTCCAAGCTAGCACTGCCATGTCGTTTACTGTTTTCCTCTAAAATAAACAGGATCATATATAATATGATAAATATTTTTAAAGCAGCAGAGAAAGCATGTTTATGTTAAAAGAAAACATTTGATGGACGGTGTGTTGGTACAGTAGTAGGAGGGAACATGGCTCGTGAGGAATGTGCTTTGATGGGTGGGGCGGAGACCCTATGGCTTAAACAGATTCTGATCTTCAGGCTGAAACAGTCAGACAGTCTGAGTGTTTTACTCTAAATGCAGTTCCTCCGCTGGGACAAAATGCACTTATACTTTATTATCCTGTTGCTGTATAGATTATCCACAAATCCTATAATTTTGTTTACAGTGGTGGTGATGTTTACAGTGGTGGTGATGGTGTTTACAGTGGTGGTGATGGTGTTTACAGTGGTGGTGATGTTTACAGTGGTGGTGATGGTGTTTACAGTGGTGGTGATGGTGTTTACAGTGGTGGTGATGTTTACAGTGGTGGTGATGGTGTTTACAGTGGTGGTGATGTTTACAGTGGTGGTGATGGTGTTTACAGTGGTGGTGATGGTGTTTACAGTGGTGGTGATGTTTACAGTGGTGGTGATGGTGTTTACAGTGGTGGTGATGGTGTTTACAGTGGTGGTGATGGTGTTTACAGTGGTGGTGGTGGTGTTTACAGTGGTGGTGATGATGTTTACAGTGGTGGTGAAGGTAACCAGGGGTCTTCATGTCTACAACACAAACATACTCACAGTATTTACTATGAAACCCACCAGTGAAGCCACAGGTGTCTTCTGAGTTTATCTGGATGTTGATAGTAAAATGTGGAAGATCTGAAAATACTAGGTTTTCTTTGGGGACTATTTTAACCTCACAGCGTCCTGCATGTATCCCTCCACCAGGAATGAATTACAGTGATCAACTCTGAACATTACAGAGATGAGCATTTAGGTTATGGGAGACTGTGAGACACAACAGTGAGATTGTGTGCAGGAGCAGAACAGACAGTTGAAAGAGGATGAAAACCTCTGTGTAAAGTAATAACTATAACCACAAACTGTGAAAGTCAGACTAACTCAAATACACAGCTAATAAAAATACGTAGTATCTGTATCGTATTAGAAATGTGTGAAATGCTCTTCACTCTTCTAGAAAACTGGTCTTTGCCTTTGTTGATGAGAACAAGCTTCAGAGATCCCAGTGAACAGCTGGTCTTGTCCCGGCACGTCGTCCAGCATACTTTCACCTCAAGTCAACTTCAGCCACTTTAACGAGACCTGAGCACGTTTAAACCTGCGGCTGTAGAACATATACCTTCTCATTAAAGCTTCTATAAATCAGACTGTTCTCTACACACAGAGGCAGCAAAGCTCACTGAACTAATTTCTTAAAGTCGTTCAGAGAAGATTTCATGTGAAGTTTGTATTTATAACATTTACTGTAATAACTTTCTGTAATGGAGCTTTTAGAGGTGGACGTCTGGTTCCATTCACCACCACTGTGAACAGTTTTGACTGTATCTAGAACAGAGAGTTTACACAGAACCTCAATGAACGACTCTGTTTACATCTTAATTGTCGGGAATTTTGGATTTTCCCAGCTGTGTGCCACTTCTGTGACCTTTTCTTTCGTCTCCTTCTGTCAGGAACTGGTGGAAGACCCCTGTCTGATTGTGGATGGCGAGTCCAGGTTTGACTTCGCTCAAGGACTCGTTGGTAAGTTCAAGATATTTAATGTACTAGTTGTTTTTTGGGGGCAGAATGATGAAATATTATTAGTATTATGTCAACATATATACAGTGGGGAAGATAAGTATTTGATACACTGCTGATATAACCTACAGAGAAAAGAAATCCAAAAAATCTCATTGTATGATTTTTAAATAATTAAAAATTTAAATAATTTGCATTTTATGGCATGAAATAAGTTTTTGATACATCAGAAAAACAGAACCTAATATTTGGTACAGAAACCTCTGTGTGCAGTTACAGAGGTCAGACGTTTCCTGTAGTTCTTCACCAAGTTTGCACTGCACCAGGGATGCTTTCCCAGATCTTTCAGGTTCCAGGGCTGTTGCTGGGCAACATTGAGTTTCAGCTCCCTACAGAGATTTCTATTGGGTTCAGGTCTGGAGACCGGCTAGGACACTTCAGGACCTTGAAATGCTTCTTACAGAGCCACTCCTTAGTTTCCCTGGCTGTGCATTTCAGGTCATTGTCATGCTGGAAGACCCAGCCACAACCCACCTGTCCTCTTTGCCCATGCTTCATGGTTGGGACGGTGTTCTTGGGGTTGTACTCATCCTTCGAGTGGAGTGGAGTTGATACCAAAAAGCTCTATTTTGGTTTCATCTGACCACATGACCTTCTCCCATGCCTCCTCTGACTTATCCAGATGGTCACTGGTGAACTTCAAACAGGCCTGGACACGTGCTGGTGTGAGCAGGGGGACCCAATCTGTACTCTAGATTGTTTTGTTTAAATGTGTTTCTTTTTTAGGAAACTGCTGGTTTCTGGCGGCAATCGGTGCAATCACATTTCAAAAGGAGATCATGGATCAGGTGGTTCCTGTAGATCAGTCGTTTGGGAAAGACTATCCAGGAGTGTTTCACTTCAGGGCAAGTACAATAAACCTGTTGTGTTTATATAAACCTGTTAGCGGCAAAAGTGCAGAGAAGCTACGAACTAAACCAGACAGAAGTACATGGAAATGGCGGGAGGGAAAAACAAGGCGAGGAAGCATAACAAAGCAGGACATCATCTGCCTGATCTGATTATTTATACAACACTAAAAGTTTTATATGATTTTTGTTTGTATTTTATACCATGACATTTGCCTCCAATGAGTCGTCCTGTTTTCTGCAGAACTCTCAATAAAAACCGTGACTTCCAGAGAAACTGACAACTCAATTGTTTTAATGAGCATCTGGCAGAAAACAGTAAAGAAAGTTATGAAATCAACAGATTGAATATTTTTAGTGTTGAATATATAGAATTTTAGAATTTCAAAATGATAGAATACTGAAATATTGAACATTTAAGAAACCCATGTGGAGCAATTTAAAATAAATTCCAAAAAGAAAAATCTTTTGAAAATTTTTTTGAATTACAGGGGACTTCCGTTTTTCCCTTTTTTACTTTCTTTCTATTAGTGTGTTGTAGCTTTTTAGTTAGTTAGAAACCCAAACAAGAAACTATTGCACAGAAAACACACTCATTAGAATTTAAGCTCTTGTCTCTGTTACACGGTGACATCATCTCCTAACAGTCCTTTTCACTGCCCGCCTACCGACAAGCACAGCCCATGCTTACACAACACCCAAGAGCTAAACCTGTTAAAACTGACCACACAAACAGTAAACCAGTAAAACTGACCACTCTGAAACAGTACACCAGTAAAACTGACCACTCTGAAACAGTAAACCAGTAAAAACTGACCACTCTGAAAGAGTAAACCAGTAAAACTGACCACTCTGAAACAGTACACCAGTAAAACTGACCACTCTGAAACAGTAAACCAGTAAAAACTGACCATTCTGAAACAGTAAACCAGTAAAAACTGATCACTCTGGAAGAGTAAACCAGTAAAATCTAACCACTCTGAAACAGTAAACCAGTCAAATCTGACCACTCAGAAACAGTAAACCAGTAAAACTGACCACTCTGAAACGGTAAACCAGTAAAACTGACCACTCTGAAACAGTAAACCAGTAAAAACTGACTACTCTGAAAGAGTAAACCTGTAAAATCTGACCACTCTGAAACAGTAAACCAGTAAAACTGACCACTCTGAAACAGTAAGCCAATAAAAACTGACCACTCTGAAAGAGTAAACCAGTAAAATCTGACCACTCTGAAACAATAAACCAGTAAAACTGACCACTCTGAAACAGTAAACCAGTAAAATCTGACCACTCTGAAAGAGTAAACCAGTAAAATCTGACCACTCTGAAACAATAAACCAGTAAAACTGACCACTCTGAAACAGTAAACCAGTAAAATTGACCACTCTGAAACAGTAAACCAGTAAAACTGACCACTCTGAAAGAGTAAACCAGTAAAAACTGACCATTCTGAAACAGTAAACCAGTAAAAACTGATCACTCTGGAAGAGTAAACCAGTAAAATCTAACCACTCTGAAACAGTAAACCAGTCAAATCTGACCACTCAGAAACAGTAAACCAGTAAAACTGACCACTCTGAAATGGTAAACCAGTAAAACTGACCACTCTGAAACGGTAAACCAGTAAAAACTGACTACTCTGAAAGAGTAAACCAGTAAAATCTGACCACTCTGAAAGAGTAAACCAGTAAAACTGACCACTCTGAAACAGTAAGCCAATAAAAACTGACCACTGTGAAAGAGTAAACCAGTAAAATCTGACCACTCTGAAACAATAAACCAGTAAAACTGACCACTCTGAAACAGTAAACCAGTAAAATCTGACCACTCTGAAAGAGTAAACCAGTAAAATCTGACCACTCTGAAACAATAAACCAGTAAAACTGACCACTCTGAAAGAGTAAACCAGTAAAATCTGACCACTCTGAAACAGTAAACCAGTAAAACTGACCACTCTGAAAGAGTAAACCAGTAAAACTGACCACTCTGAAACAGTAAACCAGTAAAACTGACCACTCTGAAACAGTAAACCAGTAAACACTGACCACTCTGAAACAGGAAACCAGTGAAACTGACCACTCTGAAACAGTAAACCAGTAAAACTGACCACTCTGAAACAGTAAACCAGTAAACACTGACCACTCTGAAACAGTAAACCAGTAAAACTGACCACTCTGAAACAGTAAACCAGTAAAAAAAGGCCCCTCTGAAACAGTAAACCAATAAAAACTGACCACTCTGAAACAGTAAACCAGTAATACTGACCACTATGAAACAGTAAACCAGTAAAAACTGACCACTCTGAAACAGTACATCAGTAAAATCTGACCACTCTGAAACAGTAAACCAGTAATACTGACCACTATGAAACAGTAAGCCAATAAAAACTGACCACTCTGAAAGAGTAAACCAGTAAAGTCTGACCACTCTAAAAATGGTAAACCAGTAAAACTGACCACTCTGAAACAGAAAACCAGTAAAATCTGACCACTCTGAAACAATAAACCAGTAAAACTGACCACTCTGAAAGAGTAAACCAGTAAAACTGACCACTCTGAAAGAGTAAACCAGTAAAATCTGACCACTCTGAAACAGTAAACCAGTAAAACTGACCACTCTGAAAGAGTAAACCAGTAAAATCTGACCACTCTGAAACAGTAAACCAGTAAAACTTACCACTCTGAAACAGTAAACCAGTAAAACTGACCACTCTGAAACAGTAAACCAGTAAAAACTGACCACTCTGAAAGAGTAAACCAGTAAAACTGACCACTCTGAAACAGTAAAGCAGTAAAAACTGACCACTCTGAAAGAGTAAACCAGTCAAACTGACCACTCTGAAACAGTAAACCAGTCAAACTGACCACTCTGAAACAGTAAACCAGTAAAAACTGACCACTCTGAAACAGTAAACCAGTAAAAACTGACCACTCTGAAAGAGTAAACCAGTAAATCTGACCACTCTGAAACAGTAAACCAGTAAAAAAAGGCCCCTCTGAAACAGTAAACCAGTAAAACTGACCACTCTGAAAGAGTAAACCAGTAAAAAGATGACCCCTCTGAATCCTGCTCCAGTCCAGCTCTGCAAAGGTGGAACTTGTTCTGCCAGACTTTCAGGTTTCGGACTCAGACTCAGACTGATACAGCAGAGCTAAACCAGTTAAAACTGACCACACAAACAGTAAACCAGTAAAAACTGACCACTCTGAAACAGTAAACCAGTAAAATCTAACCACTCTGAAACAGTAAACCAGTAAAATCTGACCACTCTGAAACAATAAACCAGTAAAACTGACCACTCTGAAACAGTAAACCAGTATAACTGACCACTCTGAAACAGTAAACCAGTAAAAACTGACCACGCAAACAGTAAACCAGTAAAACTGACCACTCTGAAACAGTAAACCAGTAAAAAGTGACCACTCTGAAAGAGTAAACCAGTAAAAAGATGACCACTCTGAAACAATAAACCAGTAAAACTGACCACTCTGAAACAGTAAACCAGTAAAAAGATGACCACTCTGAAACAATAAACCAGTAAAATCTGACCACTCTGAAACAGTAAACCAGTAAAACTGACCACTCTGAAAGAGTAAACCAGTAAAAAGATGACCCCTCTGAATCCTGCTCCAGTCCAGCTCTGCAAAGGTGGAACTTGTTCTGCCAGACTTTCAGGTTTCGGACTCTGACTCAGACTCAGACTGATACAGCAGAGCGGACACCACTGTAGGAACAGACCCAGCAGTGCAGGGACGGGACTTGTACCAAGAGGCCACTCTGTTGGTTGACCAATCAGAGCACACTGAGCTCATCGGGAGGAGGGGTTTAAGGACACAGGAGCTCTAACAGAGTGTTTCAGACAGAGAGTGAACACAGACGTGAGGAATATACTGGTTCAATTTAAGCTAAATCTGTAAAGCTGTTCTAGTAGAACCCAAACACACAGTTACCATCACTGAAAATCTAAAGACTAAGTATAAGTACAAGGTTCCCCAGGTAATTTTATTCGTAAAGATTTTATGATTTGCTTTTTCTGCTGTGACAGTGTGATTATTATCCCCCCGCAGTTCTGGAGGTCCGGGAAGTGGGTTGACGTTGTGATAGACGACAAGCTGCCGACACTTGAAGGAAATTTGATTTTTCTGAAGTGCAAAACTCGCAACGAGTTCTGGCCGGCGCTGCTGGAGAAGGCGTTTGCCAAGTAGGTCCCATCACTTCCTCTGAGCAGCACTAGAATTGGTGCTGTACTGAGTTAATGTTCTTTTCTTTAAGAGCCACTGAGCTTTAAGATCTCCCGACGTCGTTCCCATCCAGCTTATTATGATCATATCTGCGCCTCTATGCATCGAAATTATAACCCTGTACTTTCTAGACATAGAAATCCCAGAAGTGTTTAGTGTGCTTTAGGGCATCGGAACTCTGTGCAGGACCACTGGAGTTCCTCCACACCAAACTCCTCAGTCCAGGTTTTTATGAGACTCCTTTTGTACAGAGACACACAGTCCTGCTGGACCAGGAAAGAGTTCATCACCACAAATACTTAGACCTGTATAGAACTGTGAGCTGTAACATTAACATCACCTTCACTGGAACTGAGAGCCTGAGACCAAACCCTGAATCCCCTGTAGACCATTGGTGGAGCTTTACACTACTCCAGAGTCCAGTGGTGAAGTTTTACACCCCTCCAGAGTCCAGTGATGGAGCTTTACACCCCTCCAGAGTCCAGTGATGGAGCTTTACTCCACTCCTGAGTCCAGTGATGGAGCTTTACGCCCCTCCAGAGTCCAGTGATGGAGCTTTACGCCACTCCAGAGTCCAGTGGTGGAGCTTTACACCACTCATAGTCCAGTGGAGGAGCTTTACGCCACTCCAGAGTCCAGTGATGGAGCTTACACCACTCCAGAGTCCAGTCGTGGAGTATTATACTCTTGAGCTAATGTTTAGCATTGTACATAGTTATCTAAGGCTGCAGCTTCTCAGTCATGGAGACCCGTTTCTTGAAGCTTCACAGACCAATGTATGTCCATGGAGGCTGCAAGACTATTCAAGAGTTTTATTGTGATATACTTTTTTATAATTAAAAATGAAAAATAATAAGTTACATGTGCTTCTATGTGTAAGTATGAAGAGCAGCAGCCATGACTATGTGCTTTATTTCATACACCTGTTAGAGATGGGTGTGACTGAAACACCTGAAAATCATTGTTAATATGATATAATGGCATATTATAATTGGTACGTATGCGACTGTATAACAGAAGTAAATTAATGGCTGTTAGCGATCCTGTTTCCTAATAGCTTTGAATAATCGATTGATCTGCTCTGCTGGATCCCCTCAGAAATATCAGTCTTTAAAACGTCTGCTTTGACTGAAGATTAACTAAATGAAGTGAGCGTCTCTGATTTGTGCACAGTGTCGTGTGTATATTTTGTTTGTTGTTTGCTTTTGTTGAAAGTTAAGCAACTCGCTCTCTAAAAAATTTCCTGATGTCTTTCCAGAGTCTGTGGTTCGTACAAAGCGATGCACGGCGGGTTCATTTCCAATGCCCTGAGGGCTTTCACCGGCGGGGCCTACAAGACGTTCTTCCTGAGTGACGCTCCGAATAACCTGTGGGAGATGATGGATCTGGCAGCTCAGACTAAAGCCCTCATGGGCTGTGTAACTCCTCAGGGGGTAAAAACTCACACCACACCCTCATATCTCACTGTCCACACGCTCAGCACGTCTAACAGGATCTGAGGGTGACACTGATCTCAGCACTCATCGCGTCACTGTTACTTTACAGAGAACAAAGCCTAAAAACAACAGACGCACGTTAAAAACACATCAGTCATCGTTTCGCTGGTGGGGTGAGAGATTGTGACACGTAGGCAGAGCTCAAGAAAAAAAGTTCACTGAACAAAAACTTAAATAATGTTGGAGTTTATTTCCCCCTGTATTGCTTCATGTAGTAAGTATACTAATGGCAGTGTACTAGTAGTAAACTTGTATGTATACTATTAAAATACTTCTTCTACACTCACGGTCCACTGTATCAGCTCCACTGATCAAACAGGAGCTCCACTTACAGACTGTAGTTCATCTGATTCTCTGTATACTTTATTACTCTGTTCTTTAATAATCAGGACCCCCACAGGACCACCACAAGACACACCTACTACTTGCTGGTCCACCTTGTAGATGTAAGGTCAGAGACAGTAGCTCATCTGCAGCACAGTTTGTGTTCTATAGTCCTTCATCACACAGGACACTGTTGGCTGGATAGTTTTGGTTGGTGGACGATTCTCAGTCCAACAGTGATATAAAGACTCCAGCAGCAAGGTTTTGTGATAGTGATAAGAAAGTGAAAGGTGATAGTGAGTCACTATAGTACCACTTTGTACCTGAAGAGGTGATAGTGACTCAATGTAGTATCACTTTGTATCTGAGGAGGTGATAGTGAGTCGCTGTAATACCACTTTGTACCTGAAGAGGTGATAGTGACTCACTGTAGTATCACTTTGTACCTGAAGAGGTGATAGTGAGTCACTGTAGTATCACTTTGTATCTGAGGAGGTGATAGTGAGTCACTGTAGTGCCACTTTGTACCTGAAGAGTTGATAGTGAGTCACTGTAATACCACTTTGTACCTGAAGAGGGGATAGTGAGTCACTGTAGTGCCACTTTGTACCTGAAGAGTTGATAATGAGTCACTGTAGTATCACTTTGTACCTGAAGAGGTGATAGTGAGTCAGTGTAGTACCACTTTGTAACTGAAGAGGTGATAGTGAGTCACTGTAGTACCACTTTGTAACTGAAGAGGTGATAGTGAGTCACTGTAATACCACTTTGTACCTGAAGAGGTGATAGTGAGTCAGTGTAGTACCACTTTGTAACTGAAGAGGTGATAGTGAGTCACTGTAGTACCACTTTGTACCTGAAGAGGTGATAGTGAGTCACTGTAGTACCACTTTGTAACTGAAGAGGTGATAGTGAGTCACTGTAATACCACTTTGTACCTGAAGAGGTGATAGTGAGTCAGTGTAGTACCACTTTGTAACTGAAGAGGTGATAGTGAGTCACTGTAGTACCACTTTGTAACTGAAGAGGTGATAGTGAGTCACTGTAATACCACTTTGTACCTGAAGAGGTGATAGTGAGTCACTGTAGTATCACTTTGTACCTGCAGAGGTGATAGTGACTCACTGTAGTATCACTTTGTATCTGAGGAGGTGATAGTGAGTCACTGTAGTACCACTTTGTAACTGAAGAGGTGATAGTGACTCACTGTAGTATCACTTTGTACCTGAAGAGGTGATAGTGAGTCACTGTAGTACCACTTTGTATCTGAAGAGGTGATAGTGACTCACTGTAGTACTACTTTGTACCTGAAGAGGTGATAGTGAGTCACTGTAGTACCACTTTGTACCTGAAGAGGTGATAGTGACTCACTGTAGTATCACTTTGTACCTGAAGAGGTGATAGTGACTCACTGTAGTATCACTTTGTACCTGAAGAGGTGATAGTGACTCACTGTAGTATCACTTTGTACCTGCAGAGGTGATAGTGAGTCACTGTAGTACCACTTTGTAACTGAAGAGGTGATAGTGACTCACTGTAGTATCACTTTGTACCTGAAGAGGTGATAGTGAGTCACTGTAGTACCACTTTGTATCTGAAGAGGTGATAGTGACTCACTGTAGTATCACTTTGTACCTGCAGAGGTGATAGTGAGTCACTGTAGTACCACTTTGTAACTGAAGAGGTGATAGTGACTCACTGTAGTATCACTTTGTACCTGAAGAGGTGATAGTGAGTCACTGTAGTACCACTTTGTACCTGAAGAGGTGATAGTGACTCACTGTAGTATCACTTTGTACCTGAAGAGGTGATAGTGACTCACTGTAGTATCACTTTGTACCTGCAGAGGTGATAGTGAGTCACTGTAGTATCACTTTGTACCTGAAGAGGTGATAGTGAGTCGCTGTAATACCACTGTGTACCTGAAGAGGTGATAGTGAGTGACTGTAGTACCACTTTGTACCTGAAGAGGTGATAGTGAGTGACTGTAATACCACTTTGTACCTGAAGAGGTGATAGTGAGTCACTGTATTGTGTAGCTGAATTAGTCCAACCTGTGAGGATGAGGAAGTAGTGCTGTGTATTCTAATCTCTGGTCAGTGATGTTGAAGGTGCTGCTCCAGGTTAGATCTTTTAAGAACAGGCAGCCAATGACAGAACAGTAAACACAACGATGGCTGAAGCTCTTAGTGAGTTAACAGAATTGCTAAAGCTCCTCAGTGAAGGACCAACAGTAAACTGTGTGTCAGTGTGTTCTACATTCTCCTCGGCAGCTGCTGAGTTCAGGAGCTTTATTGATGTTGGAATACGTCCAGAAGACTCTGTAAAGTTTTTTCACACCCAGAGCTGAGAACCTGATGTCCTGAACGTGTTCTTACTGGTTTATCACATATCTCACCGATCATCATACCTCACGTAATCACCTGAGGGGCTGATTTGGGTGTGTCGAGGCCGGTAGAGCCTGAAAATATGCTGACCTGCTGAACTCCAGGTGTTCAATCTGATCTCTTCAATCTGAATCTGATACACCATTACTTAGGTGGTCTGTTCAGGCAGCCTCATAGCCACAATACACCGTCACTTAGGTGGTCTGTCTAAGAAGCCTCATAGCCACCATACACCATAACTTAGGTGGTCTGTCCAGGCATTCTCATAGCCACGATACACTGTCACTTAGGTGGTCTGTCTAAGCAGCCTCATAGCCACGATACACTGTCACTTAGGTGGTCTGTCCAGGCAGCCTCATAGCCACGATACACCATAACTTAGGTGGTCTGTCCAGGCAGCTTCAAAGCCTCGATACACCATAACTTAGGTGGTCTGTCCAGGCAGCCTCATAGCCACGATACACCATAACTTAGGTGGTCTGTCCAGGCAGCCTCATAGCCACGATACACCATAACTTAGGTGGTCTGTCCAGGCAGCCTCAAAGCCTCGATACATATCACATAGGTGGTCTGTATAAGCAGCCTCATAGCCATGAAAACCATCACTTAGGTGGTCTGTTCAAGCTGCCTTATAGCCACAATACACCTTCACTTAGGTGGTCTGTCCAAGCAGCCTCATAGCCACAACACACCATCACTTAGGTGGTCTGTCCAGGCATTCTCATAGCCACGATACACTGTCACTTAGGTGGTCTGTCTAAGCAGCCTCATAGCCACGATACACTGTCACTTAGGTGGTCTGTCCAGGCAGCCTCATAGCCACGATACACCATAACTTAGGTGGTCTGTCCAGGCAGCCTCATAGCCACGATACACCATAACTTAGGTGGTCTGTCCAGGCAGCTTCAAAGCCTCGATACACCATAACTTAGGTGGTCTGTCCAGGCAGCCTCATAGCCACGATACACCGTAACTTAGGTGGTCTGTCCAGGCAGCCTCAAAGCCTCGATACATATCACATAGGTGGTCTGTATAAGCAGCCTCATAGCCATGAAAACCATCACTTAGGTGGTCTGTTCAAGCTGCCTTATAGCCACAATACACCTTCACTTAGGTGGTCTGTCCAAGCAGCCTCATAGCCACAACACACCATCACTTAGGTGGTCTGTCCAGGCATTCTCATAGCCACGATACACCGTCACTTAGGTGGTCTGTCTATGCAGCCTCATAACCATGATGCACCACCACTTAGGTGGTCTGTCCAGGCAGCCTCATAGCCACAACACACCGTCACTTAGGTGGTCTGTTCAAGCTGCTTCATAGCCACAATACACCTTCACTTAGGTGGTCTGTCCAGGCAGCCTCATAGCCACGATACACCATAACTTAGGTGGTCTGTCCAAGCAGCCTCATAGCCACGATACACCATAACTTAGGTGGTCTGTCCAAGCAGCCTCATAGCCACGTTACACAGACATTTAGGTGGTCTGTATAAGCAGCCTTATAATCACGGTACACTGTCACTTAGGTGGTCTGTCTAAGCAGCCTCAAAGCCACGATACACCATAACTTAGGTGGTCTGTCCAGGCAGCCTCATAGCCACGATACACCGTCACTTAGGTGGTCTGTCTATGCAGCTTCATAGCCATGATGCACCGCCACTTAGGTGGTCTGTCCAGGCAGCCTCATAGCCACGATGCACCGTCACTTAGAAGGTCTGTCTAAGCAGCCTCATAGCCACGATACACTGTCACTTAGGTGGTCTGTCCAGGCAGCCTCAAAGCCATGATACACTGTCACTTAGGTGGTCTGTCCAGGCAGCCTCATAGCCACGATACACCATAACTTAGGTGGTCTGTCCAGGCAGCCTCATAGCCACGATACACCATAACTTAGGTGGTCTGTCCAGGCAGCCTCATAGCCATGAAAACCATAACTTAGGTGGTCTGTCCAAGCAGCCTCATAGCCACAACACACCATCACTTAGGTGGTCTGTCCAGGCAGCCTCATAGCCACGATACACCGTCACTTAGGTGGTCTGTCTATACAGCCTCATAGCCATGATGCACCACCACTTAGGTGGTCTGTCCAGGCAGCCTCATAGCCACAATGCACCGTCACTTAGGTGGTCTGTTCAAGCTGCCTCATAGCCACAATACACCTTCACTTAGGTGGTCTGTCCAGACAGCCTCATAGCCACGATACACCATAACTTAGGTGGTCTGTCCAGGCAGCCTCATAGCCACGATACACCATAACTTAGGTGGTCTGTCCAGGCAGCCTCATAGCCATGAAAACCATAACTTAGGTGGTCTGTCCAAGCAGCCTCATAGCCACAACACACCATCACTTAGGTGGTCTGTCCAGGCAGCCTCATAGCCACGATACACCGTCACTTAGGTGGTCTGTCTATACAGCCTCATAGCCATGATGCACCACCACTTAGGTGGTCTGTCCAGGCAGCCTCATAGCCACAATGCACCGTCACTTAGGTGGTCTGTCCAAGCTGCCTCATAGCCACAATACACCTTCACTTAGGTGGTCTGTCCAGACAGCCTCATAGCCACGATACACCATAACTTAGGTGGTCTGTCCAGGCAGCCTCATAGCCACGATACATATCACTTAGGTGGTCTGTATAAGCAGCCTCATAGCCATGAAAACCATCACTTAGGTGGTCTGTCCAAGCAGCCTCATAGCCACAACACACCGTCACTTAGGTGGTCTGTCCAGGCAGCCTCATAGCCACGATACACCGTCACTTAGGTGGTCTGTCCAGGCTGCCTTATACACGTGATACATCCTCATGAGTGGTCGGTCCAGGTAGCCTAATAACCACAATGTAGCCTCGCTCAAACAGCTAGCCCAAAAGCTTCTGAGCCACCAGTAGAAACCATTATCACAGTGGATATGATGCCATCAACCAGCAGGAAACCATCAACAAACAGAAAACCAAAGCAGAAGCAATACTGCATCAGCACATTAACACCAGAACACACACGCCAGACAAAACAAAATAGACCACAAACTCAAAAAATATGTGGACACCTCAGATACAGAGAATCAGAAACTACAGAACACTGAGTGGAGATCCAAGGAGGTGGTTTAGCATCATGGCTATGTTGTTTATACACACACTGGTTCCAAAAGACTGACTGCACTAGTACAGTTCTATTTTGCTTTTTATTAGAAATTACATTACCAGCATCACAATCTAGGTGTAAACTAAAAAATTTGAAGATACATTTCAGGATTTCTTAGTATTTAGAACAGTGTGTCTGTTGTGCTTTAGGCTGCCGTGAACTTGTATTGGGATACAACTTGGGATTGACTGGAGTCATACACTAAATGGACAAACGTACCTACACAGTACATGAACAGGAGCTTTTTATGACATCAGTTAGCTGCTTGACTACATACACCTGTGGCAATAAGACTGAGGTGTGTCCCAATACCTTTGTACATGCAGTGTATCTTTTATGCAAGGTATCTTTTATCCAGTGCTTTACCGCACAGCCTGCCAGTTTATGCTCAAAGAACCCCACCCAGTCCATCCCCAGGCTAGGGCGTTAACTGGTATTTACAACTAGGTGCAGATGGGTGGGCTTGAAGGGGGTGGAAATGGGATTGTGATTACTGTAATGTTAAAAAGATGACCATCAACTACACACAACTCCACTTTTCTTAGCTCCACAAAGACACTGGGAGATCATACAGACTCCACACAGACACTGGGAGACCATACACACTCCACACAGACACTGGGAGACCGTACACACTCCACACAGACACTGGGAGACCGTACACACTCCACACAGACACTGGGAGACCATACACACTCCACACAGACACTGAGAGACCATACACACTCCACACAGACACTGGGAGACCATACACACTCCACACAGACACTGGGAGACCATACACACACACCACACAGACACTGGGAGACCATACACACTACAAACAGACACTGGGAGACCATACAGACTCCACACAGACACTGGGAGACCATACACACTCCACACAGACACTGGGAGACCGTACACACTCCACACAGACACTGGGAGACCGTACACACTCCACACAGACACTGGGAGACCATACACACTCCACACAGTCACTGGGAGACCGTACACACTCCACACAGACACTGGGAGACCGTACACACTCCACACAGACACTGGGAGACCGTACACACTCCACACAGACACTGGGAGACCGTACACACTCCACACAGACACTGGGAGACCATACACACTCTACACAGACACTGGGAGACCGTACACACACACCACACAGACACTGGGAGACCATACACACTCCACACAGACACTGGGAGACCATACAAACTACACACAGACCTCCCAAGGGTTCCAGAGAAAGCTCAGTGGTCCAACAGAACTGCAGGGAGGCGGGACCGTCAGTATTCACATTATCATGTTAGAATATGCTGCTGCACCTTCTGATTACTGTGATGTTGTTTTTCAGGAAACGTCTGCGAACACAGTGACATTCAAAGGTATAGTGGACGGACACGCCTACGCCGTGACTGGAGTCGCCAGAGTGAGTCCACTTTCACTCCACACTGAATTTCACCAGATTCATCTGAAAAAGTTCCTTAATATTTATGAGTTTACTGAGTGAAACCAACATTAATTCCAAAACACATAATAATAAAAAAACACACACACTAGGGGGCAGTAAAACACCTGCATACACACACACCAGAGAACACACACACTAGGGGGCAGTGAAACACCCACATACACACACACTAGGGGGCAGTGAAACACCCACATACACACACACTAGAGAACACACACACTAGTGGGCAGTGAAACATCCACATACACACACACTAGAGAACACACACACTAGGGGGCAGAGAAACACCCATATACACACACACACCAGAGAACACACACACTAGGGGGCATGAAACACCTACATACACACACACACACACACACACTACTGAACACACACACTAGGGGGCAGTGAAACACCCACATACACACACACTAGAGAACACACAAACTAGGGGGCAGTGAAACACCCACATACACACACACACTACTGAACACACACACTAGGGGGCAGTGAAACACCTACATACACACACACTGGAGAACACACACCCCAGATCAATATCCATGATCTGAGCTATTCCATTTATGAGCAATGCCGTTACTATTATTCCACATATTGTTCTACATCCTAAAACCATCTCTAAATGAGGAAAACTGCAGTGAGGGTCGCTGGTTTTTAATAAAGCACTGATTCTGCAGAGAAGAGTGAAGCAGTGTTCCTCCACAGTGATGTGAAAGACCGTGTTTAGAGTTTCCTCATGTTCTCATTGGCTTATATTACATCACCTTACAGCAAATAGTGCTGGATGTTTATTTAAGGTGTCCAAGAAACATGAACAGCAGAAGTGAAATAATGAAACTGTGCAGGTGATGAGTGAACAGGTGAGGACTCAGCCTAAAGAAGTGAAGCTGGTGAGGATATTTAATCCGTGGGGAGAAGGAGAGTGGACCGGAGACTGGAGCGATAAGTAAGAACTCTTATCTCAAACATTATCACATCACTTCATACAGGGTGAGTCAAAGGTATCCTTTTATTTTAGAAACGAAATAGAAAATCATGTATCTGAATCCCAAACATGACCACCATCTTGGATCAAGGGCAAGTTTTTCCAATGTGAAGGTGGTCGTGTAGGAGATCAAAGAAGACCAGAATTGGTCTTCTTTGCCTTGCAGGGGTATTCAGATATTTTCCCCTTCGTTTCTGAAATATAAGGGTGTCCTGAGACTTTTGACTCACCCCGTATATACCTTTAAATATGTATACTCATTTCATATAATTTGTTATCTACTACAAATTAATTAGTATCTATTATTACATAGTATCTACCATTGGAGTAGGAACCGGAATTCATGCTCTGTGTTTGTTGTTAGCAACGGGCTCTGATAGTTCTGGGTCTTTAACTGTGTTGAGATGCCTGTAGAGAAATATCAGCAGCTTCACTGAGCCTAACTCTCGCCTCGCTGGAGCGTCGGGTGTGCGAGCTTTACACGCGAGCTCAGTGATGAGAGTAATGAATAGCATCAATCACAATATATACTGTAATAAAACGGCTTTAGTATGATGTGTTGTTATGGTAACGGATGAGGAGAGTTTGGGTTAGCTAACGTTTACATTAACTTCAGTCAGAAAGCACTATGAAACATATAGTTACATCACTCTCTGGCCACGCCCCAAAACTGCAGACTGCTACTACATGAAACACTTAAAATAATAAATATAATAAATAAAATAAATAAATGAATTAATAAATAAATAAAAGGACACCATCGTTAGAAGTGCTTTCAGTCATGCTGTTTGGGACACAGCCTTACTGTCTAACATTAATGTTAGTCCAGTCTAGTCAGGAAACCTTAACATACATTTATTATCATTTCATTTCAGTATTATACTCCAAATAAAATTATATATATATATATTAGTAATATGTGTGTGTATAGTGTAGATATTGCATGTATAGTTTAAAGGTTTTCTGACAGCAGTAGTATGTAGTGTGGGGTATCTAGTTTAGTTTGTAAAGTGATCTTTAATTGGATTTATCTAATAATAATCAGATGTACAGATAATGTTGTATTTAGTTTATTTGTAATTTACTGTAAATACACAAATGCTGTTCTACGTCACTACACATACAGTGATTTACTACCTTACCTACAATCAGCTTATAGGTAATATTTAGGGGTCAGGGTGGGCTTTGATTCATTCAGCAAATGTGTCCCCCCCAAATGTCAAACCCGCTCCTACTAACATTAAATAGTATCTACTGTTAAATAGTAAGTATTTACTATGAATTAATCAGCAGCCACTATGTTATCCGGTGTCTACTATAAAATATTTATTATCTACTACGATTATTAAGGATCTATTATTAAATACTTAGTATCTACTATAAATCATTCAGTATCTATTAATGTTTCAGCTTAATTAAACTGCTCTGTCAGGTTGTTTAATTATCTATAATAAATATTTTCATATTTTATTCTCCTGTAAAATCTGTATTTGTAGGTAAATAGGATGGATCAGAATGTTTTCTGATTGCAGTGCGCTGTTGTTTGTTTGTTTATTTCTTTGTCTGGTTTGTTTAGGTCCCCTCTGTGGAGGAAAGTGAGTGAAGAGGATCGCAAGAAATGGCTGGAAGATAAAAACGATGGAGAATTCTGGTATTTACTATGATTTCTTCATCATCTATTATGAATTAATATTCAGTACCTATTATGAATTATTCAGTGCATACTACCAATGATGTAGTATATATTATTGCATTATATTAATCTATTATTTATTTATTTATGTATTTATTTATTTATTCATGTATTATTATTATTTTTGCTTCATTTCTGCTGCAGGATGTCGATGAAAGATTTCTGCCGGTACTATTTGTACATGGAAGTGTGTTGTGTCACTTCTAAATTCCTCAGTGAGCCGTCTGCACCCAAGTCCCGCCGCAGCCAGCGCTAACGTTACACCTCCTGGCCTACAGCGATGCCTGTCAGCGGCGAATATCACCTAAATTAAAAATACACATCATAAAATACCACCTTGAACAAAGTTGCTGTCTGCAGAGAAAAGATGATCAATATTACATAAAATAAACTACATTTACACACCCGGCTGATCCCGTTCTCTTTATATATCACCTTTACTACCACCAGCTATCACCTTTACTACCACCAGCTCTCACCTTTACTACCACCAGCTATCACCTTCACTACCACCAGGTATCACCTTTACTATCACCAGCTATCACCTTTACTACCACCAGCTCTCACCTTTACTACCACCAGCTATCACCTTCACTACCACCAGGTATCACCTTTACTATCACCAGCTATCACCTTTACTACCACCAGCTCTCACCTTTACTACCACCAGCTATCACCTTCACTACCACCAGGTATCACCTTTACTATCACCAGCTATCACCTTTACTATCACCAGCTATCACCTTTACTACCACCAGCTATCACCTTTACTATCACCAGCTATCACCTTTACTACCACCAGCTATCACCTTTACTACCACCAGCTATCACCTTCACTACCACCAGGTATCACCTTTACTATCACCAGCTATCACCTTTACTATCACCAGCTATCACCTTTACTACCACCAGCTATCACCTTTACTATCACCAGCTATCACCTTTACTATCACCAGCTATCACCTTTACTACCACCAGCTATCACCTTTACTACCACCAGCTATCACCTTTACTATCACCAGCTATCACCTTTACTACCACCAGCTATCACCTTTACTATCACCAGCTATCACCTTTACTACCACCAGCTCTCACCTTTACTACCACCAGCTATCACCTTCACTACCACCAGGTATCACCTTTACTATCACCAGCTATCACCTTTACTACCACCAGCTCTCACCTTTACTACCACCAGCTATCACCTTCACTACCACCAGGTATCACCTTTACTATCACCAGCTATCACCTTTACTATCACCAGCTATCACCTTTACTACCACCAGCTATCACCTTTACTATCACCAGCTATCACCTTTACTACCACCAGCTATCACCTTTACTACCACCAGCTATCACCTTTACTATCACCAGCTATCACCTTTACTACCACCAGCTATCACCTTTACTACCACCAGCTATCACCTTTACTATCACCAGCTATCACCTTTACTACCACCAGCTATCACCTTTACTATCACCAGCTATCACCTTTACTACCACCAGCTATCACCAGCTATCACCTTTACTACCACCAGCTATCACCTTTACTACCACCAGCTATCACCTTTACTACCACCAGCTCTCACCTTTACTACCACCAGCTATCACCTTCACTACCACCAGGTATCACCTTTACTATCACCAGCTATCACCTTTACTACCACCAGCTCTCACCTTTACTACCACCAGCTATCACCTTCACTACCACCAGGTATCACCTTTACTATCACCAGCTATCACCTTTACTACCACCAGCTATCACCTTTACTACCACCAGCTATCACCTTTACTATCACCAGCTATCACCTTTACTATCACCAGCTATCACCTTTACTACCACCAGCTATCACCTTTACTATCACCAGCTATCACCTTTACTACCACCAGCTATCACCTTTACTATCACCAGCTATCACCTTTACTACCACCAGCTCTCACCTTTACTACCACCAGCTATCACCTTCACTACCACCAGGTATCACCTTTACTATCACCAGCTATCACCTTTACTACCACCAGCTCTCACCTTTACTACCACCAGCTATCACCTTCACTACCACCAGGTATCACCTTTACTATCACCAGCTATCACCTTTACTATCACCAGCTATCACCTTTACTACCACCAGCTATCACCTTTACTACCACCAGCTATCACCTTTACTACCACCAGCTATCACCTTTACTATCACCAGCTATCACCTTTACTACCACCAGCTATCACCTTTACTACCACCAGCTATCACCTTTACTATCACCAGCTATCACCTTTACTACCACCAGCTATCACCAGCTATCACCTTTACTACCACCAGCTATCACCTTTACTACCACCAGCTATCACCTTTACTATCACCAGCTATCACCTTTACTACCACCAGCTCTCACCTTTACTACCACCAGCTATCACCTTCACTACCACCAGGTATCACCTTTACTATCACCAGCTATCACCTTTACTATCACCAGCTATCACCTTTACTACCACCAGCTATCACCTTTACTATCACCAGCTATCACCTTTACTACCACCAGCTATCACCTTTACTATCACCAGCTATCACCTTTACTACCACCAGCTATCACCTTTACTACCACCAGCTATCACCTTTACTATCACCAGCTATCACCTTTACTACCACCAGCTATCACCTTTACTATCACCAGCTATCACCTTTACTACCACCAGCTATCACCTTTACTATCACCAGCTATCACCTTTACTACCACCAGCTATCACCTTTACTATCACCAGCTATCACCTTTACTACCACCAGCTATCACCAGCTATCACCTTTACTACCACCAGCTATCACCTTTACTACCAGCAGCTATCACCTTTACTACCACCAGCTATCACCTTCACTACCACCAGCTATCACCTTTACTACCACCAGCTACCACCAGCTATCACCTTTACTACCACCAGCTATCACCTTTACTACCACCAGCTACCACCAGCTATCACCTTTACTACCACCAGCTATCACCTTTACTACCACCAGCTATCACCTTCACTACCACCAGCTATCACCTTTACTACCACCAGCTATAACCAGCTATCACCTTTACTACCACCAGCTATCACCTTTACTACCACCAGCTACCACCAGCTATCACCTTTACTACCACCAGCTATCACCTTTACTACCACCAGCTATAACCAGCTATCACCTTTACTACCACCAGCTATCACCTTTACTACCACCAGCTATCACCTTTACTACCACCAGCTATCACTTTTACTACCACCAGCTATCACCGTTACTACCACCAGCTATCACCTTTACTACCACCAGCTATCACTTTTACTACCACCAGCTATCACCTTTACTACCACCAGCTACCACCAGCTATCACCTTTACTACCACCAGCTATCACCTTTACTACCACCAGCTATCACCAGCTATCACCTTTACTACCACCAGCTATCACTTTTACTACCACCAGCTATCACCTTTACTACCACCAGCTATCACTTTTACTACCACCAGCTATCACCAGCTATCACCTTTACTATCACCAGCTATCACCTTTTCTACCACCAGCTATCACCTTTTCTACCACCAGCTATCACCTTTTCTACCACCAGCTATCACTTTTACTATCACCAGCTATCACCTTTACTATCACCAGCTATCACTTTTACTATCACCAGCTATCACCTTTACTACCACCAGCTATCACCTTTACTATCACCAGCTATCACTTTTACTATCACCAGCTATCACCTTTACTATCACCAGCTATCACTTTTACTATCACCAGCTATCACCTTTACTACCACCAGCTATCACCTTTACTACCACCAGCTATCACTTTTACTATCACCAGCTATCACTTTTACTACCACCAGCTATCACTTTTACTATCACCAGCTATCACTTTTACTATCACCAGCTATCACCTTTACTACCACCAGCTATCACCTTTACTACCACCAGCTATCACTTTTACTATCACAGCTATCACTTTTACTATTACAGCTATCGCAATTATTATAAACAACTATCACCTTTACTGTCACCAATTATTACATTTACTATCACCTTTATTATGACCAGCTATTACTGCCTTTACTCTGCACTGTACAGAGTTTATAAGCTCCAGAGTCCAGTGGTGGAGCTTTACACCACTCCAGAGTCCAGTGGTGGAGTTCCACACCACTCCAGAGTCCAGTGGTGGAGGTTCACACCACTCCAGAGTCCAGTGGTGGAGCTTTATAACACTCCAGAGTCCAGTGGTGGAGCTTTATAACACTCCAGAGTCCAGTGGTGGAGCTTTATAACACTCCAGAGTCCAGTGGTGGAATGCCCTCCCACTAGTTTATAGTGTAGGCTTATTTAATGTTTTTAGGTTTCCATTTAGCCATTGATGCTACAGACGTGCTGAGTTTGAGTAAAATTCTTTCAACAGAATCAAAACAGAACCGTATGAATTTTGGGTCATTAAACTTTATTACATCAACATGAAGAAATCTTACAGCATATTATATTCACATCAGTATAAACAGAGACAAGAACGGTTTCACAGACAGCGTTAATGAAGACTGCGTTCTAATGGTATAAACAATACACATGATCACTGTCGAAAAAAACATGTATCTCCATATTTGTTGATTTTCATTTTCCTATATTATTTGAACTCTCTTTAGAGAGTTGTGAGAGTTTCATGATGAATGGACCAATAGAAAAGCTCAGAATTCACTTCTAATTAAACCTCATTATATTAAATTATATTAGTAAAGACAGTTTTTGTCCTCTCCTGTATTTTGAACATACTTGTTTTTCTTTGGACAGCAACAAAATACTCAGACCAAACTGACTCAAGTTCAGAATAAACTTCCCTATAAATCATTCACTGCTTACAATGATCCCTAAATAATATTTTTATTTAAAAACTTTTAATATCATCTGTTCAGCTACATCGAAAAAGTGCTGCGTCTCATTCGTTTGAATAAAACGTGTACACAATTTCCACATGAGCACATGAGCACGCGGCCAACGGCTATGACTGCGTTCATCATATACATTTTATTCACAGGGTGGAATATTTCAGGCTGAACTGGCTGCCACATTCCTTCTGCTCCGTTCCGTGAATTAAGTCATCAATGTTACATAAAGCCATAATAAACCTTTCAACTTAAATTAAGTCATTAGATGCAGAGCAGGACACGTGCTTTGGGGATTTGGCGACCTCTGTGGTGGAAGCCTGTAACTGCACCAAAAGTTTGTACTGTGGGTTTTGCTTCACCCATTGGAGATTCCAGCAACTGGCGGCTACGGCCGGCCCTACAGATAGTCCAATCGTGGAGTACAGTTTTCCGAAGGTCACTGCTGACACTCCAAACCCACTCTGCACAACCAGCTCCCAGAACTGTCTGGTGCATTTGTGCTCCCAAAACAAGGTGGAACAGCGTCTGCTTTAGATCTGACGTTTCTGCTCCACCTTAAATAAAGCAGTTACAATCTGGCCCCATTTAACGTGGAACGAAAGTTGAATTTTTCATTCAGGTGGACGTCCACTGAGATCGCAGCCCGTGTTAAGTGACCTCTGCTTGTCCTGCCGGCATCTCTGAGATGCACAGCCTTAAAATGTCAAATGTTTATAAAGATAATCTACTTACAGTAGAAACCCAGTTAAATCTCTTCGTCTCACTCGTTTCTCCTCTAGAACCTAGAGTGTCCTGTAGTGATGTAGATGTGGACACGGCTTGACCCCTTATCTTTCCTGACGATGTTTTGTAAATGTGAGTAACGTCTGTGACTCATTTAGACTGAAACCAGACTCAGGACTCGGGTTGTGTCTGATTACAGAGACTTAATACACTTAATAGCATATTAATGTGGAAACGACGCACATATTCAAATCAGTTTTCAGTGTAAGTGCAGGTGTGCGTGTGTGTGTGCATGCACGTGCGTGTGCGTGTGTTACGTCTCATCGTGTGACTGTAAATAAACAGGCTTGGCTTGTTTCCTCAGTCTCTCCTGAGCTCTCAGCTTCCGGCCCTTCTGAGTGGCCAAACCCATCGGAGGAAGATGCAGCTGAGGAGAGGAGATAGAGAGAAGATGAGGGAACAGACAGATATATATATATATATATATATATATATAGAGAGAGAGAGAGAGAGAGAGAGAGAGATGAGGAGGAGAGATACACAGAGACAGTGAGAGAGAGAATCAGAGATGGGGAACAGGTCCAGAGAAGAATTAGACAGAAAGACAGAGAGAAATATATATATTAGAGAGGGACCGATCAGCGTTTTTGAGGCCTCATCCGATCGCCGATCACCTTTCAGCACGATCGGCCGATAGCCGTTACCGATCGAGGGCGGGGCTATATGCCACGGCGGGGCTACATGTAGTTATTAGCGCAAGCAAGTCATTAAACATGGTCTAAACTGATTTATTACCATTTTTAACAAGCTTATATGAAACAGCATCATATTTATAACTAAATTAACAGTAAATAAACAAAGTAAATCAAACAAATATCTCCAATACTACAATCATTACATTTAGACCCTTAATTTAAAACTAATAAAGATAATTAAATAAATACAGTAAAAACTGCAGTCATTAAACTCAGACTCAGTTATTTTAAACTAAATCTGTAATCATTAAATGTAAAATATTGAATTTCTGCTGCTGTTCTGTTGGTACCGGTCAGATCTGGTCTGTACGGGTTTCTGGGTTATTAGTTTTGTGTTAGCTGTGTGTGCTAGCTCTGCTGTTTGCTGGTACTCACTGTGTTCAGTAGTGTGCAGTGCTGTATCAGATTAGTAGTTAAATATCTTTGTCTTGGTTCCTCAACGAGACACTGATTTTACAGATGTTACAGAACATCCTGGATGAGTCTCTATCACATACGGTAAACACTGCCAGACGAACGACATGTTTTTTATTTTCTTGCTGTGAACTGTTCTCGTGAGGCTTTAGTCAGTCTGAAACTGAAACGGTGCCTATTTCCACCTAGTGGTTCAGATAGGAATTGCAGGGAGCTGGCCAGAGGGGGTTTATTGCAGGGCTCCTCTTCCTGGATGAAACACTAGCTGAAACACGGCTCTCAGGATCGATCCTTCCATCTCTAATATATATATATATATATATATATATATATATATATATATATATAAAGAGAGAGAGAGACAGAAGGGGATAATCAGAGATGGGGAACAGATTGAGAGAAGAATGGAGAGGGAGGATGTGTCTTACTGGTCGGGGATACGGGTTCCTGTAGTGAAGACCTGTAACAAACACACAGACACGTATCACAGCAGTGCTCAGACTCCAGATAAGGATAGTGAAGTGTTCAGTTCAGTTCTCACCGATTTCTATCCGCGCTTCACATTCAGATATACATCTCTGGATCGACTCCGGGTCAGTCAGCTGAGAGACAAACAGTAAACAGTACAAACATATTAAATATTTAATCTGCACATCTATGCAAGCTCCATTAACACAGAACAGATGATGGAGAACACATGCTGCCTTCTAGACTCCGTCTTCTTCAAAATAATAATGCTTCAAATTATATAGTTCTCATTCACCATGTACTGTAATAGCGCAACAAGACCTGAAGAAGGCACTCTTACTGCCTCTAATCAAACTCCAGCTCGTCCAATCATATCAGAGTTCCTCAGCTGTAAGCCAGTCATGTGTATATATACACAGATCAGCCATAACATCAAAACCAACTCCTTGTATTAGGAAGGTTGTTCATTCTCAGCACTGCAGTGACACTGACACTGGTGGTGTGTTAGTAGTGTGTGTTGTGCTGGTGTGAGTGGATCAGACACAGCAGTGCTGCTGCTGGAGTGTTTAAACACCTCAGTGTCACTGCTGGACTGAGAATCGTCCACCAACCAAAACTTTCAAGACAGCAGTGTCCTGTGGACGGCGTCCTGTGTCCACTGATGAAGAACTAGAGGAACACAAACTGTGCAGCAGCAGATGAGCTACTGTCTCTGACTTTACATCTACAAGGTGGACCAGCAAGTAGTAGGAGTGTCTAATAGAGTGGACAGTGAGTGGACACAGTGTTTAAACACTCCAGCAGCAGCACTGCTGTGTCTGATCCACTCACACCAGCACAACACACCCCAACACATCACCACCATGTCAGTGTTACTGCAGTGCTGAGAATGACCCACCTCCCTAATAGTATCTGCTCTGTGGTGGTCCTGTGGGGGTCCTGATCATTAAAGAACAGAGTAATAAAGTATACAGAGAATCAGATGAACTACAGTCTGTAAGTGTAGGTCCTGTATGGTCAGTGGAGCTGATACAGTGGACAGTGAGTGGAGGTCCTGTATGGTCAGTGGAGCTGATACAGTGGTCAGTGAGTGGAGGTCCTGTATGGTCAGTGGAGCTGATACAGTGGTCAGTGAGTGGAGGTCCTGTATGGTCAGTGGAGCTGATACAGTGGACAGTGAGTGTAGGTCCTGTATGGTCAGTGGAGCTGATACAGTGGACAGTGAGTGGAGGTCCTGTATGGTCAGTGGAGCTGATACAGTGGACAGTGAGTGGAGGTCCTGTATGGTCAGTGGAGCTGATACAGTGGACAGTGAGTGGAGGTCCTGTGTGGTCAGTGGAGCTGATACAGTGGACAGTGAGTGGAGGTCCTGTATGGTCAGTGGAGCTGATACAGTGGACAGTGAGTGGAGGTCCTGTATGGTCAGTGGAGCTGATACAGTGGACAGTGAGTGGAGGTCCTGTATGGTCAGTGGAGCTGATACAGTGGACAGTGAGTGGAGGTCCTGTATGGTCAGTGGAGCTGATACAGTGGTCAGTGAGTGGAGCTCCTGTATGGTCAGTGGAGCTGATACAGTGGACAGTGAGAGTAGATATAAGGAGGTGGTTCTAATGTTATGGCTGATCAGTGTGTGTGTGTGTGTGTGTGTGTACCTGCTGGTTTTGTCGGAACAGGTCTCGAGCTTCCTCTCTGATGTATTTCCTCTCTTTCTCCGTCTCGTTCTGGTTCTCTGCTCTCCAGCTGCGGCTGATGCGGAACACCCGCCGGTACAGAGACAGAACCTGCGCACGAGAGGCGGCGGTCACCATGACGAACTGCGCAGAGCAACAAACACCACTAGATCAGAGCAACACCATCAGAGCAACGTTTTCTCATAAACAACAAAAAAACAACTTAGAGCTTTACTAGTTAATTACTGCAGCTGGTAAAGGGGAACTCCACAACATTTTAAAAATAAGGCATCATTTAGCGTTGATTCAGAGGTTCTGTGTGAAACTCTCTGTTCTAGATACAGACAAAACTGTTCACAGTGGTGGTAAATGGAACCAGACCTCCACCTCTAAAAGCTCCCTCTAAACAACATCTGAACCTTTTCACACCAAAAAAACCCTCATAATCTCTCTGTTTACATCTCAAACGCTGAATTAAGCTTTCATGCACCAAAAATACTCACAAACTTTTACCGTATCAGTTTAGAAGTAAAGTTCTAATAAATGGACTGAATGTCCTGAGAAGCAGAAACCCAAAATCTCAAAACCCGAAAATAAAACATTTGCACCAAACTGATTTTTTTAACAAGGGATTTTTTTTTCATGATGTTCAATAGGTTTTAATATTTCCCGTGATTGCAAAGTCGCCTGGTTGCCACTAGAGGGCGCAAAAACACTTTCACAATTTTCATGCGGTTTTATTCTTTCATTCTGAGTTTGGGCGACTTAACAGATCATGTTCACATATTTTTTATATATGTTTATATATATGTTTATGTTTATATATACACACACACACACATATATACATACGTTATATTATATATATACTATATATATAAACACTTTATTGCCAGAAGTATTCGCTCGTCTGCCTTCACACACACATGAACTTGAGTGACGTCCCATTCTTAATCCATAGGGTTTAATATGATGTCGGCCCAACCTTTGCAGCTATAACAGCTTCAGCTCTTCTGGGAATTCTCTCCACACGGTTTAGGAGAGTGTTTATGGGAATGTTGGACCGTTCTTCCAGAAGACCATCTGTGAGGTCAGACACTGATGTTGGACGAGAAGGTCTGGCTCACAGTCTCCGCTCTAATTCATCCCAAAGGTGTTCTATCAGGTTGAGGTCAGGACTCTGTGCAGGCCAGTCCCATCAGACTGGCAGACGGAGAAGCGTGATTTGTCACTCTAGAGATCACGTTTCCACGGCTCTAGAGTCCAGTGGCGGCGTGCTTTACTCCACTGCATCCAACGCTCTGCATTGTTCTTGGTGATGTAAGGCTTGGATGCAGCTTCTCGGCCATGGAGACTCATTCCATGAAGCTCTCTATGCTCTGTTCTTGAGCTGATCTGAAGACCACATGAAGTTTGGAGCTCTGTAGTGATTGACTCTGTAGTGATTGACTCTGTAGAAAGTTGGTGACCTCTGTGCACTATGCTCCTCAGCATCTGCTGACCTGCTCTGTCATTGTACGTGTTCTACCACTTGATGGTAGAGTTGCTGTCGTTCTCAATCACTTCCACTGACAGTCCACTGTGGAATATTTAGTAGTGAGGAAACTTCACCACTGGACTTGTTACACAGGTGGAGTCCTATCACGGTACCACGCTGGAGTTCACTGAGCTTCTGAGAGAGACTCACTCTTTACTAACGTGTGTAGAAGCAGTGCTGGTTTTATACACCTGTGGTCATGAAAGAGATCGGAACACCTGACTTTTGGCAATTTAGAGTGTGTGTGTGTGTTACTTTGGTGTTCTAACAGAAAATGGTTTAAAGACAAGAGGCAATTTATCAGTTTATTTAATATATATATATATATATATATATATATATATATATATATATATATATAATTACTAGGATGCACAAAAAATATATAAACGTTGGCTCGTTCTCAGAATTCGCCGTGTCACCTTAAACAGTCACATATAACTGCAGCACAATTTAAGGTGGAACCGCGAATTCCAACAAGCGAACCTCAGCTGTATTTAATACTTTCTGCATCACAACAGAGCAGATAATAACTAAACCGAGTGATTAGTGACGGTATTTTGAGTATTTTATAGAAAATTAGACGCATTGTTTATAAAACTAAACTAATACTCGATACTGTCCGCGCAGAAACAGCCCTTTATTAACATACCCGCTCACCTACAGCCTAACAATCAGTCCGCGGAGCTTCCCCGACCTCTACACCGCGAAACAAACCGATATTTATCCGATTTTAATGATTAATTAATCCGATTTAATGACTTTAATCCGAACTTCTCACCTCCGCAGCTCCTTCATAGCGTCGCGCTGATGACGTTCTCACTGCGGGACGAGCAGTCGTGTCTGGAGCTGTCAAACAGTGCGCTCACGTGGCGCAGTATCCACGCATTTGCCTGCTTCTCGCTGCGTCACATTTACGCATAATCACGTCTAAGTTAGACATACACACAGACAATCAAACAAATAGATAGATAGATAGATAGATAGATAGATAGATAGATAGATAGATAGATAGATAGATAGATAGAACAGTATAGACATTATCATATATAGTTACAATATAATAGTATAGTTATTATTATATATAGTTAACAGTATAACAGTATAGACATTATTATATATAGTTACAATTTAATAGTATAGTTGTTATTATATATAGTTAACAATATAACAGTATAGTCATTATTATATATAGTTAACAGTATAACAGTATAGACATTATTATATATAGTTAACAATATAACAGTATAGACATTATTATATATAGTTAAATTATAACAGAATAGTCATTATTATATATAGTTAACAATATAACAGTATAGACATTATTATATATAGTTAACAGTATAACAGTATAGACATTATTATATATAGTTAACAATATAACAGTATAGTCATTATTATATATAGTTAACAGTATAACAGTATAGACATTATTATATATAGTTAAATTATAACAGTATAGTCATTATTATATATAGTTAACAGTATAACAGTATAGACATTATTATATATAGTTAACAGTATAACAGTATAGACATTATTATATATAGTTACAATATAACAGTATAGTCCTTATTATATGTAGTTACAATATAACAGTATAGTCATTATTATATATAGTTAATGGTATAACAGTATAGTCATTATTATATATAGTTACAATATAACAGTATAGACATTATTATATATAGTTAATGGTATAACAGTATAGTCATTATTATATATAGTTACAATATAACAGTATAGTCATTATTATATATAGTTAACGGTATAACAGTATAGTCATTATTATATATAGTTACAATATAACAGTATAGTCATTATTATATATAGTTAATGGTATAACAGTATAGACATTATTATATATAGTTAACAGTATAACAGTATAGACATTATTATATATAGTTACAATATAACAGTATAGTCATTATTATATATAGTTAAGAGTATAACAGTATAGACATTATTATATATAGTTAACAGTAGAACAGTATAGACATTATTATATATAGTTACAATATAACAGTATAGTCATTATTATATATAGTTACAATATAACAGTATAGTCATTATTATATATAGTTAACGGTATAACAGTATAGTCATTATTATATATAGTTACAATATAACAGTATAGTCATTATTATATATAGTTAATGGTATAACAGTATAGTCATTATTATATATAGTTAACAGTATAACAGTATAGACATTATTATATATAGTTAACAGTATAACAGTATAGACATTATTATATATAGTTACAATATAACAGTATAGTCATTATTATATATAGTTACAATATAACAGTATAGACATTATTATATATAGTTAATGGTATAACAGTATAGTCATTATTATATATAGTTACAATATAACAGTATAGTCATTATTATATATAGTTAACGGTATAACAGTATAGTCATTATTATATATAGTTACAATATAACAGTATAGTCATTATTATATATAGTTACAATATAACAGTATAGTCATTATTATATATAGTTACAATATAACAGTATAGTCATTATTATATATAGATAATGGTATAACAGTATAGTCATTATTATATATAGTTACAATATAACAGTATAGTCATTATTATATATAGTTAACGGTATAACAGTATAGTCATTATTATATATAGTTACAATATAACAGTATAGTCATTATTATATATAGTTAATGGTATAACAGTATAGTCATTATTATATATAGTTACAATATAACAGTATAGTCATTATTATATATAGTTAACGGTATAACAGTATAGTCATTATTATATATAGTAACAATATAACAGTATATTCATTATTATATATAGTTAACAGTATAACAGTATAGACATTATTATATATAGTTAACAATATAACAGTATAGTCATTATTATATATAGTTACAATATAACAGTATAGTCATTATTATATATAGTTAATGGTATAACAGTACAGTCATTATTATATATAGTTACAATATAACAGTATAGTCATTATTATATATAGTTAACAGTATAACAGTATAGACATTATTATATATAGTTACAATATAACAGTATAGTCATTATTATATATAGTTAACGGTATAACAGTATAGACATTATTATATATAGTTAACAGTATAACAGTATAGTCATTGTTATATATAGTTAACAGTATAACAGTATAGACATTATTATATATAGTTACAATATAACAGTATAGTCATTATTATATATAGTTAACAGTATAACAGTATAAACATTATTATATATAGTTAACAGGATATCAGTATAGACACTATTATATTTAGTTACAATATAACAGTATAATCATTATCATATATAGTTAACAGTATAACAGTATAGACATTATATTATATAGTTACAATATAACAGTATAGTCATTATTATATGTAGTTACAATATAACAGTATAGTCATTATTATATATAGTTAACAGTATAACAGTATAGACATTATTATATATAGTTAACAGTATAACAGTATAGACATTATTATATATAGTTACAATATAACAGTATAGTCATTATTATATATAGTTAACAGTATAATAGTATTGACATTATTATATATAGTTACAATATAACAGTATAGTCATTATTATATATAGTTAATGGTATAACAGTATAGACATTATTATATATAGTTAACGGTATAACAGTATAGACATTATTAAATATAGTTACAATATAACAGTTTAGTCATTATTATATATAGTTAATGGTATAACAGTATAGACATTATTATATATAGTTAACGGTATAACAGTATAGACATTATTATATATAGTTACAATATAACAGTATAGTCATTATTATATATAGTTAACAGTATAACAGTATTGACATTATTATATATAGTTACAATATAACAGTATAGTCATTATTATATATAGTTAATGGTATAACAGTATAGACATTATTATATATAGTTACAATATAACAGTATAGTCATTATTATATATAGTTAATGGTATAACAGTATAGACATTATTATATATAGTTAACAGTATAACAGTATAGACATTATTATATATAGTTACAATATAACAGTATAGTCATTATTATATATAGTTAACAGTATAACAGTATTGACATTATTATATATAGTTACAATATAACAGTATAGTCATTATTATATATAGTTAATGGTATAACAGTATAGACATTATTATATATAGTTAACGGTATAACAGTATAGACATTATTATATATAGTTACAATATAACAGTATAGACATTATTATATATAGTTAACAATATAACAGTATAGTCATTATTATATATAGTTAACAATATAACAGTATAGTCATTATTATATATAGTTAACAGTATAACAGTATAGACATTATTATATATAGTTAAATTATAACAGTATAGTCATTATTATATATAGTTAACAGTATAACAGTATAGACATTATTATATATAGTTAACAGTATAACAGTATAGACATTATTATATATAGTTACAATATAACAGTATAGTCCTTATTATATGTAGTTACAATATAACAGTATAGTCATTATTATATATAGTTAATGGTATAACAGTATAGTCATTATTATATATAGTTACAATATAACAGTATAGACATTATTATATATAGTTAATGGTATAACAGTATAGTCATTATTATATATAGTTACAATATAACAGTATAGTCATTATTATATATAGTTAACGGTATAACAGTATAGTCATTATTATATATAGTTACAATATAACAGTATAGTCATTATTATATATAGTTAATGGTATAACAGTATAGACATTATTATATATAGTTAACAGTATAACAGTATAGACATTATTATATATAGTTACAATATAACAGTATAGTCATTATTATATATAGTTAACAGTATAACAGTATAGACATTATTATATATAGTTAACAGTATAACAGTATAGACATTATTATATATAGTTACAATATAACAGTATAGTCATTATTATATATAGTTACAATATAACAGTATAGTCATTATTATATATAGTTAACGGTATAACAGTATAGTCATTATTATATATAGTTACAATATAACAGTATAGTCATTATTATATATAGTTAATGGTATAACAGTATAGTCATTATTATATATAGTTAACAGTATAACAGTATAGACATTATTATATATAGTTAACAGTATAACAGTATAGACATTATTATATATAGTTACAATATAACAGTATAGTCATTATTATATATAGTTAATGGTATAACAGTATAGTCATTATTATATGTAGTTACAATATAACAGTATAGTCATTATTATATATAGTTAATGGTATAACAATATAGTCATTATTATATATAGTTACAATATAACAGTATAGACATTATTATATATAGTTAATGGTATAACAGTATAGTCATTATTATATATAGTTACAATATAACAGTATAGTCATTATTATATATAGTTAACGGTATAACAGTATAGTCATTATTATATATAGTTACAATATAACAGTATAGTCATTATTATATATAGTTACAATATAACAGTATAGTCATTATTATATATAGTTACAATATAACAGTATAGTCATTATTATATATAGTTAATGGTATAACAGTATAGTCATTATTATATATAGTTACAATATAACAGTATAGTCATTATTATATATAGTTAACGGTATAACAGTATAGTCATTATTATATATAGTTACAATATAACAGTATAGTCATTATTATATATAGTTAATGGTATAACAGTATAGTCATTATTATATATAGTTACAATATAACAGTATAGTCATTATTATATATAGTTAACGGTATAACAGTATAGTCATTATTATATATAGTAACAATATAACAGTATATTCATTATTATATATAGTTAACAGTATAACAGTATAGACATTATTATATATAGTTAACAATATAACAGTATAGTCATTATTATATATAGTTACAATATAACAGTATAGTCATTATTATATATAGTTAATGGTATAACAGTACAGTCATTATTATATATAGTTACAAGATAACAGTATAGTCATTATTATATATAGTTAACGGTATAACAGTATAGACATTATTATATATAGTTAACAGTATAACAGTATAGTCATTGTTATATATAGTTAACAGTATAACAGTATAGACATTATTATATATAGTTACAATATAACAGTATAGTCATTATTATATATAGTTAACAGTATAACAGTATAAACATTATTATATATAGTTAACAGGATATCAGTATAGACACTATTATATATAGTTACAATATAACAGTATAATCATTATCATATATAGTTAACAGTATAACAGTATAGACATTATATTATATAGTTACAATATAACAGTATAGTCATTATTATATGTAGTTACAATATAACAGTATAGTCATTATTATATATAGTTAACAGTATAACAGTATAGACATTATTATATATAGTTAACAGTATTACAGTATAGACATTATTATATATAGTTACAATATAACAGTATAGTCATTATTATATATAGTTAACGGTATAACAGTATAGTCATTATTATATATAGTTACAATATAACAGTATAGTCATTATTATATATAGTTAATGGTATAACAGTATAGACATTATTATATATAGTTAACGGTATAACAGTATAGACATTATTAAATATAGTTACAATATAACAGTTTAGTCATTATTATATATAGTTAATGGTATAACAGTATAGACATTATTATATATAGTTAACGGTATAACAGTATAGACATTATTATATATAGTTACAATATAACAGTATAGTCATTATTATATATAGTTAACAGTATAACAGTATTGACATTATTATATATAGTTACAATATAACAGTATAGTCATTATTATATATAGTTAATGGTATAACAGTATAGACATTATTATATATAGTTACAATATAACAGTATAGTCATTATTATATATAGTTAATGGTATAACAGTATAGACATTATCATATATAGTTAACAGTATAACAGTATAGACATTATTATATATAGTTACAATATAACAGTATAGTCATTATTATATATAGTTAACAGTATAACAGTATTGACATTATTATATATAGTTACAATATAACAGTATAGTCATTATTATATATATTTAATGGTATAACAGTATAGACATTATTATATATAGTTAACGGTATAACAGTATAGACATTATTATATATAGTTACAATATAACAGTATAGTCATTATTATATATAGTTACCAGTATAACAGTATTGACATTATTATATATAGTTACAATATAACAGTATAGTCATTATTATATATAGTTAATGGTATAACAGTATAGACATTATTATATATAGTTAACGGTATAACAGTATAGACATTATTATATATAGTTACAATATAACAGTATAGACATTATTATATATAGTTAACAGTATAACAGTATAGTCATTATTATATATAGTTAATGGTATAACAGTATAGTCATTATTATATATAGTTAATGGTATAACAGTATAGTCATTATTATATATAGTTAACGGTATAACAGTATAGTCATTATTATATATAGTTAACAATATAACAGTATAGTCATTATTATATATAGTTACAATATAACAGTATAGTCATCATTATATATAGTTAACAGTATAACAGTATAGACATTATTATATATAGTTACAATATAACAGTATAGTCATTATTATATATAGTTACAATATAACAGTATAGTCATCATTATATATAGTTAACAGTATAACAGTATAGACATTATTATATATAGTTACAATATAACAGTATAGTCATTATTATATATAGTTAACGGTATAACAGTATAGACATTATTATATATAGTTAACAGTATAACAGTATAGTCATTGTTATATATAGTTAACAGTATAACAGTATAGACATTATTATATATAGTTACAATATAACAGTATAGTCATTATTATATATAGTTAACAGTATAACAGTATAAACATTATTATATATAGTTAACAGGATATCAGTATAGACACTATTATATATAGTTACAATATAACAGTATAATCATTATCATATATAGTTAACAGTATAACAGTATAGACATTATATTATATAGTTACAATATAACAGTATAGTCATTATTATATGTAGTTACAATATAACAGTATAGTCATTATTATATATAGTTACAATATAACAGTATAGTCATTATTATATATAGTTAACAGTATAATAGTATTGACATTATTATATATAGTTACAATATAACAGTATAGTCATTATTATATATAGTTAATGGTATAACAGTATAGACATTATTATATATAGTTAACGGTATAACAGTATAGACATTATTAAATATAGTTACAATATAACAGTTTAGTCATTATTATATATAGTTAATGGTATAACAGTATAGACATTATTATATATAGTTAACGGTATAACAGTATAGACATTATTATATATAGTTACAATATAACAGTATAGTCATTATTATATATAGTTAACAGTATAACAGTATTGACATTATTATATATAGTTACAATATAACAGTATAGTCATTATTATATATAGTTAATGGTATAACAGTATAGACATTATTATATATAGTTACAATATAACAGCATAGTCATTATTATATATAGTTAATGGTATAACAGTATAGACATTATTATATATAGTTAACAGTATAACAGTATAGACATTATTATATATAGTTACAATATAACAGTATAGTCATTATTATATATAGTTACCAGTATAACAGTATTGACATTATTATATATAGTTACAATATAACAGTATAGTCATTATTATATATAGTTAATGGTATAACAGTATAGACATTATTATATATAGTTAACGGTATAACAGTATAGACATTATTATATATAGTTACAATATAACAGTATAGACATTATTATATATAGTTAACAGTATAACAGTATAGTCATTATTATATATAGTTAATGGTATAACAGTATAGTCATTATTATATATAGTTAATGGTATAACAGTATAGTCATTATTATATATAGTTAACGGTATAACAGTATAGTCATTATTATATATAGTTAACGATATAACAGTATAGTCATTATTATATAACGTTAACAGTATAACAGTATAGTCATTATTATATATAGTTAATGGTATAACTGTATAGTCATTATTATATATAGTTACAATATAACAGTATAGTCATTATTATATATAGTTAATGTTATAACAGTATAGTCATTATTATATATAGATAACAGTATAACAGTATAGTCATTATTACATATAGTTACAATATAACAGTATATTCATTATTATATATAGTTAATGGTATAACAGTATAGTCATTATTATATATAGTTACAATATAACAGTATAGTCATTATTATATATAGTTACAATATAACAGTATAGTCATTATTATATATAGTTAATGGTATAACAGTATAGTCATTATTATATATAGTTAACAGTATAACAGTATAGTCATTATTATATATAGTTAACAGTATAACAGTATAGTCATTATTATATAATGTTAATGGTATAACAGTATAGTCATTATTATATATAGTTAACAATATAACAGAATAGTCATTATTATATATAGTTAAGAGTATAACAGTATAATCATTATTATATATAGTTAACGGTATAACAGTATAGTCATTATTATATATAGTTAACGGTATAACAGTATAGTCATTATTATATATAGTTGTCAGTATAGTTATATAAACACACAGTTATACACATAAATCTATGAAATCAATAAATAATATCATTTTTAATATATATAATATTTCTGTATAATGAATATGATATTACCGAGTAATTAAAATCAACTTAAATTAATTAAAACAGCTATGATTTCCCTGTAACAAGCAAGTCATGGCTGCATAGTAAACAATAATAAAGCTTTAAAATGATCTAGTATTTTTTTTAATTAACTGAATCTGTGATGTCACAAAAATACTTTTACATACAGGTTATGCTTAAGCTTATGGCAGTTTAGCCCCGCCCACTCACACTGACATTATAAGGAGGCTTTCAATCACAATGCAGGGCAGCCAATCAGAGCAGATATTATTGGTCTTAAAGGCATAGTGACAGCGTCTATGGTGTTATTATATTATGGTTGTTGTTTTTTATTTTTCTACATAATTTGAACACGATAGCTGATGTTTACGTTGTGTAAAAATATTATGGTGAACTGACGAATAGAAATGCTCCAAAATAGCAGAGAATAAGATCTGGTTCCATTGCCTTACATTAAAAGCTGAGAAGGTTTTTGGTCTCTCCTGAAAAGTTGCGGTTTTGGAGATACTTGTTCTTTGAGAGATGTTGTACTAGATGAATGGGATATACTGATTTTGCTATCACTGCATTGACTATTTGGTTTTAAAGCTTTGAGAAGTTGAGTCATCCAAAAAGATCAACTGTTAGTTTATTAAACATTCCAAGCATTAAGACCAGACGCTGTTATTAATGCAGCAGACACTGAGCTTCATCAGAAACCTACTGCAACAAGCAGACATGGATCATCTCACAGGTTTGAGCAGCACCGGAGTGTGTAATTGGGAGAATCTGAAAAAGTCCCAGTAGGCCAGCAGCGTTTTGGCTCATTTACTGTAAGCTAATGTTTAAACTCACATGTGTGACCCCAAGAAAACAATCAGACACACTGTAAATGCTGCTTCCAACTTTATCCGCAGCTTGTGCAACCACGATCAGATGAAACTCTAGTTAGCTGTTTATTCTCATTCTGGTTCCACCTTAAATGATCAGATGCCACAGACCAAGTTTGAACAGGGTCTAAGAAGCTAATGCTAACACCAGCTATAGAACCAAATAGAATTAGATTTTTTTCCGAGCTCTTTTGGTCCATTCATCTTAAATTTTTCAAACAAAGTAATGTAATGTTGATGCATGTTTTTCATTGGACAGCGACGATATGCTAAATTAAAGTTACGTCCATATATGAAAAAATCCAGTCCATAGATGGAAAATGTTTAATTCAGTCCACATATGTAAAAATTTAAATATGGTCCATATATGAAAACAATAAAATACGACCAATATGTAGAAAAATTTAAATACGGTCTATATATGAAAAAAACTTAAATAGGGTCCATATATGAAAAAAAAATACAACCCATATATTAAAAATTTAAAAAACGGTCCATATATGAAAGAAATCAATATGACCCATATATGGAAAAAAATTAAATACAGTTTATGTATGAAAAAATGTATATGACTTATATATGGAAAAATTAAAATACAGTCCATATATGAAAAAATAAAGTATGACCCAAATATAGAAAATATTAAATACGATCCATATATGGGAAAAAATAAAGTATGACCCATATATAGAAAATTTAAATATGGTCCATATTTGGAAAAATGTAAATAAGGTCCATATATGAAAAACTTTAAATACAGTCAATAAATGGAAAAAAAATTGTCCATATATGGAAAAAATCGATTTGGAAATTTAAAGTCATATTAAATTAAAGTTTTGTAGTCAGTAACTGGGAAAATATTTTGAAAGACCTAAAACCTGATTTGGGCCAAACAGCCCAAAGGCAGATCCGATCCGGCTCCATAAGAATCCAGTCCGGGTCGCTGAAGTGTCCGCGGTGCCTACAGGACGTGACGGAGGGAAAAATTCCCATAATGTTCAGTCATTGACTAAAGAGCAGCAGAAGAGAAGCACAAAGGAAAAAAACTCGTTCTGACAAACCGCATCTCGTCTGTTAACCTCAGTCCTTCTGTGGGAAACGTGTAAATGTCGACGTGAGCGGCTGGCTGTCGCGGTTAAAGCGCTCGGAGGCGGATCAGCGCTGAGAGAAGACGGGCTTTGTGTCTATGTGGAAGTATCAGAAACATCGCGGCGATGCGCAGCTGCTCTGAAACATCCACAAACTCTCCGCTGGCTTTAAAGGTGTGTTTCCGGACCTGCCGCCTCATGTCATCGCTCGTTTATCGCCCCGCCCGTCTGTCTTGTAGCCGGACTGGTCAGCTTTACTGACCGCGAAGCGGCAAATTTGGCAGCGCTGGGAGAAAAACAGGAGATGAGGAAACAAGTAGCATGGGAGCTAATTAGCATCTTGCTAACGCTAACGGAAAAGTGAACGGAAAGTGCGTTGAGTTAGCGGAGTTAGCTTAGCTTGCTGACTAGAAAGAGTGTGTTTTTCTCTCCTCAGAGGAATATAACCGACTGTCTTAAGTGTCGGAGCTACTAATCTAATTGTTACTGAGCTCAGTTTCTTGTTCGACCGCGTCTTATTCGAGTTTTCCCGTTCCACCTTAAATGGTACAGCAGTTACATTTACCATTTAAGGTGGAACGGGAAGATTCGAATAAGACAACAACAGGAAAAACTCACTTTTTTATTAGCTGGTAAGTTCATAAACTTTTAATATCACTTATCTCCTGTCTTCTGTAAACCCTTTAAAGCAAGAAAAAGTCTTTATTTATAGTTAGCCGCCTGGCTAACCAGCTATCCAACGTTCGTAACCTGAAATAACACAAACACTGAGGTAAATAACACGTTGTTTGTTTTGGCTGTAAACCAACAAACCTTAATTATTAAAGTGATTAACTATAGCTGTAGGTAGCTGTTTAGTTGTGTCACACTTGTAAAGTTTAAAAAGTCTTTGAACTGTAGAGGAGAGGTGTATATAGTAGTGCGCTGACAGTACATGTTAATGTATTCGTAAAGGGAAAGTCTATCCAACTTTTCAAAATTCCTCCATGATTTAGTCGGTGTGGTGTGAGACGTTGTTTACAGTGATGGTGAAGGGAACCAGGGGTCAGCATGTCATGAATATAGACATTGTATATGCTATTAACCACCAGTGAGCCCATGTATGTATTCGCTCCGTCCCGAATGTTGTGAGTTTGAGGCCAAAATCTTCTCAAAAATGATCATAAGCAGCGTCTCAGACATCAGGCAGTGTGTACATAACCATTCATACGCAGCTTTTTTAGGTTTTAACTTTCTAGAATTACATTGTGACTGTGTTTAAAAAGACATCCAGAGATGTCCTGTCTCGTAGTACCGCTTTGTACCCAGAGATGTGGTAGTGAGTCACTGTAGTACCTCTTGGTACCTGAAGAGGTGATAGTGAGTCACTGTAGTACCACTTTGTACCCAAAATGTGAGTCATTGTAGTTCTGCTTTGTACCCAAAGATGTCATAGTGAGTCACTGTAGTATCACTTTGTACCTGAAGAGGCGACAGTGAGTCACTGTAGTACCACTTTGTACCTGAAGAGGTGATAGTAAGTCTCTGTAATACCACTTTGTACCTGAAGAGGTGATAGTGAGTCACTGTAATACCACTTTGTACCTGAAGAGGTGATAGTGAGTCACTGTAATACTACTTTGTACCTGAAGAGGTGATAGTGAGTTACTGTAATACCACTTTGTACCTGAAGAGGTGATAGTGAGTCACTGTAATACCACTTTGTACCTGAAGATGTGATTGTTA
>CM038705.1:50761389-50778889 GCA_021613375.1 Megaleporinus macrocephalus
TTATGAATAAACACTGTCTGTCACTGTGTCCACTGGGGCAGATAAAGACTATAAACACTGGTCAGTCATATATCACCAACTGAATGAATTAATAGTAGATACTGAATAATTAATTAATTAATTGTTGTTTTCTTGGTTTGGTTAAACGTGGGCCATCAACAAAGTCAGATTTGCTCAATTGTAATAAAGCAACACTGGGACATCATTGTGGTCTGAAGGGGTTAAATGCCCAGGTGCTGTGAGACATCATTGGCTACTCACTGGACACAGCGAGCTCTGGGCTGGACTGTGGTCAGTGAGTAGCACTACTGTATATGGTCAGATCAAGTAAAGCATGTTTCATATCAGTTCTAGGCTTTAAGTACTCAAACATGAACAGACACAGTCGTTAGCTTGATGTTAGTGTTACCTACAAATTTCCATTGATGGGCTGTTGGAAATTAGCATTAGGCTAACCAACCAGAACATTAAACCCACCTCCTTCTATCTCCACTCACTGTCCACTGTATCAGCTCCACTGACCATACAGGACCTCCACTCACTGTCCACTGTATCAGCTCCACTGACCATACAGGACCTCCACTCACTGTCCACTGTATCAGCTCCACTGACCATACAGGACCTCCACTCACTGTCCACTGTATCAGCTCCACTGACCACACAGGACCTCCACTCACTGTCCACTGTATCAGCTCCACTGACCATACAGGACCTACACTCACTGTCCACTGTATCAGCTCCACTGACCATACAGGACCTCCACTCACTGTCCACTGTATCAGCTCCACTGACCACACAGGACCTCCACTCACTGTCCACTGTATCAGCTCCACTGACCATACAGGACCTCCACTCACTGTCCACTGTATCAGCTCCACTGACCATACAGGACCTCCACTTACAGACTGTAGTTCATCTGATTCTCTGTATACTTTATTACTCTGTTCTTTAATGATCAGGACCCCCACAGGACCACCACAGAGCAGATACTATTAGGGAGGTGGATCATTCTCAGCCCTGCAGTAACACTGACGTGGTGGTGGTGTGTTAGTTAGTGTGTTGTGCTGGTGTGAGTGGATCGGACACAGCAGTGCTGCTGCTGGTGTGTTTAAACACTGTGTCCACTCACTGTCCACTCTATTAGACACTCCTACTACTTGCTGGTCCACCTTGTAGATGTAAAGTCAGAGACAGTAGCTCATCTGCTGCTGCACAGTTTGTGTTCCTCTAGTCCTTCATCAGTGGACACAGGGCGGGGTCTCTACTTTGGGGTCTTTCTTGGGGTATTTACATTCTTTTTGTTGCAGACGTGGAGATGTTGAAATGCTAAAACTGTTGTCCCGACCGTCCGCTCTGCAGTATGAGCTGCTGTCCTGCAGGTCCCTGTGGTCAGTTTAGTGTTTCAGCAGTCCTGTGCTGCGGTGTGTCCTGTAAGTGCTGAGTTCAGGTCAGCTGGGTGTTCAGGCTGTGCTGAGCCGTGTTGTGTAAACGTGCTGTGTTTAATAGTTCAGGCCTGTAAAACGCTGCCTCTGGGCGTGTGGGTGGAAACCAGGCAGGGAGCGACACCCTTACACAATACAGTCGGGTTAGGGTTTGATTCATAATCCGTCCGCACGGTGGGAGGATCCCTGAACACGCCCCGTGACTCAGAGGATCGGACTGAGGTGCGCAGTGACATCACTCACATTCCGATATCGTATAGATGGCATAGATACTGTACCTTACTGGAGGTCTCAGTGGGTCCTGAGGGGTGTGTGTGTGTATATGTATTAGTAAATTAATTTCCTTCAGCGTGTTGTTGGATTGGATGTTCACCTGAATCATGTAGATGAGGCAGCAGGAATGTTAATAAATGAAAAGTGGTGTAGTGTGACGTCAGTTTGTTGTAGTATTAATAGTAATAATACTTCCTCTACAGTCAGAGTGGTTCAGCGGAAGTCTGACTCACTCATTATTATCATACATACAATACAGAACAGTGACGCTGATTCCGATTCATTACAGCACAGTAACTGATTCTGTGTCACTGATTCTGATTCTCTCATTGATTCTGATTCCATCTCTGATTCTGTGACTCTTGATTCTGTGTTCTATCTCATTGATTCATTAAGATTTTGATTGGTGAGGGCACGGTGACTGATTCTGACTCTCTGGTTCTGATTGGTTAGGGCATGCTGACTGATTCTGTCTCTCTGGTTCTGATTGGTTAGGGCATGCTGACTGATTCTGTCTCTCTGGTTCTGATTCGTTAGGGCATGCTGACTGATTCTGTCTCTCTGGTTCTGATTCGTTAGGGCATGGTGACTGATTCTGTCTCTCTGGTTCTGATTCGTTAGGGCATGGTGACTGATTCTGTCTCTCTGGTTCTGATTCGTTAGGGCATGCTGACTGATTCTGTCTCTCTGGTTCTGGTTCATTAGGGCATGGTGACTGCTGTCAGGTGGCTGGAGGACCAGCGGCGTCTAGCCTGAGGAGGAGAGTGAGGAGCGAGAGAAAGAGGCTGGAAACGAGGAGGAGGAGGAGCGAGAGTACGTCATGGGCCAGTGTGTGACTAAATGTAAAAACCCTACATCCTCTCTGGGCAGCAAAAGTGGTGAAAAGGATGCTGGGAAGTCACATAAAAAAGGTGGAGGTGGAGGGGGCGGGACTGGAGGCAAAGACGAATCCAAATTCCCCGCCGACGTCAACGGCACCAAGTCTCCCGAGGTTACCGTGGAGACTTCTGTGGCTCCACCTCTGACGTTGGGAGACATACAGAGGGAGGAGCCTGAGCAGGAAGGGGAGGGGCTTTCTTTGGCCCGAATAGAGGACATGTTCTTGCGTTATAAAGATGAACATGAGGACGCTATCCTGGAAGAGGGAATGGAGCGGTTCTGTAACGACCTACACGTCGACCCGGCTGAGTTTAAAGTCCTGGTGCTGGCGTGGAAGTTTCAGGCTGCAACAATGTGCAAGTTTACAAGGTGAGAAATCAGAATGTAGTTTATATAGTTCTGATTATTCAGCAGCGGACAATCATTCTGACAGACTGTAATACTCTACAGGAAGCGTAGGGCGCGACGGTCGTTCTGACAGACTGTAATACTCTACTGGAAGCGTAGGGGGTGACGGTCATTCTGACAGACTGTAATACTCTACAGGAAGCGTAGGGGGCGACGGTGGTTCTGACAGACTGTAATACACTACAGGAAGCGTAGGGGGCGACGGTCATTCTGACACTGTAATACTCTACAGGAAGCGTAGGGCGCGACGGTGGTTCTGACAGACTGTAATACTCTACAGGAAGCGTAGGGGGCGACGGTGGTTCTGACAGACTGTAATACACTACAGGAAGCGTAGGGGGCGACGGTGGTTCTGACAGACTGTAATACACTACAGGAAGCGTAGGGGGCGACTATAACTGTAAGCAGTATCACTCAGCTGTAAGTGGATGTGAAACATTCAGCTCGGTTTTTAACTTTCCCACACAATAAAGATATTTCATATTCACTTGTACTGTAAACATGATTCTTATTACTGATTATACAAAGTCAAGTCACATTATTATGACAACTGAGCATCTGTGGGACCACCTGGATGGTGGTGTTGTCTCTATGGATCCTCCTCCACGCTTCCTCCAGCAGCTGTGGGATGCACTGCAGTCATCATGACTCCAGATACCTGTGACCACCTACCAGGACCTTATTGAGTCTCCCAGTCCGTCCAGCTGCTGTCCGTGCTGCACATGGCGGTCACTCTGGATGTTAACATCATAGTGGTCATAATAATGTGACTCGACTTTGTATAACAGTAATCAAATTAATTTAGTCATTTATTACATAAACAGATTATGAGAATAATGTGTTTTCAATCAATCAACCTTTATTTTCACTCGGGAATACATTGAGGGAGACCCTCATTTACAATGTGATCGAGCATTACAATTATTAAACAAAAAGGGATTGAAAATAAATTCAAATACATTTTAATGAGTTCTTAAAATGTAAAAGAAACAACAAGTACAGAGAAAAAATTAAGATAAATAAACTGAATAAGAAACAAAAAAAAAATAAAAGTAATAATAATATAATAATAATAATAATAATAATAATGATAGAGTAATAAAAATAAAAGTAAACTGAAGAGTGGGAGTGAGAGGAAGGAGCAGAGCTCAGTTTTCCTCCTGTTTTCCGGAGAACAGTATGTCTGGAAAAGTGTCTGGTCAGTAAAACGGTGATTATTGAACGGAGGCTCAGCGCTCATTAATATTTTATTATCTTGTGTGTCTAAAAGTTGCAGATTTGCTGAACTCAGTGTAGCTGCTGAAGGTGGGCTGCAGTTTGGGCCGAGGGGAAATGCTCCATTACGCTAATGGCATTAAACAGAAACAACATCAGCGCTGCTTATTGACTTCCTTATTGGGGGAATTTGCTGTAATCACTGAAGTGACAGGCCGAATGGCTTCGCGGCTGATTGGTGTTTGGGTACGTGTGCTGAAGCGTCTAATATCACCAGGCTGGTATTAAAACTCTATAGTCGGTAATGATGATCAATAATATCTCAAATAAAATGCAAGTGATTGAAAAGTTAAACTTGCTTGTACCAGCATCGTTCTGTTTTTCACAGCAAATGTTATTACTGAGTGCTGATTGGTTAACATTACTGCTGCTGAGTATGATAAGTATGTTCATGTTCTCTTCTGCTGTTTCACGCTCACCAGAGATCCTCGTACAGTCAGCTGGAAACCAGAACACTAACACACAAACACGAACACGGTAATAAAGACAAACATGTCGGGTCGGATAAGCTGCGACCACTTCCTGAGATTCACGGTCAGATTACTGATCATCTGATCGAGCCCTGTGGTAACATTATCACAGCTATTAGGGAGAGTGTGCAAAGTGTGATACTCTATCAAACACATCACTCCACGTTCTGTGGCTTCACTGCTTCAGAAGGCCTGGTTTCATGTGAGATGTAATGACACTCAGTGTTCCGGGTTGGTCAGACACTAGGGGGAGCTTCTGAGACGGTCCACATTGAATAGGTATGAATAGCAGTAACGCCAACCAGTCAAAGCTCAGTAGCAGTAACGCCAACCAGTCAAAGCTCAGTAGCAGTAACGCCAACCAGTCAAAGCTCAGTAGCAGTAACGCCAACCAGTCAAAGCTCAGTAGCAGTAACGCCAACCGGTCAGAGCTCAGTGGCAGTAACGCCAACCGGTCAGAGCTCAGTAGCAGTAACGCCAACCAGTCAGAGCTCAGTAGCAGTAACGCCAACCAGTCAGAGCTCAGTAGCAGTAACGCCAACCAGTCAGAGCTCAGTGGCAGTAACACCAACCGGTCAGAGCTCAGTGGCAGTAACGCCAACCGGTCAGAGCTCAGTGGCAGTAACGCCAACCAGTCAGAGCTCAGTAGCAGTAACGCCAACCGGTCAGAGCTCAGTGGCAGTAACACCAACCGGTCAGAGCTCAGTGGCAGTAACGCCAACCGGTCAGAGTTCAGTGGCAGTAACGCCAACCGGTCAGAGCTCAGTGGCAGTAACGCCAACCGGTCAGAGCTCAGTGGCAGTAACGCCAACCGGTCAGAGCTCAGTAGGCAGTAACGCCAACCGTTCAGAGCTCAGTAGGCAGTAACGCCAACCGGTCAGAGCTCAGTAGGCAGTAACGCCAACCGGTCAGAGCTCAGTAGGCAGTAACGCCAACCGGTCAGAGCTCAGTAGGCAGTAACGCCAACCGGTCAGAGCTCAGTAGGCAGTAACGCCAACCGGTCAGAGTTCAGTAGGCAGTAACGCCAACCGGTCAGAGCTCAGTAGGCAGTAACGCCAACCGGTCAGAGTTCAGTAGGCAGTAACGCCAACCGGTCAGAGCTCAGTAACTAGCAGTAACTGGTCAGGACTGTTTATGGATCAGGAATATCAGTATATATCAGTGTATTTGGTGTGTGTGTATATATAGCAGTATATCAGTACTTCATGGTATGGGTACTGGACTGTCTGTGTCGGAGGGGAAGGTGGTATGGGTATTGAACTGTCTGTGTCGGAGGGGAAGGTGGTATGGGTATTGGATGACTGTGTCGGAGGGGAAGGTGGTATGGGTATTGGACTGTGTGTCGGAGGGGAAGGTGGTATGGGAATTGGACTGTGTGTCGGAGGGGAAGGTGGTATGGGTATTGGACTGTGTGTCGGAGGGGAAGGTGGTATGGGTATTGGACTGTGTGTCGGAGGGGAAGGTGGTATGGGTATTGGACTGTGTGTCGGAGGGGAAGGTGGTATGGGTATTGGACTGTGTGTCGGAGGGGAAGGTGGTATGGGTATTGGACTGTGTGTCGGAGGGGAAGGTGGTATGGGTATTGGACTGTGTGTCGGAGGGGAGGAGTCAGAGATCAGATTATTAATATGTAGATGTGATTATTAACTGGTTTATTATTGTATTGAAGTTGTTATTGTATGTAGAATAATACTGTATACTGTTTGTGAGGGAGTGAGGCTGAATATGCACTCACTCTTTTCTTTCTTCACACTTTCTTTCCCCGACCTCTTCCTTCCCTCTTTCCTTGCTGTGTGTAATCTCTTCATTTGTCTCGCTCTGTCACGCTCTCTCTCCCCCACTCCACACATTTTCTCTCTCAATTTATTTTTTTTCCTTCTTTCTTTTTCTTGTTCCATTCATTGTCTTCCTCTCTCTCTCCCCATCTCTCTCCCTTTCTCTCTCTCTTCCCCATCTGTCTCTCGCTCTCCTCCCCATCTCTCTCTGTCTTTCTCTCTTTCTCTCTCTCTCTGTCTTTCTCTCTTCCTCTCTCTCTTTCCCCCTCTCCCCCATGTCTCGCTCTCTTCCCCCATCTCTCTTTCTCTCGGTCTCTTCCCTCATCTCTCTCTCTCTCTCTCTCTCTCTCTCTCTCTCTCTCTCTCTCTCTCTCTCTCTCTCTCTCTCTCTCTCTCTCCCTCCCTCTCTCTCTCTCTCTCTCTCTCTCTCTCTCCCTCTCTCCCTCTCTCTCTGTCTCTTCCCTCATCTCTCTCTGTCTCTCTCTCTCTCTCTCTCTCTCTGTCTTTCTCTCTTCCTCTCTCTCTTTCCCCTCTCCCCCATGTCTCGCTCTCTTCCCCATCTCTCTCTCTCTGTCTCTCTGTCTCTCTCTCTCTCTGTCTCTCTCTCTGTCTCTCTCTCTGTCTCTCTCTCTGTCTCTCTCTCTCTCTCTCTCTCTCTCTCTCTCTCTCTCTCTCTCTGTCTCTTCCCTCATCTCTCTCTGTCTCTCTCTCTCTCTCTCTCTGTCTCTCTCTGTAGGAGGGAGTTTGTGGAGGGCTGCCGGGCGATCCAGGCGGACAGTCTTCAGGGGATCTGTCTGCGTTTCTCGTCTCTGCTGGAGGAGTCTCGCGGCGAGGAGAGTTTTAAGGACCTTTATCGTTTCACCTTCCAGTTCGGGCTGGACGCGGACGAGGGCCAGCGCTCGCTGCAGCGCTCCATCGCCATCGCCCTGTGGCGGCTCGTCTTCACGTTGGACACGCCCCCCATCCTGGAGCGCTGGCTCCACTTCCTGTCAGAGAACCCGTGCGGCGTGCGTGGGATCTCGCGCGACACCTGGAACATGTTCCTGAACTTCACTCAGAGCATCGGGCCGGACCTCGGCAACTACAGCGAGGACGAGGCCTGGCCGAGCCTCTTCGACTCCTTCGTGGAGTGGGAGACGGAGAGGCGGCGCAGGGAGCGGGAGGAGCAGGAGGAGAGGAGTAGAATAGTAGGGGAGGACGAGGACGAGGACGAGGGGGGGGATCGGGAGGCGGACGCCATCACGGACTGCGATGACAGGGCGTGATGGGAGCGCGGGAGGGGGACGTGACTGAAGCGTTGCTAGTATTACCCAAGACCCTTACTATCCGTTCTGATCTGATTATTATTATTATTACGGTGATGATGATGATGATGATGATGATGATGAATGATTTATATTTTTAGGCTTTGTTGTTGGGGTGGGCGTCCTAATATCCCCCGAACTGAATAATTTTATTGATGAAAGGGCTCCAAAAACTAAAGTTCTGGTTTTTAAGCACTTCTATTTAAGTTATTGTTTTATTTTGTAATTTCTGTTGCTATTTTTAGAAGGTCTGTGCCGGTACCGCACATGTGCAGTGACGAACCGGACCCCAAACAAGCCCCCCGTCACGTCACTGCTCCACGTTCACACTTAACGAAAGGGAAACCCGTCAGCGTGTCTGAGCTCAAACCCAACACAACCAGTAGAGTCGCTGTAACTGGTTTTAGGCTGAGAGAGGGGGTGGGGGGGCGTGGTTTAACGGTTCACTTTAGCAGCTGGTTTTTGGAGACGCTGGTTATTATTACTGGTTATTATGACAAAAACATAGCAGAACATCTGCCCCCCCCCTCTCTCTCTTGCTCTCTCTCTCTTGCTCTCTCTCTCTTGCTCTCTCTCTCTTGCTCTCTCTCTCGCTCTCTCTCTCTCTCCCCCTCTCTTCACCTCTCTCTCTCTCTCTCCCTCCCTCTCTTCACCTCTCTCTCTCTCTCTCTCTCTCTCTCTCCCTCCCTCTCTTCACCTCTCTCTCTCTCTCTCTCTCTCTCCCCCTCTCTTCACCTCTCTCTCTCTCTCTCTCTCTCTCTGTGATGCAGGTTAATTTGCAGTGGGAAGTTTGTCTGCTGTGACTTTTTTTTTTCTTTTTTTTTTTTTTTCGTTTACAATTTTTCACGCAGCATTGGTTTCATTTCAGATTCTGTGTCTGGTTTTATATAAAATGCTACAGTTTATAACAAATAAAACGTGTGAAATTGGGCAGCGGACCACGCAAAGAATCACCTCCGTTCATTCTTTCGTTCATTTTATGTATTTATTATGTATTCAGTGGAATTGTTGCGTTTTGGTGGCCTCTAGTGGCCAAACCCATAAATAGCAGCACTAGCACCTTAGCCCTTTACTCAGTTAGAAGTACCATAAAACACATTAATTCAGAACTGAAACTGTTCTGGTGTTCTACATCTACAGTATGTGTGTCTTTGGTCACCCAGATGTGGTTTAACACCCATTTACACCATTTACTCTCTGACTTGGTCCTAGAATGAAACAAGCTGTTGGTGAGATGATGAATTATTTGATAAACTCTGCCCTGATTGGCTGGTTGGCCCAAATGAACTACATATACATTGTGCACCCTTTTATGTCCACAGAAAACACAAGTAAATCAATATCTTAATGTGCCAATATGTTTTACTCTCAGTATGTTAAATTCAGTACACAATAATAATTGTGCGCAAGTTTAATTAATGGTTTCACGATTCAGCAAATGTTACAAAAATCCAGTCAGGTGCTCACTGGAGACGCGTTGATGACACACAGAACTGTCAGCTGCAAAAGGCTATACGTCCCTGTATAATCAGATCACTCTGCATAGATACGTAGTTCAGATGTAAACAAAGAGATTCACTTAGAACTATTCACAGTGGAGGTGAAGGGAACCAGACGTCCACCTCTAAAAGCTCCTCACAGAAAGTTATTACAGTAGATGTTATAAATACACTGTCTGATTCTGAGATGCTGTTAATGATAGTTTAGAGAAGATTTCAGGTTTTCCAGATTTTACCATCCACATCCATATAAACTGGTTCACAAATTTTGGTGGAATTCCCCTTTAACTGGTGCCCGATTTATGAACGGTGTGAGTGCTGAGCGTAAGGAGGTGGGCGTGTCCCCAAGCGACGGCGCTCTCTGATTGGCTAGCCGTTGCGTACGGCTGATTGGCATACCAGCTGCCCTGGTTACCAGGCTCAAGCGTTCTCTGATTGGTCCACTGCGTTCCCGGTTACCAGGGCTCCTTGTATCTATGGCTAAATGCCAAAAATGACTCGCACCCTTCCTCTTATGTAAGTGCACTAGTAGAAACGCCGTGTTCTGAATCCAATAGGGACATACGTATACATAAACGCGTGGCTGTGTCCCAAATGTCTTAATGTTTAGGTGAAAGTCCCACTTTTTACTCCTACGTAGTGCACCCCCCACCCCTATGCAGTGCACTAGTTGTATGGACGCGTATACGCGTGACTGTGTCCCAAATGTCTCAGTGTTTAGGTGAAGAAGCCACTTTTTAGTTCTACGTAGTGCCCTCCTTATCCCCTATGTAGTGTACTAGTTGTGAGACGCTTCGTTCTGCACCCACTCTACATCCAGTACGGACTTTAATTGACACGTGGCTGTGTCCCAAATGCCGTAGTGTTTAGGTGAAGAAGCCACTTTTTAGTCCTACGTAGTGCACTAGGTAGTGAGCGTGGAGTCATTTAAGATCAAGCCGAGGGCTCAGCTTGTGGGCTCTCTGATTGGATAGCCTTGAAGGACGCTCTCAGTGATGGGCGTGTCCACAGGGAATTCCAGCTCTCTGATTGGTTCACGGTTCTCCAAGGTTACCAGTGGCCAGCTGTCCACAACAGAAGTGGCGTGTTTTGAGCGGAGATGTGATGGACTGTAAGTGAAAGTCGCTTCTATTTAAACTGATTTTTAATAAACACGTTTAATTTGATTTAAGTTGTTTTGCGCGAGTGTGAGCTGGACGAATTTCTCCGCTCCACCTTAAATGCTCAGCAGTTGCAGCAGATTTAAGGTGGAACGGGAAAATTCGGATAAGAAGTTAATGTCAGAGTAAACCGTGACAGGAGGAACATGATGTTGCACGTTTGAATGTTTTTTTAATATTTATTTAATTGGAAAGCTTTAAATTAGCTTAGCCAGGCCCCACCTCCTGCCGCGGTGTTGACTGTATCCGTACGCAGTTCTAGAGAGCGGGAACCCCCGCCGCTCACAGCTGCACCACCGCCGCTGCTCTGCTCCCCACTCAGACGCGTCGTAGACCGAACCCCCGCGTATCTTCACGGATTTAATCTTATATCTGGTGTGTAATGAAGCCTTGTGAGGTTGTACGAAGTGCTAGTGTTTCATTTTTACCCCGGTTTTGTTCTCCTCCTCGACCGGGAGCACAGGGACACCGCAGCGGCGCTTTGAGGCACCTTCGGCGGGCAGAGAGGTAAGAGCAGCTCCGCGGTGAAGAAATTGCATTTTCTCTACAACACCTAACATTTAAAACAATTTAGAAAACCCACACACGCCAAACAAGGCCTTAATTTTGCACACGGCTTGTACAATTGTTTAATTTTAATCGTAGTTCATCAAAAAATGATGTTTTGTTATTGTTTTGTGACGAAAGTGCTGATGCTAAAACTTTCAATACGCCACATGTGTGTTTGCAAGCAAAGCAGGAAATATATATATGTATATATTATGATTTTAAAAAAAAGTCATTGTTGTTTACAGTCTTGTTTCACGATCTAAACAAATAAAAACAATATTTTTGTTTTTTAATTATAGTTTGTTGACGCACAGGCGGATTTTTTGTAGTCTCGAATCTGCCGAGACAGAAAATAATTTGCGTGACAATGTGTAAATAATTATACAATAATTATTTATAAATAGTGAAACAAAAAAAGTAGACTAATTTACTATTTTATTTTATGATTTTGTTACTTATTAATTTTTAAATAAAAGAAAGCTTGTCTTAAGTTCATATGTGGATACAGAATGTAAGTTTAATACAAATATGTTTTATTTTAGTTTATGATGTTACGCATTAACGTCACACACAGGCTCAAACAGAAAGTCAATGTTTTGATCTCAAATAGTCTAAAAAATCAACGTCACACTGATGATGATGTGATGATCAGTAGTACAGAATAAACTCACATGACTCTCTCCAGTTTTGACTGAGTTCTCGTTGAATTCTCCTACAGTCAGCTGATTCGTCCTCTCCCGGAAGAAGCTCAACCCACGTTAAAGAATAGAGTTTAGCATGTTGAGGGTGCAGTTACACATTCCCACCAGAGAGGAATATAGAATATATAGAATATTTGTGGAATACAGTAATAATAGATTTCTAAGAGAAAGTTGTGCCCAAACTTTCTGTCTTAGTAACTCAACAATTTAATAATAGGATAAATATAATGTACAAATATACAAATCCATACCCATGCGGGTGCGCTGGTATGCGGGTGCGCTGGTATGCGGGTGCGCTGGTACGCTGGGTACGTGGTACGCGGGTGCGCTGGAGCACTGGTACGCGGGTGCGCTGGAGCGCTGGTACGCGGGTGCGCTGTCAACTGAGGAGAAAAGCCCTCGTGTTGAATCTACTGTCTCTGAAGGGAGACGAGTGATCAGCAGTGAAGCAGAACCAGCAGATTCATATGAACCTCAGGAACGAGAATAAGGTCTCACTGATAAACCAGACTAGATTAATAAACAGGTTCAGTAAGTTCTCTCTCTCTCTCTCTCTTCTTTCTACTTACTCCCTTCTTTCTCTTCTCCTCTGTTTCTGCTCTCTTTCCAGCGCTCCTGTTCTCTCTCTCTGTCTCCAGAACTGAGTAGCAGCTAATCTGTAAGACCTGCTTCTCTTACTCCACACCTTTCTTCTGTCTCCGTCTCTGTCCTCTCCGTCCTCTCCGTCCTCTCCCGGTGACTACTCCAACCGCTGTGCTCCTCAGCCTCTCTGCAGTTTCCCACGTTCAGTTCATCATTAACCCCTCCCACACACTGTTTTACACCCCCAACACCACCGCCATCCCCCCAACACCACCGCCACCCCCCAACGCCACCGCCTTCCACCCAGCGCCACCGCTATCCTCCCAACACCACCGCTATCCCCCCAACACCACCGCTATCCCCCCAACACCACCGCCATCCCCCTAACACCACCGCCATCCCCCCAACACCACCGCCATCCCCCCAACGCCACCGCCATCCCCCCAACGCCACCGCTATCCCCCCAACGCCACCGCCACCCCCCAACGCCACCGCCTTCCACCCAGCGCCACCGCTATCCTTCCAATGCCACCGCTATCCCCCCAACACCACCGCTATCCCCCCAACACCACCGCTATCCCCCCAACACCACCGCCATCCCCCCAACACCACCGCCATCCCCCCAACACCACCGCTATCCCCCCAACACCACCGCTATCCCCCCAACACCACAGCTATCCCCCCAACACCACAGCTATCCCCCCAACACCACCGCTATCCTCCCAACGCCACCGCTATCCCCCCAACACCACCGCTATCCCCCCAACACCACCGCTATCCCCCCAACAGCACCGCTATGCTCCCAACGCCACCGCTATCCCCCCAACACCACCGCTATCCCCCCAACGCCACCGCTATCCTCCCAACGCCACCGCTATCCTCCCAACGCCACCGCTATCCCCCCAACACCACCGCTATCCCCCCAACGCCACCGCTATCCTCCCAACGCCACAGCTACCCCCCCAACGCCACAGCTACCCCCCCAACGCCACCGCTATCCTCCCAACGCCACCGCTATCCTCCCAACGCCACCGCTATCCCCCCCAACACCACCGCTATCCCCCCAACACCACCGCTATCCCCCCAACGCCACAGCTATCCCCCCAACGCCACAGCTATCCCCCCAACGCCACCGCTATCCCCCCAACGCCACCGCTATCCCCCCAACGCCACCGCTATCCCCCCAACGCCACCGCTATCCCCCCAACGCCACCGCTATCCTCCCAATGCCACAGCTATCCCCCCAACACCACCGCTATCCCCCCAACGCCACCCGCTATCCCCCCAACGCCACCGCAACACCACACCACCAAACACCATCACTCTCCACCAATCAATATCCCTCACCACCAAACACCATCACTCTCCACCAATCAATATCCCTCACCACCAAACACCATCACTCTCCACCAATCAATATCCCTCACCACCAAACACCATCACTCTCCACCAATCAATATCCCTCACCACCAAACACCATCACTCTCCACCAATCAACATCACTCACCACCAAACACCATCACTCTCCACCAATCAATATCCCTCACCACCAAACACCATCACTCTCCACCAATCAATATCCCTCACCACCAAACACCATCACTCTCCACCAATCAACATCACTCACCACCAAACACCATCACTCTCCACCAATCAACATCACTCACCACCAAACACCATCACTCTCCACCAATCAATATCCCTCACCACCAAACACCATCACTCTCCACCAATCAATATTACTCACCACCAAACACCATCACTCTACACCAATCAATATCCCTCACCACCAAACACCATCACTCTCCATTAATCAATATCCCTCACCACCAAACACCATCACTCTCCACCAATCAATATCACTCACCACCAAACACCATCACTCTACATCAATCAACATCACTCACCACCAAACACCATCACTCTCCACCAATCAATATCCCTCACCACCAAACACCATCACTCTCCACCAATCATTATCACTCACCACCAAACACCATCACTCTACATCAATCAACATCACTCACCACCAAACACCATCACTCTCCACCAATCAATATCCCTCACCACCACACACCATCACTCTCCACCAATCAATATCCCTCACCACCAAACACCATCACTCTCCACCAATCAATATCCCTCACCACCAAACACCATCACTCTCCACCAATCAATATCCCTCACCACCAAACACCATCACTCTCCACCAATCAACATCACTCACCACCAAACACCATCACTCTCCACCAATCAATATTACTCACCACCAAACACCATCACTCTACACCAATCAATATCCCTCACCACCAAACACCATCACTCTCCACCAATCAATATCACTCACCACCAAACAACATCACTCTCCACCAATCAATATTACTCACCACCAAACACCATCACTCTCCACCAATCAATATCCCTCACCACCAAACACCATCACTCTCCACCAATCAATATCCCTCACCACCAAACACCATCACTCTCCACCAATCAATATCCCTCACCACCAAACACCATCACTCTCCACCAATCAACATCACTCACCACCAAACACCATCACTCTCCACCAATCAATATTACTCACCACCAAACACCATCACTCTACACCAATCAATATCCCTCACCACCAAACACCATCACTCTCCACCAATCAATATCACTCACCACCAAACAACATCACTCTCCACCAATCAATATTACTCACCACCAAACACCATCACTCTCCACCAATCAATATCCCTCACCACCAAACACCATCACTCTCCACCAATCAATATCACTCACCACCAAACACCATCACTCTCCACCAATCAACATCACTCACCACCAAACACCATCACTCTCCACCAATCAACATCACTCACCACCAAACACCATCACTCTTCACCAATCAATATCACTCACCACCAAACACCATCACTCTCCATTAATCAATATCCCTCACCACCAAAACACCATCACTCTCCACCAATCAATATCCCTCACCACCAAACACCATCACTCTCCACCAATCAATATTACTCACCACCAAACACCATCACTCTCCACCAATCAACATCACTCACCACCAAACACCATCACTCTTCACCAATCAATATCCCTCACCACCAAACACCATCACTCTCCACCAATCAATATCACTCACCACCAAACACCATCACTCTCCACCAATCAACATCACTCACCACCAAACACCATCACTCTACGTCAATCAACATCACTCACCACCAAACACCATCACTCTCCACCAATCAATATCCCTCACCACCACACACCATCACTCTCCACCAATCAATATCCCTCACCACCAAACACATCACTCTCCACCAATCAATATCCCTCACCACCAAACACCATCACTCTCCACCAATCAATATCCCTCACCACCAAACACCATCACTCTCCACCAATCAACATCACTCACCACCAAACACCATCACTCTCCACCAATCAATATTACTCACCACCAAACACCATCACTCTACACCAATCAATATCCCTCACCACCAAACACCATCACTCTCCACCAATCAATATCACTCACCACCAAACAACATCACTCTCCACCAATCAATATTACTCACCACCAAACACCATCACTCTCCACCAATCAATATCCCTCACCACCAAACACCATCACTCTCCACCAATCAATATCCCTCACCACCAAACACCATCACTCTCCACCAATCAATATCCTTCACCACCAAACACAATCACTCTCCACCAATCAACATCACTCACCACCAAACACCATCACTCTCCACCAATCAATATCCCTCACCACCAAACACCATCACTCTCCACCAATCAATATCCCTCACCACCAAACACCATCACTCTCCACCAATCAATATCACTCACCACCAAACAACATCACTCTCCACCAATCAATATTACTCACCACCAAACACCATCACTCTCCACCAATCAATATCCCTCACCACCAAACACCATCACTCTCCACCAATCAACATCACTCACCACCAAACACCATCACTCTCCACCAATCAACATCACTCACCACCAAACACCATCACTCTTCACCAATCAATATCACTCACCACCAAACACCATCACTCTCCATTAATCAATATCCCTCACCACCAAACACCATCACTCTCCACCAATCAATATCCCTCACCACCAAACACCATCACTCTCCACCAATCAATATCACTCACCACCAAACACCATCACTCTACATCAATCAACATCACTCACCACCAAACACCATCACTCTCCACCAATCAATATCCCTCACCACCACACACCATCACTCTCCACCAATCAATATCCCTCACCACCAAACACCATCACTCTCCACCAATCAACATCACTCACCACCAAACACCATCACTCTCCACCAATCAATATCCCTCACCACCACACACCATCACTCTCCACCAATCAATATCCCTCACCACCAAACACCATCACTCTCCACCAATCAACATCACTCACCACCAAACAACATCACTCTCCACCAATCAACATCACTCACCACCAAACAACATCACTCTCCACCAATCAACATCACTCACCACCACACACCATCACTCTCCACCAATCAACATCACTCACCACCAAACACCATCACTCTCCACCAATCAATATCACTCACCACCAAACACCATCACTCTCCACCAATCAACATCACTCACCACCAAACACCATCACTCTCCACCAATCAATATCACTCACCACCAAACACCATCACTCTCCACCAATCAATATCACTCACCACCAAACACCATCACTCTCCACCAATCAATATCCCTCACCACCAAACACCATCACTCTACACCAATCAATATCACTCACCACCAAACACCATCACTCTCCACCAATCAATATCCCTCACCACCAAACACCATCACTCTCCACCAATCAACATCACTCACCACCAAACACCACCACTCTACACACATCACACTACAATTCTCACTCCTACTGACCACCAGTGTTCACCCCCAGATCACCCTTACACACTACAATACTCACTCCTACTGACCACCAGCACCATCAGCTCAGCTTCTCCTTTACCAGTTCTCCTGTTTCCACCTTAAATTGAGGTGCAGGTACGGCCACTGTTTAAGGTGGAATAGGAAAACTGGTGAATGAGCTGCTTCACCCTCGTGTGCTCGGTAGGAGTGAGTAGTGTAGAGTGAACAGTTGGT
>CM038705.1:50781389-50796389 GCA_021613375.1 Megaleporinus macrocephalus
TCTCTCTCTCTATCTCTTTCTGTCTCTCTCTTTCTGTCTCTTTCTGTCTCTCTGTATCTCTCTCTCTCTCTCGCTCTCTCTCTCTCTCTCTCTCTCCCTCCCTCTCTCTCTCTCTCTCTCTCTCTCTCTCTCTCTCTCTCTCTCTCTCTCTCTCAGAGCTCTGAAGAAACTACAGATTAAAGATCCGAAGCAGGCGGAGTTGGAGGAGCTAGAACAGAACTTCAACCTCTACATCAACGGCGCTAACGCTAATGTGGCTAAAGGCAGTCAACCCAGCAGGAGACCCCCCCAGAGATATCTGACCAACCCCCCACACAGGAACACACACACTGCAGGTGTTATGAGCAACACAGTTTGTGTTATAGTCGTTATATACATCTTACACATAATCAGTAGATTATATGTAATTGATAAATGTTATATATAATATATAATCTGTATGTTTTCTACATATCGATAAATCTAATAAATAATAAATTAATCTACAAACATGTAATTGATACATCTTGCGTATCGTTGCTGCCCAAAGAAAAACAAGTATCCCCCAAAATACTAACTTTACAGGAGAGACGGAAAAATCTCTTAACTTATATTGAAAGAGAATGGAACCAGATTAAGCTACTTTGAAGCGTTTCTATTGGTCCATTCATCATGAGGTTATCACACACTGTAAACAGCAGCTGTCGTGTTCAAATCATGTAGAAAAATAGAAACTGACAAAAATAAAGACACATGTAATAAAAATAATATATACACCCCTGTGTATATATACACTATATAACCAAAAGTATTCGCTCACCCCTCCACCCTGCAAATCACTGAATTCAGGAGTTCCAATCATTTATCACCACAGGTGTATAAAACCAGCTCCTAGTCCTGCAGACTGCTTCTACACACACTAGTAAAGAATGGGTCTCTCTCAGGAGTTCAGTGAACTCCAGCCTGGTATCCAGATAGGACGAGTCTGGGTTTGGCGGTTGCTAGGAGAACAGTACTTCTCTGACTGCATTGTGCCGAGTGTAAAGTTTGGTGGAGGGGGGATCATGGTGTGGGGTTGTTTTTCAGGAGTTGGGCTCGGACCCAGTAAAAGAACTCTTAATGCTTTAGCAGACCAAGAGATTCAACTTCATGCTCCCAACTCTGTGGGGACAGTTTGGGGTCAGCCCCTTCCTGTTCCAACATGTCTGCCCACCAGTGCACAAAGCAGCTCCATAAAGACATGGAGGAGGAGTTTGGTGTGGAAGAACTTGACTGGCCTGCACAGAGTCCTGACCTCAACCTGATAGAACACCTTTGGGATGAATTAGAGCGGAGACTGTGAGCCAGACCTTCTCGTCCAGCATCAGTGTCTGACCTCACTAATGTTCTTCTGGAAGAACGGTCAAACATTCCCATAAACACTCTCCTAAACCGTGTGGAGAGAATTCCCAGAAGAGCTGAAGCTGTTACAGCTGCAAAGGTTGGATCAACACCATAATAAACCCTGTGGATTAAGAATGGAACGTCACTCAAAGTCCTATGTGTGTGAAGACAGACGAGCAAATACTTTTGGCTATATGTATATATGTGTGTGTGTGTGTGTGTGTTTGTGTGTGTGTGTGTATGTATATGTATATGTGTGTGTGTGTGTGTGTGTGTGTGTGTGTGTGTGTGTGTATACATGTTGCGTACAAGTTTTATTACAGTGACGTATTGCTGATGTATGTATGTGATCTTCTTGTAGATGCTTCCAGAAGTGGTGGACTAGAACATCCAGCACAGAGGAGTCACACAGCACCTGAGAGAGCTCACCGCAGAGAATGGGTCCAGGTACACACACAGTTACCCCAGCTGTAGTCCATTGGCCGGGACAGCTACCCCAGCTGTAGTCCAAAGGCCAGGACAGTTACCCCAGCTGTAGTCCATTGGCCGGGACAGCTACCCCAGCTGTAGTCCAAAGGCCAGGACAGCTACCCCAGCTGTAGTCCAAAGGCCAGGACAGTTACCCCAGCTGTAGTCTATTGGCCAGGACAGTTACCCCAGCTGTAGTCCAAAGGCCGGGACAGTTACCCCAGCTGTAGTCTATTGGCCAGGACAGCTTCCCCAGCTGTAGTCCAAAGGCCGGGACAGGTTTAGAAAACAAGTTTGCTTTGTTAGATTTACACCTAGAGATTTACACGTAAGGCTGATGTAGCTAATGTCTAATTGATAGTTATACCCCACCAGTTAGCATGATGCTCACGCGTTCATGAAGTAGTAGCTGAAAACAGAGAAGACGAGTTTAACGAAGTTCTAGCGTCAAAACATTCAGTACTGCATAGAGTTCAGCCTGAAACAGGTCTACACGTTCTCCTCCGTCTCCAGCTCGCCCTGCTCGTCTGTAGACCTGTAAGCGAGTACTGAAACTCTACACTGTTTAAGGGAATGGTACAGTGACCTGTTAGCGAATACTGAAACTCTACACTGTTTAAGGTAATGGTACAGTGACCTGTTAGCGAATACTGAAACTCTACACTGTTTAAGGTAATGGTACAGTGACCCGTTAGTGAGTACTGAAACTCTACACTGTTTAAGGTAACTGTACAGTGACCCGTTAGTGAGTACTGAAACTCTACACTGTTTAAGGTAATGGAACAGTGACCTGTTAGTGAATACTGAAACTCTACACTGTTTAAGGTAATGGTACAGTGACCTGTTAGCGAATACTGAAACTCTACACTGTTTAAGGTAATGGTACAGTGACCTGTTAGCGAATACTGAAACTCTACACTGTTTAAGGTAATGCTACAGTGACCTGTTAGTGAGTACTGAAACTCTACACTGTTTAAGGTAATGGTACAGTGACCTGTTAGCGAGTACTGAAACTCTACACTGTTTAAGGTAATGGTACAGTGACCTGTTAGTGAGTACTGAAACTCTACACTGTTTAAGGTAATGGTACAGTGACCTGTTAGTGAGTACTGAAACTCTACACTGTTTAAGGTAATGCTACAGTGACCTGTTAGCGAATACTGAAACTCTACACTGTTTAAGGTAATGGTACAATGACCTGTTAGCGAATACTGAAACTCTACACTGTTTAAGGTAATGGTACAGTGACCTGTTAGCGAATACTGAAACTCTACACTGTTTAAGGTAATGGTACAGTGACCTGTTAGTGAGTACTGAAACTCTACACTGTTTAAGGTAACGGTACAGTGACCTGTTAGTGAATACTGAAACTCTACACTGTTTAAGGTAACGCTACAGTGACCTGTTAGCGAATACTGAAACTCTACACTGTTTAAGGTAATGGTACAGTGACCTGTTAGCGAATACTGAAACTCTACACTGTTTAAGGTAATGGTACAGTGACCTGTTAGCGAATACTGAAACTCTACACTGTTTAAGGTAATGCTACAGTGACCTGTTAGTGAGTACTGAAACTCTACACTGTTTAAGGTAATGGTACAGTGACCTGTTAGCGAGTACTGAAACTCTACACTGTTTAAGGTAATGGTACAGTGACCTGTTAGTGAGTACTGAAACTCTACACTGTTTAAGGTAATGGTACAGTGACCTGTTAGCGAATACTGAAACTCTACACTGTTTAAGGTAATGGTACAGTGACCTGTTAGCGAGTACTGAAACTCTACACTGTTTAAGGTAATGGTACAGTGACCTGTTAGTGAGTACTGAAACTCTACACTGTTTAAGGTAATGGTACAGTGACCTGTTAGTGAGTACTGAAACTCTACACTGTTTAAGGTAATGGTACAGTGACCTGTTAGTGAGTAATGAAACTCTACACTGTTTAAGGTAACGCTACAGTGACCTGTTAGTAAGTACTGAAACTCTACACTGTTTAAGGTAATGGTACAGTGACCCGTTAGTGAGTACTGAAACTCTACACTGTTTAAGGTAACGCTACAGTGACCTGTTAGTAAGTACTGAAACTCTACACTGTTTAAGGTAATGGTACAGTGACCCGTTAGTGAGTACTGAAACTCTACACTGTTTAAGGTAACTGTACAGTGACCCGTTAGTGAGTACTGAAACTCTACACTGTTTAAGGTAACGCTACAGTGACCTGTTAGTAAGTACTGAAACTCTACACTGTTTAAGGTAATGGTACAGTGACCCGTTAGTGAGTACTGAAACTCTACACTGTTTAAGGTAACGCTACAGTGACCTGTTAGTAAGTACTGAAACTCTACACTGTTTAAGGTAATGGTACAGTGACCTGTTAGTGAATACTGAAACTCTACACTGTTTAAGGTAACGGTACAGTGACCTGTTAGTGAGTACTGAAACTCTACACTGTTTAAGGTAACGCTACAGTGACCAGTTAGTGAGTACTGAAACTCTACACTGTTTAAGGTAATGCTACAGTGACCTGTTAGTGAGTACTGAAACTCTACACTGTTTAAGGTAACCTGTGACCTGTTAGTGAGTACTGAAACTCTACACTGTTTAAGGTAACGCTACAGTGACCCGTTAGTGAGTACTGAAACTCTACACTGTTTAAGGTAATGGTACAGTGACCCGTTAGTGAGTACTGAAACTCTACACTGTTTAAGGTAATGGAACAGTGACCTGTTAGTGAATACTGAAACTCTACACTGTTTAAGGTAATGGTACAGTGACCTGTTAGCGAATACTGAAACTCTACACTGTTTAAGGTAATGGTACAGTGACCTGTTAGCGAATACTGAAACTCTACACTGTTTAAGGTAATGCTACAGTGACCTGTTAGTGAGTACTGAAACTCTACACTGTTTAAGGTAACTGTACAGTGACCCGTTAGTGAGTACTGAAACTCTACACTGTTTAAGGTAATGGAACAGTGACCTGTTAGTGAATACTGAAACTCTACACTGTTTAAGGTAATGGTACAGTGACCTGTTAGCGAATACTGAAACTCTACACTGTTTAAGGTAATGGTACAGTGACCCGTTAGTGAGTACTGAAACTCTACACTGTTTAAGGTAACTGTACAGTGACCCGTTAGTGAGTACTGAAACTCTACACTGTTTAAGGTAACGCTACAGTGACCTGTTAGTAAGTACTGAAACTCTACACTGTTTAAGGTAATGGTACAGTGACCCGTTAGTGAGTACTGAAACTCTACACTGTTTAAGGTAATGGTACAGTGACCTGTTAGTGAGTACTGAAACTCTACACTGTTTAAGGTAATGGTACAGTGACCCGTTAGTGAGTACTGAAACTCTACACTGTTTAAGGTAATGGTACAGTGACCCGTTAGTGAGTACTGAAACTCTACACTGTTTAAGGTAATGGTACAGTGACCTGTTAGTGAGTACTGAAACTCTACACTGTTTAAGGTAATGGTACAGTGACCCGTTAGTGAGTACTGAAACTCTATACTGTTTAAGGTAATGGTACAGTGACCTGTTAGTGAGTACTGAAACTCTATACTGTTTAAGGTAATGCTACAGTGACTTAGGAACCCCCAGGCTAAACGGTGGGGTACTAAGCAGTGTCTGTCTCGTCTCTTGTACAGAAGCCGATATACATCCGCACAGAGAAAGGAGACCGGGTGAAGGTGTGTCCAGAATACACGTACTCAGAAGACTTTGAGCCGTACGAGAGCGTGGACATGGAGGTACAGCCTGAGACAGAAAGAGAAACAGTGAACGAGTTTAGGACTTCCATTGAGTTCACATTTTTTTTTCTGTCTCTGTCTCTGTCTCTGTCTCTCTGTCTCTGTCTCTCTCTCTCTGTCTCTCTCTCTGTCTCTGTCTCTCTCTCTCTCTATCTGTCTCTCTCTCTCTGTCTCTGTCTGTCTCTCTCTCTGTCTCTCTCTCTCTCTCTCTGTCTCTCTCTCTCTCTGTCTCTGTCTCTCTCTCTCTGTCTCTCTCTCTCTCTCTGTCTTTCTCTCTCTCAGGCTGGCAGACGGGACTGTAAAGTATCTCGTGTTTTGGGGTCTAATCCAGACTCTGAACCTGCAGACAGGGTTCTGCTCAACCTCGATCAAGTCAGAGTAAGTGACACCACCACACCCCCAACACCATTACAACAACTGACCTCCACCACAGACCCAAACAAAACCAAGACCACCTCCACAGACCCAAACACCACCAACAATACCTCCACAGATCCAAAGACCCCCAACACCACCTCCACAGACCCAAAGACCACCGACAGTACCTCCACAGACCCGAACACCACCAAAACAGACCCAAACACCACCACCACCACCACCTCCACAGACCCAGACACCACCAAAACAGACCCAAACACCACCAACACCACCTCCACAGACCCAAACACCACCAAAACAGACCCAAACACCACCAACACCACCTCCACAGACCCAAACACCACCAAAACAGACCCAAACACCACCAACACCACCTCCACAGACCCAAACACCACCAAAACAGACCCAGACACCACAAACACCACCTCCACAGACCCAAACACCACCAAAACAGACCCAAACACCACCAACACCACCTCCACAGACCCAAACACCACCAAAACAGACCCAAACACCACCAACACCACCTCCACAGACCCAAACACCACCAAAACAGACCCAAACACCACCAAAACAGACCCAGACACCACCAAAACAGACCCAAACACCACCAACACCACCAAAACAGACCCAAACACCACCAAAACAGACCCAAACACCACCAACACCACCTCCACAGACCCAAACACCACCAAAACAGACCCAAACACCACAAACACCACCTCCACAGACCCAAACAACACCAAAACAGACCCAAACACCACCAAAACAGACCCAAACACCACAAACACCACCTCCACAGACCCAAACACCACCAAAACAGACTCAAACACCACCAACACCACCTCCACAGACCCAAACACCACCAAAACAGACTCAAACACCACCAACACCACCTCCACAGACCCAAACACCACCAAAACAGACCCAAACACCACTGACAGTACCTCCACAGACCCAAACACCACCAAAACAGACTCAAACACCACCAACACCACCTCCACAGACCCAAACACCACCAAAACAGACCCAAACACCACTGTCAGTACCTCCACAGACCCAAACACCACTGACAGTACCTCCACAGACCCAAACACCTGTTTAAAGGATCAGTATCGTTCTCATTCATTGTATTGTATGCGGCTGTGTGTGAAAGGTGCTACGGCGCAGCCTGGAGGCGAGCATGTGGCGTAGCAGTCGTGACTCTGCAGGGGAGGAGTCTGAGGAGGAGTGGGTGGAGGAGCAGCTGGAGAGAGAGGAGAGTAATGAGAGTCTGACTGACATGACCCTGCCCTCCTCCCCCAAACTAACACAACCAATCAACAGCCACCCCAGCCCGGATGACCTCATTGTGCTGGACTTTGGCCCCTCCCATAAAGGTGAAGAAGTTAGCACGGTGCTAACTGTACACCTAAATCACCACATACTCATCTCCTGCTCTGACAGGCTAATCACAGCTCTTCCTTTTGTGTTAGGGCGGAAGATCGAGCGCTCCCTCGCGGCTAAGCGGAAGGACAGTGTGGAGTCGTATGTTCCCACCAAGCCCGTTCTGGTGAAGAAAACAACAGACAGGTCCAACAGAATCAGACAGGACGCGTCACGTGAGTGCACACCCAATCACACTCACAGCAATATCACTCCTATCAGGGTTGTTGGGACTATGCCAAGTTGGACGTTAGTATGGAGTTGTTAATTTTATACAGGATTAGACTGTGCTTGTTCAAAACTGTGCTCATTTAACGTTAGTCTAAATACATTTGGTGATAACCCTCCAGACCATTATTCCCCCTCCACCAAACTTTACTGTAGCATTGATATCAACTTTATTGGTATTGAGCGACCAAACACAAACCCTGAAACTCCCCCCACCCCCCGACCACTTCACTCCGGAGCCCAGTGGCGGAGCTTACTCCTCTCCAGAGCCCAGTGGTAGAGCTTTACGCCACTCCGAAGCCCAGAGGTAGAGCTTTACGCCACTCCGAAGCCCAGAGGTAGAGCTTTACGCCACTCCGAAGCCCAGAGGTAGAGCTTTACGCCAGTCCGAAGCCCAGAGGTAGAGCTTTCTGCCATTCCGAAGCCCAGTGGTAGAGCTTTACGCCACTCCGAAGCCCAGAGGTAGAGCTTTCTGCCATTCCGAAGCCCAGAGGTAGAGCTTTACGCCACTCCAGAGACCAGTGGTAGAGCTTTACGCCACTCCGGAGCCCAGTGGTAGAGCTTAACGCCACTCCGGAGCCTAGTGGTAGAGCTTAACGCCACTCCGGAGCCTAGTGGTAGAGCTTTATGCCACTCCGAAGCCCAGTGGTAGAGCTTTACGCCACTCCGAAGCCCAGTGGTAGAGCTTTACTCCTCTCCAGAGCCCAGTGGTAGAGCTTTACGCCACTCCAGAGACCAGTGGTGGAGCTTTACTCCTCTCCAGAGCCCAGTGGTAGAGCTTTACGCCACTCCGGAGCCCAGTGGTAGAGCTTTATGCCACTCTGGAGCCCAGTGGTAGAGCTTTACGCCACTCCAAAGCCCAGAGGTAGAGCTTTACGCCACTCCGAAGCCCAGTGGTGGAGCTTTACGCCACTCCGAAGCCCAGAGGTAGAGCTTTCTGCCACTCCAGAGACCAGTGGTAGAGCTTTACGCCACTCCGAAGCCCAGAGGTAGAGCTTTACGCCACTCCAGAGACCAGTGGTAGAGCTTTACGCCACTCCGGAGCCCAGTGGTAGAGCTTAACGCCACTCCGGAGCCTAGTGGTAGAGCTTTATGCCACTCCGGAGCCCAGTGGTAGAGCTTAACGCCACTCCGGAGCCTAGTGGTAGAGCTTAACGCCACTCCGGAGCCTAGTGGTAGAGCTTTATGCCACTCCGAAGCCCAGTGGTAGAGCTTTACGCCACTCCGAAGCCCAGTGGTAGAGCTTTACTCCTCTCCAGAGCCCAGTGGTAGAGCTTTACGCCACTCCAGAGACCAGTGGTGGAGCTTTACGCCACTCCGGAGCCTAGTGGTAGAGCTTTACGCCACTCCAGAGCCCAGTGGTAGAGCTTTACGCCACTCCAGAGACCAGTGGTGGAGCTTTACGCCACTCCAGAGACCAGTGGTGGAGCTTTACGCCACTCCGGAGCCTAGTGGTAGAGCTTTACGCTACTCCAGAGCCCAGTGGTAGAGCTTTACGCCACTCCAGAGACCAGTGGTAGAGCTTTACTCCTCTCCAGAGCCCAGTGGTAGAGCTTTACGCCACTCCAGAGACCAGTGGTGGAGCTTTACGCCACTCCGGAGCCTAGTGGTAGAGCTTTATGCCACTCCAGAGCCCAGTGGTAGAGCTTTATGCCACTCTGGAGCCCAGTGGTAGAGCTTTATGCCACTCTGGAGCCTAGTGGTAGAGCTTTATGCCACTCCAGAGCCCAGTGGTAGAGCTTTATGCCACTCTGGAGCCCAGTGATAGAGCTTTATGCCACTCTGGAGACCAGTGGTAGAGCTTTATGCCACTCTGGAGCCCAGTGGTAGAGTTTTATGCCACTTTGGAGACCAGTGGTAGAGCTTTATGCCACTCTGGAGCCCAGTGGTAGAGTTTTATGCCACTTTGGAGACCAGTGGTAGAGCTTTATGCCACTCTGGAGCCCAGTGGTAGAGTTTTATGCCACTCTGGAGCCCAGTGGTAGAGCTTTATGCCACTCTGGAGCCCAGTGGTAGAGTTTTATGCCACTCTGGAGCCCAGTGGTAGAGTTTTATGCCACTCTGGAGCCTAGTGATAGAGCTTTATGCCACTCTGGAGCCCAGTGGTAGAGCTTTATGCCACTCTGGAGCCTAGTGATAGAGCTTTATGCCACTCTGGAGACCAGTGGTAGAGCTTTATGCCACTCTGGAGCCCAGTGGTAGAGTTTTATGCCACTCTGGAGCCCAGTGGTAGAGCTTTACGCTACTCCGAAGCCCAGTGGTAGAGCTTTACGCTAATCCAGAGCCCAGTGGTAGAGCTTTATGCCACTCTCGAGCCCAGTGGTAGAGCCTTATGCCACTCTGGAGCCCAGTGGTAGAGCTTTATGCCACTCTGGAGCCCAGTGGTAGAGCTTTATGCCACTCTGGAGACCAGTGGTAGAGCTTTATGCCACTCTGGAGCTCAGTGGTAGAGCTCTGTGCCACTCTGGAGCCCAGTGGTAGAGCTCTGTGCCACTCTGGAGCCCAGTGGTGGAGCTTTATGCCACTCTGGAGCCCAGTGGTAGAGCTTTATGCCACTCTGGAGACCAGTGGTAGAGCTTTATGCCACTCTGGAGCTCAGTGGTAGAGCTCTGTGCCACTCTGGAGCCCAGTGGTGGAGCTTTATGCCACTCTGGAGCCCAGTGGTGGAGCTTTACCTCTTCGTCGCTAAGCTGTGGCGGGTTGTGCCACTGGACATATACTGGGTGGTAAAATTGACTACCCTCTTTAAAATGAAATCCCAAAATATTTAATATCTCTCTCTCTCTCTCTCTCTCTCTCTCTCTCAGGGCCCTGTAGTCGTGTAGAGCGCCCCCTGTCTGCGGTGCGTAGAGTTCAGAATGAGAGGGATTCGGAGGAGACTGCAGTCCGAGTGCTGGAAGCTCTGCAGAGAGAGAACTCAGCCATACACACTCTCCTCTCAGAGAGAACCTCCCTCACGCGCACACCTGATCACAGAGAAAGCAGTGTGTTCAGCCTCGCTCCGGTACAGAACCACTGTTCTACAAACCGGATTCCAAAAAAGTTGGGACAAACTGTGAATAAAAACTGAATGCAATGATGTGGAGGTGCCAACCTCTAATATTTTATTCAGAATAGAACACAAATCACAGATCAAAAGTTTAAACTGAGAGAATGTGTCATTTTAAGGGAAAAATATGTAGTTTCAAAATGTTATGCCGTCAACAAATCCTAAAAAAGTTGGGACAAGTAGCAATAAGTGGCTGGAAAAAGGAAATTGAGCATATAACGAACAGCTGGAAGACCAATTAACACTAATTAGGTCAATTGACAACATGATTGGGTTAAAAAGAGCTTCTCAGAGTTTCAGTGTCTCTCTGAAGCCAAGATGGTAAGAGGATCACCAGTTCCACCTTTGTTGTTCAGAAAGATACTGCAGCAATACCAGAATGATGTTAACCAGCGTAAAGTAGCAAAGTTATCATCATCAACCGAGCATAACATCATCAAAAGATTCAGAGAATCTGGAACATCGCTGTGCGTAAGGGTCAAGGCGTAAAACTCTACTGGATGCTCGTGATCTCCGGGCCTTAAACGTCACTGCACCTCAAACAGGAACGCCACTGTCCAGGAAATAACAGAATGGGCTCCGGAATACTTCCAGAAAGCACCGTCAGTGAACACAATCCACCGTGCCATCCGCCGACGCCAGCTGAAACTCTACAGTGCAAAGAGGAAGCCATTTCTAAGCAAGCTCCACAAGCTCAGACGTTGGCACTGGGCCAGGGGTCATTAAAATGGAGTGTGGCAAAATGGAAGACTGTTCTGGGGTCAGATGAGTCACGACTTGAAGTTCTTTATGGAACACTGGAACGCCATGTCATCCGGACCAGAGAGGACAAGGAGAACCCAAGTTGTTATCAACGCTCCGTTCAGAAGCTGGCATCACTGATGGTATGGGGCATCACTGATGGTATGGGGCATCACTGATGGTATGGGGTATCACTGATGGTATGAGGTATCACTGATGGTATGGGGTATCACTGATGGTATGGGGCATCACTGATGGTATGGGGTATCACTGATGGTATGAGGTATCACTGATGGTATGGGGTATCACTGATGGTATGGGTTATCACTGATGGTATGAGGTATCACTGATGGTATGGGGTATCACTGATGGTATGGGGTATCACTGATGGTATGGCATGTCTGGAAAGACACCATTAATGCAGAGAACTATGTTCAGGTTCTAGAACAGCTCCATCTAAACGTCCTCTCTTTCAGGGAAGACCTGCATTCTTCAACAAGATAATGCCAGACCACATTCTGCAGCACTCACAACATCATGGCTACGTAGGAGAAGGATCCGGTACTGAGATGACCAGCCTGCAGTCCAGATCTTTCACCTACAGAGAAAGATCATAAAGAGGAAGGTGCGACAAAGAAGACCCGAGACGATGGAAGAGTTAGAGGCCTGTATTAGACATGAATGGGAGAGCAGTCCTATTTCTAAACTGGAGAAACTGGTCTCCTCTGTCCCCAGACGTCTGTTGAGTGTTGTAAGAAGAAGGGTTGATGCCACACAGTGGTAAAAATGGCCTTGTCCCAACTTTTTTGGGATTTGTTCACACCATGAAATTTTGAAACAACATATTTTTCCCTTAAAATGACACATTCTCTCAGTTTAAACTTTTGATCTGTGATTTGTGTTCTATTCTGAATAAAATATTAGATGTTGGCTCCTCCACATCATTGCATTCAGTTTTTATTCAGTTTGTTTAGTGTCCCAACTTTTTTGGAATCCGGTTTGTATAATAATCATAACCTGTGGTTAAAATTTAATTTAAAACATTAACTTGATTATTTATGTGGTAGATGTTATTTTGTCTGAACTGTAAGGTATGAATAGAATCAACTTGAATTAAGTTCAGCTGAACTGAATTGAACTGGAATGGAATTGAGTTTGAATTGAATCGCTAAGGAGCTACATTGAGTTGAAGTGGAGTTGAATTTGAATTTGAATCTGAATGGAGTGTAATTGAACTGAACGCTAGTTACACTGTTCTGGTTTGAAGTGAGTGTAACTGAGCTGAATTACAATAGAATTGAAACTCAGTTGAATAGAACAAACTGGAATTGAATTGAATATCTTCTCATAGAAGAGAACACATCAGGAGATGAACGGCTCCATTCATGATGATGAGGATGAAGATGATGAGGGTCGAGTGACTAAAGCCATGCAGAGAATAACTCTAATGGGTCCCAGGTACAGCCAACTACCCACAATCCTCTCTGATCACTGAGACTACTGACTCAAACTGAACTGAGTTTGAATACTTGTGTGCTCCCTCTCTCTCTCTCTCCCTCTCTCCCTCTCTCTCTCTCTCTCTCTCTCTCTCTCTCTCTCTCTCTCTCTCTCTCAGTCAGCAGAAGCGGTTACTGAAGGCTCTGGAAAGAATTGAAGCTGAAGCTGAATCTACAGTTTCTCACAGACAGACCAGCAGCTCGTCTCAGACAGTAAGTGTGAGTGTTTACGTGTATCATCACGTTTGGGGGGGGGTTGGGGGCTGGGTGTTGAGGGGGTTGGGTGTTGGGGGGGTGGGATATGATTTTGTGGTGTTTGACGAGATTAGTTTATCAATTAATTAATAACCAGCGTTTCTGTTGCAGTGGCAGAGGAAACCGGCCTCGGCGGAGCTGACATCCACCTTGTATGTTACCATGGAAATTTTGTCTAACTGGGGGGACCCTGGTCGTGTCGGACTGACGGAGGTCCAGTTTTTCTGTCGGAGGAACCGCATACTTTATGTCTCTCCACACGACCTGGACATCCGAAACACTGACCAGCCCGGTAACCTGGCAGCGCTGGTCAATGGAAAAACTAAAGTGAGCTGTTTTAATTAATAGAGATAAAAACACCACAAATATTTTAATAATGATGAAAATCAGAGTTTTTAGAGTTTACAGTTTCTGGCCCTGTGTTGTACCGTGCCTGATCACAGCTTCTATATCGAGCTGCTTATTTATTTATTTACTTATTTATTTATTTATTCTGTCTGTGTTTTTCTGTTTACAGACCACTAAAGAGCGCAACATGTGGACATGTACGTTTCATGCTCCTGTCCAGCTGTACTTCGTGGTCAGAAATGCGGAGCGCTCTCCAGATTTCAGCATCTCCCGCATTAAAGTCTGGAATTATAACCGCAGTTTGAATGTGAGTGTTCAAACTTTCCAAACTTCTTAAACTTTCATTTGAAGAGTTTTGTTCTAAAAAGTTGAAAATAAGTTTGTAAAAGTTTTTTTCTCTAATAAAAGTGGCTCTTTATACAGCACTGGTAGAAAACCCACTCCTCCCAATGTGTGACACGGAGCGGGAGGCTCCACAACGTGGTCCATAGTGTGGTTTATTTACTTATTTATTTGACATTTATTTACTTATTGTTTATTTTTTCTAGAGTACCAGGTTCTGGTATTTAAGAAGTTTGTGCAGTGAAGATAAACAAGGCTAGTTTGGTTTGTTGTGTGTTGTTATTCCTGTTGAACATTTCTGGCTGGATTTAAACTCAATTCCAGTAGAATATTCAGTAAAATCATCTAGAAAGTAAAATTCCTTTAAAATGTAAACTAAATTAATATACAGAATGTAAATGAAATTCCTTTAGAATGTGAACTAAATTCATATAGAATGTAAACTAAATTAATATACAGAATGTAAATGAAATTCCTTTAGAATGTGAATTAAATTCATATAGAATGCAAACTAAATTAATATACACAATGTAAATGAAATTCCTTTAGAATGTGAACTAAATTCATATAGAATGTAAACTAAATTAATATACACAATGTAAATGAAATTCCTTTAGAATGTGAATTAAATTCATATAGAATGTAAACTAAATTAATATACACGATGTAAATGAAATTCCTTTAGAATGTGAATTAAATTCATATAGAATGTAAACTAAATTAATATACACAATGTAAATGAAATTCCTTTAGAATGTGAACTAAATTCATTTAGAATGTAAATTAATATACAGAATGTAAATGAAATTCCTTTAGAATGTGAATTAAATTCATATAGAATGTAAACTAAATTAATATACACAATGAAAATGAAATTCCTTTAGAATGTGAACTAAATTAATTTAGAATGTAAATTAATATACAGAATGTAAATGAAATTCCTTTAGAATGTGAACTAAATTCATATAGAATGTAAACTAAATTAATATACACAATGTAAATGAAATTCCTTTAGAATGTGAACTAAATTCATTTAGAATGTAAATTAATATACAGAATGTAAATGAAATTCCTTTAGAATGTGAATTAAATTCATATAGAATGTAAACTAAATTAATATACACAATGTAAATGAAATTCCTTTAGAATGTGAA
>CM038705.1:50801389-50813889 GCA_021613375.1 Megaleporinus macrocephalus
TATAATATTTTTATTAAAACTATTAAAGACTGTTCAGTGTTCTAGTGTTCCTGACACTGTCATATCGTCCCCTCTCCAGCCTCCGGCCACAAGAGGGCACTGAACGGGGTGCAGAGAGAAGCGTCGTCAGAGTTCAGTGCCGATTCTCTGGAGCTGGACCCTGAACTCAACCTGGACCCAGAATCAGAAAGCAGACCAGCGGACCTGGACGCTAACAACTCACTAAAGCGGGGTTTGGACCTGCTGGACGAGCTGAACCAGAAACCACACCGACCGGTCAGCGGCAGGAGAGGATCTGCTCACTCGAAAAACAAGCCAACCCTCAAACAGAACCCCGACAGGACCACTGACATCACTTCCTCAGGTACACCCACCACACCTGGAGTAGGGTGAACATCAGTGATCTGATCACAGGTTAACAGGCGCCGTCAGTAAGCAGTGCAGTTTAATCAGCCTGTGGTGGTTTGTATTTGGTGGGGTTGTGGTGGTGGTTTGTATTTGGTGGGGTTGTGGTGGTGGTTTGTATTTGGTGGTGTTTGGTGGGGTTTGTGGTGGTGGTTTGTATTTGGTGGTGTTTGGTGGGGTTTGTGGTGGTGGTTTGTATTTGGTGGTGTTTGTGGTGGTGGTTTGTATTTGGTGGTGTTTGGTGGGGTTTGTGGTGGTGGTTTGTATTTGGTGGTGTTTGGTGGGGTTTGTGGTGGTGGTTTGTATTTGGTGGTGTTTGTGGTGGTGGTTTGTATTTGGTGGTGTTTGGTGGGGTTTGTGGTGGTGGTTTGTATTTGGTGGTGTTTGGTGGGGTTTGTGGTGGTGGTTTGTATTTGGTGGTGTTTGGTGGGGTTTGTGGTGGTGGTTTGTATTTGGTGGTGTTTGTGGTGGTGGTTTGTATTTGGTGGTGTTTGGTGGGGTTTGTGGTGGTGGTTTGTAGTTGTTGGTGTTTGGTGGGGTTTGTGGTGGTGGTTTGTAGTTGTTGGTGTTTGGTGGGGTTTGTGGTGGTGGTTTGTAGTTGTTGGTGTTTGGTGGTGTTTGTGGTGGTGGTTTGTATTTGGTGGTGTTTGGTGGGGTTTGTGGTGGTGGTTTGTAGTTGTTGGTGTTTGGTGGGGTTTGTGGTGGTGGTTTATAGTTGTTGGTGTTTGGTGGGGTTTGTGGTGGTGGTTTGTAGTTGTTGGTGTTTGGTGGGGTTTGTGGTGGTGGTTTGTAGTTGGTGATGTTTGGTGGTGTTTTTTTGGGTTGGTGGTGTTTGTGGTGGTGGTTTGTAGTTGTTGGTGTTTGGTGGGGTTTGTGGTGGTGGTTTGTAGTTGGTGATGTTTGGTGGTGTTTTTTTGGGTTGGTGGTGTTTGGTTAGTCAGGTTTTTAATTTTTTATTGAAATACAGTCAGAGAATTTATTGGGAATGCGGTCAGAGTCTGACTAGGTTTGTGTGGATGGCGGTCAGAGTCTGACTAGGTTTGTTTGGATGGCGGTCAGAGTCTGACTAGGTTTGTGTGGATGGCGGTCAGAGTCTGGCTAGGTTTGTGTGGATGGCGGTCAGAGTCTGACTAGGTTTGTTTGTTTGGATGGCGGTCAGAGTCTGGCTAGGTTTGTTTGGATGGCGGTCAGAGTCTGACTAGGTTTGTGTGGATGGCGGTCAGAGTCTGACTAGGTTTGTGTGGATGGCGGTCAGAGTCTGACTAGGTTTGTTTGGATGGCGGTCAGAGTCTGACTAGGTTTGTTTGGATGGCGGTCAGAGTCTGACTAGGTTTGTGTGGATGGCGGTCAGAGTCTGACTAGGTTTGTTTGGATGGCGGTCAGAGTCTGACTAGGTTTGTGTGGATGGCGGTCAGAGTCTGACTAGGTTTGTTTGGATGGCGGTCAGAGTCTGACTAGGTTTGTGTGGATGGCGGTCAGAGTCTGACTAGGTTTGTTTGGATGGCGGTCAGAGTCTGACTAGGTTTGTGTGGATGGCGGTCAGAGTCTGACTAGGTTTGTGTGGATGGCGGTCAGAGTCTGACTAGGTTTGTTTGGATGGCGGTCAGAGTCTGACTAGGTTTGTTTGGATGGCGGTCAGAGTCTGACTAGGTTTGTTTGGATGGCGGTCAGAGTCTGACTAGGTTTGTTTGGATGGCGGTCAGAGTCTGACTAGGTTTGTTTTGATGGCGGTCAGAGTCTGGCTAGGTTTGTGTGGATGGCGGTCAGAGTCTGGCTAGGTTTGTTTGTTTGGATGGCGGTCAGAGTCTGACTAGGTTTGTTTGGATGGCGGTCAGAGTCTGACTAGGTTTGTTTGGATGGCGGTCAGAGTCTGACTAGGTTTGTGTGGATGGCGGTCAGAGTCTGACTAGGTTTGTTTGGATGGCGGTCAGAGTCTGACTAGGTTTGTTTGGATGGCGGTCAGAGTCTGGCTAGGTTTGTTTGGATGGCGGTCAGAGTCTGACTAGGTTTGTTTGGATGGCGGTCAGAGTCTGACTAGGTTTGTTTTGATGGCGGTCAGAGTCTGGCTAGGTTTGTGTGGATGGCGGTCAGAGTCTGGCTAGGTTTGTTTGTTTGGATGGCGGTCAGAGTCTGACTAGGTTTGTTTGGATGGCGGTCAGAGTCTGACTAGGTTTGTTTGGATGGCGGTCAGAGTCTGACTAGGTTTGTGTGGATGGCGGTCAGAGTCTGACTAGGTTTGTTTGGATGGCGGTCAGAGTCTGACTAGGTTTGTTTGGATGGCGGTCAGAGTCTGGCTAGGTTTGTGTGGATGGCGGTCAGAGTCTGACTAGGTTTGTGTGGATGGCGGTCAGAGTCTGGCTAGGTTTGTGTGGATGGCGGTCAGAGTCTGACTAGGTTTGTGTGGATGGCGGTCAGAGTCTGACTAGGTTTGTTTGGATGGCGGTCAGAGTCTGGCTAGGTTTGTGTGGATGGCGGTCAGAGTCTGACTAGGTTTGTGTGGATGGCGGTCAGAGTCTGGCTAGGTTTGTGTGGATGGCGGTCAGAGTCTGACTACGTTTGTTTGGATAGCAGTGGAAATGGGCAGAATTTCAGATTGTGTTTAGAATTAAGTCACGTTGTGTGTAATTTTATTAGAATTTGGTTTTGGTGAAATTTTATTATTGAAGTTTAGTCTAATTAACGTAGAAATTTTATTTATGCTTGGATTTAAACCAGAATTTTACCAGAATATAGGTTTTAGAATAGAGTATAGAATTTATTCTATATTGGGTTTAGGTGGAATTAGGTTGTACTGCAGTGGTGTTAGGGTGGTTTGTTTGTTTTGTTTGTTTGTTTGTTTGTTTGTTTTGGGGATTCAGTTTGGTTTTAATTTTATTGGATTTATTGGATTTAAAGGTTTTGCAGTGGCGTCGCCTGGAACAGGAATTTGGGCTGAGTTTAGGTCTGGCTCTGGTCAGGTTTGGACTCTTAGTGCCGGGGTTGGTTGTATCAGGGAAGTTTCGCTGTTGTAACTTATTATCCAGCCTGCAGTCTGTCGTCACCCCCAGCCAGGCAGCGCACTAATCCCCCCCCCCTATCCCCCCACACTGGCCACTGGTGTTCTCAGAGAAACTCAGTCTTTAGACTCAGTCTTTAGCTCAGTCTTCAGCCTGCCGGGGCAGTTTACTGACTGGACTCTCTTAATGAAGCTGTTGTGGTTTTAGATCAGAGGTTTGCTGGTGTCGTTCGGTGAAGTTTGGCTTTGCGTTGTCTGGAATAGGCCCTGGATGTTGACTGCACGGTGGTGTGAATGGTGGTGTAAATTGTGGAGTGAATGGAGGTGTGAACGGTGGAGTGAGCGGTGGTGTGAATGGTGGTGTAAACAGTGTCACCCAGTCGGATTTGGAGAGACGTAATGTAGGCTAATCCAGATTAACCCTATAGAGGAAATGCTGAGGAGCCTTTGTTGATCTTACAGCGCACGTGATTGGTCCGTAAGTTCATTGTGCTGTAAATCCCATATAATGTAAAGACTAGAAAAGCTCCGCCCCTTAAAATAAACACAGTCAGAGTTAAATCATTCTCAGTACTTTATCAGTTTGGGTCCACATTGGACCCCGGTCTGCCTATTAGTGACCCCTGCTCTAGACCATCTGTTTGTCTTGGTCATGGTTTAGTCCTGTATCCAGTTTCTGACCACAGAGCTGTATACTGTTCTGGTGGTCTTGTACAGTGATGATGGTCCTCACTGTTTGAGTGTAGATGCTGTAAGGGGGCCGGCGCTGACTCTGTGTGCTGTTAGACACTAACAGAAGATAAATGGTGATTACTGCTGAAGTGTTTCTGGAACTGGGATTAGTCTCTGAGGAGATGTGACCATTCCAGTTTAGCACAGTATGTTTGTACCAGCCAGAATTATATTTCTGTACAGGTATAACCAGAACCCCCCCAGTTTTTCTAGTATGACCAGTAATACAACCAACGGGCTAAGATTATCTTCCCAGTTTACTTTTCCATAGAATTTTTTTAGAGATGGAAGGATCGGTCGGCTATGTATTGGTATCGGCCGATTTTTAATAAAAATATGTGATCGGTGATCGGCCGATATTTCTTCAATTTAGAGCTGATCTCGAGAGCTGATCGATGACGATAAACAAATGAGCCTAATTTCTGTATTTCCAGCTAGTGTTTCATCCAGGAAGAGGAGCCCCCCGGCCAGCTCCCTGTAATTCCTATCTGAACCACTAGGTGGAAACACACACCCTTTCATTTTCCACAGACTAAAGCAGCGACGTCGCGAGAAAAACATGTCGTACATCTGGCAGTGTTTTACCGTATGTGACGCAGACTCATCCATGTAGCCCTGCCGTGGCGTATATCCCGCCCTCAATTGGTATCGGCTATCATGCTGAAAGGTGATTGACGATCGGAATCGGCCTCAAAAATGCTGATCAGTCCATCTCTAGAATTTTCACTTTTCCTAAAATTCAGCGTTAGGTGATACGGGTTGGGGATAAAGTGTTGGTCAGTCGGGGACGTGGTTGCTGAAGAATTCCTGTGAAGACCAGTTTGATTATAACATCCTGACGAGACGACTTCTTCTCCATCAGTTTCTCTGGACGACTTTGGCCCGGTATCCGGTGGAAACCACAGGCTGCGCTCTGATTGGCGGAGTGAGCAGGACGACACGTTAATGGAGTCGTGGGATTCGCTGACTAAGTTTAATCAGAGCCAACGGGGTCGCATCTCCAACATGTCTCTGGAGGGGGACATCTTCGACGAGTTCCTGCAGCGTCAGTCCCGCCGCCCCGCAGCCGTGACCTCCGACCCTGTGATCTCCGACCCGGAGGATGATCCGCGCGACACACTGGACGAGGACTTTGAGATTCCGGTGCTTCCTCAGGGGCGCCACCTGCTGGTCAGCATACTGTCCACTTGGGGCGACCGTCACTACGTGGGCCTCAACGGGATCGAGATCTACAGCTCCAGCGGAGAGCCGGTGACCCCCGTCAGCGTCACGGCAGACCCGCCCGACATCAACGTCCTTCCGGCCTACGGCAGGGACCCCCGGGTGGTCTCCAACCTGACGGACGGCGTGAACCGCACCCAGGACGACATGCACCTCTGGCTGGCTCCCTTCACTCCGGGCCGCAGACACCTGATCTCCCTGGACCTGGGCTCCACGCTCCACCTGGCCATGATCCGCATCTGGAACTACAACAAATCCCGCATCCACTCCTTCAGGGGCGTCAGGGAGGTGGAGATAACGCTGGACGGACGCTGTGTCTTCAGAGGAGAGATCGCCAAAGCCTCCGGGACCCTCTCGGGAGGTGGGTTACAGGACTCAGCATCCATTAATTATGTAGCCAAATATCCCATTATGTTTTTTCCTTATGTAGTCCAGAAAATTCCATTATTTTTCCATTATGAAGTCCAGAAAGTCCCATGAAATTTTTCCATTATGTAGTCCAGAAAATCCCATTACATTTTCCCATTATGTAGTCAGAAAATCCCAGTAAATTTTTCCACTATGTAGTCCAGAAAATCCCATTACATTTTTCCATTATGTAGTCCAGAAAATCCCATTACATTTTTCCATTATGTAGTCCAGAAAATCCCATTACATTTTTCCATTATGTAGTCCAGAAAATCCCATTACATTTTTCCATTATGTAGTCCAGAAAATCCCAGTACATTTTTCCATTATGTAGTCCAGAAAATCCCAGTACATTTTTCCATTACGTAGTCAGAAAATCCCAGTACATTTTTCCATTATGTAGTCCAGAAAATCCCATTACATTTTTCCATTACGTAGTCATAAAATCCCAGTACATTTTTTCATGATGTAGTCCAGAAAATCCCATTACATTTTTCCATTACGTAGTCAGAAAATCCCATTACGTTTCCATTATGTAGTCCAAAAATCCCAGTACATTTTTCCATAATGTAGTCCAGAAAATCCCATTACATTTTTCCATTATGTAGTCCAGAAAATCCCAGTACATTTTTCCATAATGTAGTCCAGAAAATCCCATTACATTTTTCCATTATGTAGTCCAGAAAATCCCATTACATTTTTCCATTACGTAGTCCAGAAAGTCCCAGTACATTTTTCCATTATGTAGCCAAAAATCCCATTACATTTTTCCATTACGTAGTCAGAAAATCCCATTACATGTTTCCATTATGTAGTCCAAAAATCCCAGTACATTTTTCCATAATGTAGTCCAGAAAATCCCAGTACATTTTTCCGTTATGTAGTCCAAAAATCCCAGTACATTTTTCCATAATGTAGTCCAGAAAATCCCATTAATTTTTTCCATTATGTAGTCCAGAAAATCCCATTACATTTTTCCATTATGTAGTCCAGAAAATCCCATTAAATTTTTCCATTACGTAGTCAGAAAATCCCATTACATTTTTCCATTATGTAGTCCAGAAAATCCCATTACATTTTTCCATTATATAGCCAAAAATTCCATTACATTTTTCCATTATGTAGTCCAGAAAATCCCAGTACATTTTTCCATTATGTAGTCCAGAAAATCCCATTACATTTTCCCATTACATAGTCAGAAAATCCCAGTAAATTTTTCCACTATGTAGTCAGAAAATCCCATTAAATTTTTCCATTACGTAGTCAGAAAATCCCATTACATTTTTCCATTATGTAGTCCAGAAAATCCCATTACATTTTTCCATTATATTGCCAAAAATTCCATTACATTTTTCCATTATGTAGTCCAGAAAATCCCAGTACATTTTTCCATTATGTAGTCCAGAAAATCCCATTGCATGTTTCCATTATGTAGTCCAAAAATCCCAGTACATTTTTCCATTATGTAGCCAAAAATCCCAGTACATTTTTCCATTACGTAGTCAGAAAATCCCATTACATGTTTCTATTACGTAGTCAGAAAATCCCATTACATGTTTCCATTATGTAGTCCAAAAATCCCAGTACATTTTTCCATAATGTAGTCCAGAAAATCCCATTACATTTTTCCATTATGTAGTCCAGAAAATCCCAGTACATTTTTCCATTATGTAGTCCAGAAAATCCCATTACATTTTTCCATTACGTAGTCAGAAAATCCCATTACATTTTTCCATTATGTAGTCCAGAAAATCCCAGTACATTTTTCCATAATGTAGTCCAGAAAATCCCAGTACATTTTTCCATAATGTAGTCCAAAAATCCCAGTACATTTTTCCATAATGTAGTCCAGAAAATCCCATTACATTTTTCCATAATGTAGTCCAGAAAATCCCAGTACATTTTTCCATCATGTAGCCAAAAATCCCATTACATTTTTCCATTACCTAGTCAGAAAATCCCATTACATTTTTCCATGATGTAGTCCAGAAAACCCTATATTTCTGTAAGGCCAGATTCCTGATGTACTTGGCGTCTCTAGGTTTGGATCAGTTTGGGGACACTATTCTTTTCACCACTGATGACGAGATTCTGGAGGCGATGTCGAGATTTGATGACACGTTTGGGGGAGATGTGCAGGGGGCGGAGCCTGGCCTGGAGGAGGAGGAGCTTCAGCGTCCGCGGACTGCAGACGGAGAGGGAGAGGAAAGGCCGTTCACACAGGCCGGATTCAGAGAGGTGAGGATGACTGATCTCTATCTGCTACAGCTGCACTCGGACTGAGAGATCACTCTAATTCCAGACGTGTGAACGCTGGTGTGTATTTGAATGTTTTCCAGTCGAAGCCGGGCGCTGTGCTGGAGCTAGCTGCCGATCCGGAACTCCAAAGTTGTGGACTTTACGCAGGCAAGAGTAAGAAGACCTCAAGTTCACTTAATCACTGCATCACTTTTTCAAGCTTTGCTTCCGGAAGCTTCATCTGTGAACAGTTGTTACACTTTGGGATGCGGGCGCTGCAGTTTGGGATGTGGGAGTTTTGGTTTGGGCTGTGGGAGTTATGGTTTGGGATGCGGGAGTTATGGTTTGGGATGTGGGAGTTATGGTTTGGGATGTGGGAGTTATGGTTTTGGATGTGGGAGTTATGGTTTGGGATGTGGGAGTTTTGGTCTGGGATGTGGGAGTTTTGGTCTGGGATGCGGGAGTTATGGTTTGGGATGCGGGAGTTACGGTGTGGGATGTGGGAGTTTTGGTTTGGGCTGTGGGAGTTATGGTTTGGGATGGGGGGAGTTATGGTTTGGGATGAGGGGGGTATGTTTTGGGATGCGGGGGGTATGGTTTGGGATGGGGGAGTTATGGTTTGGGATGTGGGAGTTATGGTTTGGGATGTGGGAGGTATGGTTTGGGATGTGGGAGTTTTGGTTTGGGATGTGGGAGTTATGGTTTTGGATGTGGGAGTTATGGTTTGGGAGTTATGGTTTTGGATGTGGGAGTTATGGTTTGGGATGGGGGAGTTATGGTTTTGGATGTGGGAGTTATGGTTTGGGATGTGGGAGGTATGGTTTGGGATGTGGGAGTTATGGTTTGGGATGTGGGAGTTTTGGTTTGGGATGTGGGAGTTATGGTTTTGGATGTGGGAGTTATGGTTTTGCATGTGGGAGTTATGGTTTGGGATGTGGGAGTTTTGGTTTGGGATGTGGGAGTTATGGTTTTGGATGTGGGAGTTATGGTTTGGGAGTTATGGTTTTGGATGTGGGAGTTATGGTTTGGGATGGGGGAGTTATGGTTTTGGATGTGGGAGTTATGGTTTGGGATGTGGGAGGTATGGTTTGGGATGTGGGAGTTATGGTTTGGGATGTGGGAGTTTTGGTTTGGGATGTGGGAGTTATGGTTTTGGATGTGGGAGTTATGGTTTTGCATGTGGGAGTTTTGGTTTGGGATGTGGGAGTTATGGTTTTGGATGTGGGAGTTATGGTTTGGGATGTGGGAGTTATGGTTTGGGATGTGGGAGTTATGGTTTTGGATGTGGGAGTTATGGTTTGGGATGTGGGAGTTATGGTTTGGGATGTGGGAGTTATGGTTTTGGATGTGGGAGTTATGGTTTGGGATGTGGGAGTTATGGTTTGGGATGTGGGAGTTATGGTTTTGGATGTGGGAGTTATGGTTTGGTATGTGGGAGTTATGGTTTTGGATGCGGGAGATATGGTTTGGGATGCGGGAGTTATGATTTGGCATGGGGGGAGTTATGGTTTGGAATGTGGGAATTATGGTTTGGGATGAGGGAATTATGGTTTGGGATGAGGGAATTATGGTTTGGGATGAGGGAATTATGGTTTGGGATGAGGGAATTATGGTTTGGGATGAGGGAATTATGGTTTGGGATGAGGGGAATTATGGTTTGGAATGTGGGAATTATGGTTTGGGATGAGGGAATTATGGTTTGGAATGTGGGAATTATGGTTTGGAATGTGGGAATTATTGTTTGGGATGAGGGAATTATGGTTTGGAATGTGGGAATTATGGTTTGGGATGAGGGAATTATGGTTTGGAATGTGGGAATTATGGTTTGAAATGTGGGAATTATTGTTTGGGATGAGGGAATTATGGTTTGGAATGTGATCTGATCTGTGATTGTGTGTAGGTCTGTGTCTGAGTCTGCTGATGACGTGGGGCGACTCCCACTACCTCGGCCTGACGGGGTTAGAGGTCGTCGGTAAGGAGGGAGAGAGCATCCCTGTTAACATCTCCATGGTAACAGCATCACCCCGGGACCTCAATGACCTCCCTGAGTACAACAATGACCTTCGAACTCTGGACAAGTAAGTCAAAATACTAATACATTCATTCTCTCTCTGTCTCTCTCTCTCTCTGTCTCTCTCTCTCTCTCTCTCTCTCTCTCTCTCTCTCTCTCTCTCTCTCTCTCTCTCTCTCTCTCTGTCGGTCTCTCTCTCTCTCTCTCTCTCTCTCTCTCTCTCTCTCTGTCTGTCTGTCTCTCTCTCTCTCTCTCTCTCTCTCTGTCTGTATATATATAAATATATCAATCTCAATCTCTCTCTGCTTCTCTGTCAGGTTGTTTGATGGACAGAACGTTACTACTGATGATGAACACATGTGGCTCATCCCGTTTTCTCCGGGCTCTGACCACACCCTCACCATCGAGTTCAGCCAATCACAGACCATCGCCGGCCTCCGCATCTGGAACTACAACAAGTCACCTGAGGACTCTTACAGAGGGGTGAGAGAGAGAGGGAGAGAGAGATACAGAAATAATTATAGTACTTATTTTCTAAAGCTCTAATTCTGTGTGTCTGAAATTCTAAAATTCTGTTTGTGTTCTCAGCTGCAGGCACTGCGTGTGTGTGTGGACGGAGTGTGTATCTCCCCTCCGGACGGGTTCCTGATCCGAAAGGGTCCAGGGAACTGCCACTTTGACTTCGCTCAGGAAATCCTGTTCATGGACTACTTGCAGCACCCCAACTCCACCACAGGGGGCAGCAAAAACTCACAGGAGTCACACAGGTGTGATGAGTGGGTGCTTTTGTATGAAGTGAGAAGATGGGGCACAGTTGTGGATTGATTGATTGGTCCAGTCTCTTCCTCGATTGGTCCATAAGCACCCTGCCCTGATGGGTCCAGTTTCTGCCCCAATGGGTCAAAGAGCTCTGCCTTGATTGGTCCAGTTTCTGTCTTGATGGGTCCAATCTCTGCCCTGATGGGTCAAAGAGCTCTGTCTTGATTGGTCCAATTTCTGCCTTAATGGACCCAGTCTTTGCGCTGATTGGTCCTAACAATTAAAGTAAAGCGATCATATTTTCCCTGATTGGTCTAGAATCTCAGCCTTGATTGGGTTGTTCTCTACTGTGTTTGGTTCAAGAGCTTGCTCGTAATTTGGTCTATAAGCTGCATTGATTTAAGCACTCTCTGCCTTAATTGGATAAGTCTCTGCCCCAATGGGTCAAAGAGCTCTGCCCTGATTGGTCCAGTCTCTGCCCTGATTGGTCCAGTCTCTGCCCTGATTGGTCCAGTCTCTGCCCTGATTGGTCCAGTCTCTGCCCTGATTGGTCCAAACAATTAAAGTAAAGCGGTCATTGTTTCAGTTTAGCTTTCAGCCCTGATGTTATTAAGCCCTGATGACAGGCTTTTCTCTGAAATGTTTAATGCTTGAATTGGACTAGAGTCAGGGATTTGGAGTCAGGTTAGTTTAACTGCATTTAATTAGCAGTCGTACGGATGTGGGAGGGGTGAGATTCCCAGTTCTGTTAAACCAGTGCACTAGTTATCACTGGTTTATCACTAGGTCAGGGGCAGCATGTCCTTGTTTACGCTGAAGCATTACTTATTAATCACACTGTTTACACTATCATACATAATGATGTGTGTTTTGCAGGAACGCGTGTAGAAGTGAAGAACAGGCCAGTATGGAGTACGAGGCTCCGCTGATGCCGTGTGGATGTATCCTTACTGCTCATAGTGAAAGTTTCTAATATATTAATCATCTTAAACTACCTCATCTCTAAATCTCTACTAATATCTCTGTAAAATAAAGAATCAGAGAATGATCTAATATATACTTATATCCAAATATAATCAATCAGATACGTTTAATTCTTTTAGCATTAGAGCTATCAGGCTAATGTAGCTAACAAGTACTAACTAATTGACTCCATTGTATGTGTGACATACTTGGAGAAATGAAATGATTCAGAGTTGATTTGTGTGATCTGCTGTTATTACTGTATGAGTTTAATATTATTATGTAATCTGAATGTAGAGTCTTTCTCCTTGACTGCACACGTTTCTCTGTGTCTCTCTCTTTGTGGATTTTTGTGTGTGTGTGTGTGTGTAGTTATTTTCCAGCTGCAGCTGTTGACCACCTGGGGGGATCCGTACTACATCGGTCTGAATGGTCTGGAGCTCTACGACCAGAATGACCAGAAAGTAGCCCTGACTGAGAACAGTATCCTTACAGCTGCTGCTCCTGCAGCGACTCCTGGTTCTGAGGATAAAACGTGTGTATTGGTCAGCTCTGTAAATGGCTCTGTAAATGTAAATGTAAACTCTATTAGACACTCCTACTACTTGCTGGTCCACCTTGTAGATGTAAAGTCAGAGTCAGTAGCTCATCTGCCACGGGACCACCGACAGGACACTGCTGTCTGGATAGTTTTGGTTGGTGGACGATTCTCAGTTCAGCAGTGACACTGAGGTGTTTAAACACTCCAGCAGCAGCAGCACTGCTGTG
>CM038705.1:50818889-50908889 GCA_021613375.1 Megaleporinus macrocephalus
TACTCTTATACTCACTCTGAGGTACTCTCAGACTCACAGATGCATGTACTCTTATACTCACTCTGAGGTACTCTCAGACTCACAGACACAGGTACTCTTATACTCACACTAAGGTACTCTCAGACTCACAGACACAGGTACTCTTATACTCACTCTGAGGTACTCTCAGACTCACAGATGCATGTACTCTTATACTCACTCTGAGGTACTCTCAGACTCACAGACACAGGTACTCTTATACTCACACTAAGGTACTCTCAGACTCACAGACACAGGTACTCTTATACTCACTCTGAGGTACTCTCAGACTCACAGACACAGGTACTCTTATACTCACTCTGAGGTACTCTCAGACTCACAGACTGAGGTACTCTTATACTCACACTAAGGTACTCTCAGACTCACAGACACAGGTACTCTTATACTCACACTAAGGTACTCTCAGACTCACAGACACAGGTACTCTTATACTCACACTAAGGTACTCTCAGACTCACAGACACAGGTACTCTTATACTCACACTAAGGTACTCTTAGACTCACAGACTGAGGTACTCTCGGACTCAGATAAAGGGACTCTTATACCCACACTGAGTTACTCTCAGACTCACAGACACAGGTACTCTTATACTCACACTAAGGTACTCTCAGACTCACAGACACAGGTACTCTTATACTCACTCTGAGGTACTCAGACTCACAGACACAGGTACTCTTATACTCACACTAAGGTACTCTCAGACTCACAGACACAGGTACTCTTATACTCACTCTGAGGTACTCTCAGACTCACAGACACAGGTACTCTTATACTCACTCTGAGGTACTCTCAGACTCACAGATACAGGGACTCTCATACTCACTCTGAGGTACTCTCAGACTCACAGACGCAGGGACTCTTATACTCACTCTGAGGTACTCTCAGACTCACAGACACAGGTACTCTTATACTCACTCTGAGGTACTCTCGGACTCACAGACGCAGGTACTCTTATACTCACTCTGAGGTACTCTCAGACTCACAGATGCAGGTACTCTTATACTCACTCTGAGGTACTCTCAGACACAGGGACTCTTATACTCACTCTGAGGTACTCTCAGACTCACAGACACAGGTACTCTTATACTCACACTAAGGTACTCTCAGACTCACAGACACAGGTACTCTTATACTCACACTAAGGTACTCTCAGACTCACAGACTGAGGTACTCTCGGACTCACAGATACAGCGACTCTTATACTCACTCTGAGGTACTCTCAGACTCACAGACACAGGTACTCTTATACTCACTCTGAGGTACTCTCAGACTCACAGACGCAGAGACTCTTATACTCACTCTGAGGTACTCTCAGACTCACAGACACAGGTACTCTTATACTCACTCTGAGGTACTCTCAGACTCACAGACGCAGGGACTCTTATACTCACTCTGAGGTACTCTCAGACTCACAGACGCAGGGACTCTTATACTCACTATGAGGTACTCTCAGACTCACAGACACAGGTACTCTTATACTCACTCTGAGGTACTCTCAGACTCACAGATGCAGGTACTCTTATACTCACTCTGAGGTACTCTCAGACTCACAGACACAGGGACTCTTATACTCACTCTGAGGTACTCTCAGACTCACAGACACAGGTACTCTTATACTCACACTAAGGTACTCTCAGACTCACAGACACAGGTACTCTTATACTCACACTAAGGTACTCTCAGACTCACAGACTGAGGTACTCTCGGACTCACAGATACAGCGACTCTTATACTCACTCTGAGGTACTCTCAGACTCACAGACACAGGTACTCTTATACTCACTCTGAGGTACTCTCAGACTCACAGACGCAGAGACTCTTATACTCACTCTGAGGTACTCTCAGACTCACAGACACAGGTACTCTTATACTCACTCTGAGGTACTCTCAGACTCACAGACGCAGGGACTCTTATACTCACTATGAGGTACTCTCAGACTCACAGACACAGGTACTCTTATACTCACTCTGAGGTACTCTCAGACTCACAGACACAGGGACTCTTATACTCACTCTGAGGTACTCTCAGACTCACAGACACAGGGACTCTTATACTCACTCTGAGGTACTCTCAGACTCACAGACACAGGTACTCTTATACTCACTCTGAGGTACTCTCGGACTCACAGACACAGGTACTCTTATACTCACTCTCAGGTACTCTCAGACTCACAGACACAGGTACTCTTATACTCACTCTGAGGTACTCTCAGACTCACAGACACAGGTACTCTTATACTCACTCTGAGGTACTCTCGGACTCACAGACACAGGTACTCTTATACTCACTCTCAGGTACTCTCAGACTCACAGACACAGGTACTCTTATACTCACTCTGAGGTACTCTCAGACTCACAGACACAGGTACTCTTATACTCACACTAAGGTACTCTCGGACTCACAGACACAGGGACTCTTATACTCACTCTGAGGTACTCTCGGACTCACAGACACAGGTACTCTTATACTCACTCTCAGGTACTCTCAGACTCACAGACACAGGTACTCTTATACCTCACTCTGAGGTACTCTCGGACTCACAGACGCAGGTACTCTTATACTCACTCTGAGGTACTCTCAGACTCACAGATGCAGGGACTCTTATACTCACTCTGAGGTACTCTCAGACTCACAGACACAGGGACTCTTATACTCACTCTGAGGTACTCTCAGACTCACAGACACAGGGACTCTTATACTCACACTAAGGTACTCTCGGACTCACAGATACAGGTACTCTTATACTCACTCTGAGGTACTCTCGGACTCACAGACACAGGTACTCTTATACTCACTCTGAGGTACTCTCAGACTCACAGACACAGGTACTCTTATACTCACTCTGAGGTACTCTCGGACTCACAGACGCAGGTACTCTTATACTCACTCTGAGGTACTCTCAGACTTCCAGATGCAGGTACTCTTATACTCACTCTGAGGTACTCTCAGACTCACAGACACAGGTACTCTTATACTCACTCTGAGGTACTCTCAGACTCACAGACACAGGTACTCTTATACTCACTCTGAGGTACTCTCGGACTCACAGACGCAGGTACTCTTATACTCACTCTGAGGTACTCTCAGACTCACAGATGCAGGTACTCTTATACTCACTCTGAGGTACTCTCAGACTCACAGACACAGGGACTCTTATACTCACTCTGAGGTACTCTCAGACTCACAGACACAGGTACTCTTATACTCACACTAAGGTACTCTCAGACTCACAGACACAGGTACTCTTATACTCACACTAAGGTACTCTCAGACTCACAGGACTGAGGTACTCTCGGACTCACAGATACAGCGACTCTTATACTCACTCTGAGGTACTCTCAGACTCACAGACACAGGTACTCTTATACTCACTCTGAGGTACTCTCAGACTCACAGACGCAGAGACTCTTATACTCACTCTGAGGTACTCTCAGACTCACAGACACAGGTACTCTTATACTCACTCTGAGGTACTCTCAGACTCACAGACGCAGGGACTCTTATACTCACTCTGAGGTACTCTCAGACTCACAGACGCAGGGACTCTTATACTCACTATGAGGTACTCTCAGACTCACAGACACAGGTACTCTTATACTCACTCTGAGGTACTCTCAGACTCACAGATGCAGGTACTCTTATACTCACTCTGAGGTACTCTCAGACTCACAGACACAGGGACTCTTATACTCACTCTGAGGTACTCTCAGACTCACAGACACAGGTACTCTTATACTCACACTAAGGTACTCTCAGACTCACAGACACAGGTACTCTTATACTCACACTAAGGTACTCTCAGACTCACAGACTGAGGTACTCTCGGACTCACAGATACAGCGACTCTTATACTCACTCTGAGGTACTCTCAGACTCACAGACACAGGTACTCTTATACTCACTCTGAGGTACTCTCAGACTCACAGACGCAGAGACTCTTATACTCACTCTGAGGTACTCTCAGACTCACAGACACAGGTACTCTTATACTCACTCTGAGGTACTCTCAGACTCACAGACGCAGGGACTCTTATACTCACTCTGAGGTACTCTCAGACTCACAGACGCAGGGACTCTTATACTCACTATGAGGTACTCTCAGACTCACAGACACAGGTACTCTTATACTCACTCTGAGGTACTCTCAGACTCACAGACACAGGGACTCTTATACTCACTCTGAGGTACTCTCAGACTCACAGACACAGGGAATCTTATACTCACTCTGAGGTACTCTCAGACTCACAGACACAGGGACTCTTATACTCACTCTGAGGTACTCTCAGACTCACAGACACAGGGACTCTTATACTCACTCTGAGGTACTCTCGGACTCACAGACACAGGTACTCTTATACTCACTCTCAGGTACTCTCAGACTCACAGACACAGGTACTCTTATACTCACTCTGAGGTACTCTCGGACTCACAGACGCAGGTACTCTTATACTCACTCTGAGGTACTCTCAGACTCACAGATGCAGGTACTCTTATACTCACTCTGAGGTACTCTCAGACTCACAGACACAGGTACTCTTATACTCATTCTGAGGTACTCTCAGACTCACAGACACAGGTACTCTTATACTCACACTAAGGTACTCTCAGACTCACAGACACAGGTACTCTTATACTCACTCTGAGGTACTCTCAGACTCACAGACACAGGTACTCTTATACTCACTCTGAGGTACTCTCGGACTCACAGACACAGGTACTCTTATACTCACTCTGAGGTACTCTCAGACACACAGACACAGGTACTCTTATACTCACTCTGAGGTACTCTCGGACTCACAGACACAGGTACTCTTATACTCACTCTGAGGTACTCTCAGACTCACAGACACAGGTACTCTTATACTCACTCTGAGGTACTCTCAGACTCAGACACGGGTACTCTTATACTCACTCTGAGGTACTCTCGGACTCACAGACACAGGTACTTTTATACTCACTCTGAGGTACTCTCAGACTCACAGACACAGGTACTCTTATACTCACTCTGAGGTACTCTCAGACTCACAGACACAGGTACTTTCAGAATTACAGACTTAAACTCACAGACACAGATTTAGGTACTAAGACTCAAGTGCTCTCAGACTCACAGACACAGGTAATCTCCAACTCAGACTCACCCTCAGGTCCTCAGACTCACAGAGTCATGTACTGTCAGACTCACAGACACGGGTACTATCAGACTCACCCTCAGGTACTGTCAGACTCACAGACACAGGTACTATCAGACTCACCCTCAGGTACTCAGACTCATGTACTGTCAGACTCACAGGGACAGGTACTCTCAGACTCACCGGCCTAGACTCACAGACACAGGTACTCTTAGACTCACACACTCACAGACACAGGTACTCTTAGACTCACACACTCACAGACACAGGTACTCTCCAACTCAGACAAGTACTCTCAGACTCACCCTCAGGTACTCAGACTCACAGACTGACAGACTCAGGTACTCTCAGGCTCACAGACTTCTTCAGGTACTCTCAGACTCAAGGATACAGGTCCTTTCAGATTCATGGACTCAGACGCACAGGCACAGATACTCTTAGACTCACAGACGTAGACTCAAAGACAGGTACCTTCAGACTCACAGATGTGGGTATTCTCAGACTTAGATTTAGGCCCTCACGGACTAGGATACTCAAACTCAAGTTCTCCCAGACTCAGGTACTCTTAGATTATCAGACATGGGTACTCTCAAATACTCATAGATTATCAGACATGGGTACTCTCAAATACTCATACATTATCAGACATGGGTACTCTCAAATACTCTTAGATTATCAGACATGGGTACTCTCAAATACTCTTAGATTATCAGACATGGGTACTCTCAAATACTCTTAGATTATCAGACATGGGTACTCTCAAATACTCTTAGATTAGCAGACATGGGTACTCCCAAATACTCTTAGATTATCAGACATGGGTACTCTCAAATACTCATCGATTATCAGACATGGGTACTCTCAAATACTCATCGATTATCAGACATGGGTACTCTCAAATACTCATTGATTATCAGACATGGGTACTCCCAAATACTCTTAGATTATCAGACATGAGTACTCTCAAATACTCTTAGATTATCAGACATGGGTACTCTCAAATACTCTTAGATTATCAGACATGGGTACTCTCAAATACTCCTAGATTATCAGACATGGGTAGTATCAGATATTCTCAGACTAACAGGCACAGGTACTCACTTACAGACTCAGATTCAGGTACTCTCCGATGTTCAGACTCACAGATTAACTAACTCGGTTTGAGAGTCTGTGCGTCTGGTACTCCCACTCAGGGACTCCTGGATCGGCCTGCTCACTCTCCGTCTTTCTTCTAGCGCGCTTCTGTACGAGCTGAGATCTGATAGAGTGTTTGTTTTTTGTTTTGGTTAGTAGTTATCGGTTCTTCAGAAGCTCTCATTAAAGGAGTAGCTTGTTAGCCTGTCAGTTCGGCCGGACTGGTCCGGGAAGTGCTTGCTAGGCTTGTCGGCCCTCCGACCTGCAGCATGAGTGTGACGCTGTGTGTGTGTGTGTTCTCTCCAGCCCCAGACGCAGTTCACAACATAAACTGTGAGTAACAGAGAGTCAGTACCCTTGTGTGAGTGACAGCTGTCCATCAAAATGCCCCGCCCCCAACACTGAGCCCTTAACCCTGAGAAGTGCCTAGTATTCAGTGGCATCATTTAAACCCTGATATTAATTCAGACCACAAGCAGCCTCTGTGCTGAAACTCACCTCAGCTCATCTCACCACCGTTATTGATGAAGACCAAACAAAACAGACCACAGAAAATGTGAGGACACTTTAGATACAGCATCAAAGACTGACTAGACTGAGCAGCCTGATCTCTGTAACCAGCAGAAGTCTCAGATTCAGAACCTTCTACACAAACTAATCAAAGGAGGAAGGAACCATGACCCGGCAACAGGATGGTTACAGGTTGATAAAGTCATGACACGCAGCTGGTCACCTGTCCACCATCAAGAGCATCTACCTACCGTGAGTGGCAGAACCGGCCTATAAAGCGAAGGTCACCTGGTTTCCAATTACATGACCTTGAGCAGCCAGATAAGTGTGTTCTGTTTACTTGAAGAAGTGAAGACACCAGGATTGACAGGGAGAGGCTGTAATGATCTGAGCAATGTTCTTGTCCAGGCACTCGTTGTCCTACCTCAGCACTGTTGTGGACCAGGTACTTCCCTTCATGGAGATGGTCTTGCCTGATAGCAGCTTGCAACTGTGCTGAATGCACGCTTCAGGAACCGTTTGAGAAACGTGACCAGGAGTTCATGGTGTCACATTGGCCTCCAGATTCCCCAGATATTATTTGAGGGTTCTGATAGCACAACAATCTTTAACTCTGAGCTTACAGGCCTTAAAAGACCTGCTTGATGCCAAATACCAGAGAGAATCTTCAGAGTTCCTGTAAAGGACATGCCTCAGGACGTGGAGGACCAACGGCATATCAGTCAGGTGGTCATAACGTTTTGGTTCTGAGTTCTGAACTTCTTTTCTGTTTATTTTGACTTGAATATGAACAGTAGTGTGGGACCTATAGAAGATGTACAGTCTGCACTGTCGGGTTCTCTACACGTTCCAATGAGCCGCAAGTCATCACTACCACTTCTGAGGGTTAACAGTCCCCTGCCTTATACCTCCATCCCTCCACCCGCCCTGTCCAGCCTCTTCATCCGGTCTGTGTCCAGTAGAGTGTTTAAATGTCCGTCTGGTGCGATTGCCACGTCTTCGGGGTGAAAAGTCTGTCTGTTCAACCTCTGTCTGTCCCACAGCAACCACGTAGAGGACCAGGATGTGAAGATGACCAACGAGAACCAGATCATCCACCAGCACAAGAAGAAACAAACAGCAGACCCAGGTACACACACATTTATCTTATTACACCGTCGAGTCACATTATTATGACCAGCTATTATCAGTAAGGTCCTGGTAGGTGGTCACAGGTATCTGGAGTTATCATGCTGACTGCAGTGCATCCCACAGCTGCTAGAGGGAGCGTGGAGGAGGATCCATAGAGCCAACACCTCCATCCAGGTGGTCCCACAGATGTTCAAGTCTGGGGAATTAGGGGGTCCAGGGTAAAACTTGGAAGTCTTGGTTAGCTCTTCCGACCGGTGTGGAAAGTTTCTAGTCGTGTGACGTGTCTCATTTGTCTTGCTGGAAGACCCCATCCGCCCCAGAGAAGACCATCAGCATGTATGGTGTACGTGATCTGCAAGGATGGATTCAGACCCAAATAGGTTGAGAGGGTCTTACACATGGACCAGTGGATCCAGAGAACGTCACCAAAACATTCCCCAGACTAGAACGCTGACACCGTCCAATGTAGGACGTGGTCATAATAATGTGACTTGACTCTGTATATTTGTGAGGTTTATTAGATTTTCCAAAAAATAGTTGATTGTGTAAAAATATCATGATCTTAATTACTTAGCGGCCTCGTTAGGACCTAATTGACCGGTTAGGCAGGTCAGACTGGTCATTAGTGCCTGAGTGTGTATTAATCTTATTCTTATAACTTTTTTTTCAGCACTGCGACCCAAAACCTGTATGACTGATACGGGGAAACATGGAAAACGACGATACTGAGAGAGAGAGAGAGAGAGAGAAAGGGAGAGAAAGGGAGAGAGAGGGAGAGAGAGGGAGAGAGAAAGGGAGAGAGAGAGAGAGAAAGAGAGAGAGAAAGGGAGAGAGAGAGAGAGACAGAGACAGAGAGAGAGAGAGGTAGTGAAATGAACACGTAAACAAAGCTGCTTTAGTCCAACACTTTTCTCTGCACACGCATGACGTGTATGTTATTAATCTGTATATTCACTGATATTAATCTGTATATTCACTGATATTAATCTGTATTTTCACTGATATTAATCTGTATATTCACTGATATTAATCTGTATATTCACTGATATTAATCTGTATTTTCACTGATATTAATCTGTATATTCACTGATATTAATCTGTATATCTGCTGATTGATGATGTGTGATATAGATGGTTATATATTCTAAACTATTTAATAAATTCTGTAAACGAAGTGTCCTTTCTGCTGTACGGTTGAGCAGCTTTAGTGATGTGTTTGATGTTTTTCCTCGTCATACTCATATCTGAATATTCATAAACACTAATTAACTCTCATTTCACAGAGTTTCCTGTACAGTGAACTGAGGGCAGAACATCTATCAGTAAGAATTTACATCACTACAATACAGCGCACTGGTTCTCTAAGTCTACACAGCCAGATGGTGCAACTTCAATGCAACTTGAGTTGCTTGAAACTAAATTGCGTAGAGTTTTCTGCAGCTCGCTTGGAACTCCAAAAGGCACAACAGTTGCAAGTATGATAACTTTATGCCACAGGTTTCATGAAACAGCCAGTCAAGATCCTGATTACATGATCATAGTATACTTTCAATACGTCAATAGAATAATAAAGGTTTTCTGGGAGGTTGAGACGGAGACTCACTTTATATAAAGGTGATAGTTTTTCAGTTTGAGTATCCAAACATGTTGCGTGCAACTTTGATTGTTTTTGCACTGCTCTGTCTAGGCTGTCAGGTTGCACTGAAATTATGTTGCAGGAAACTGATGTACAGTTTCAATCACAGCTAACTGAGAATAGATGTTTAGCAGTTCATATCCATATTCATAATGTTATGATACACAGCCTGACCGAACGCTTCGCTTTACGTTCCCCGCGAGAGTTTCTGCAACCTTGCGCGACATCACAACCTTAATTTCCAGCCAGAGCTGCTTTTATTCTGTGTCTGAGATCTTGTACTGATGACCACTCTTTCACAAACCCGATGAATCTCGGCACTGGAATGAGAAAATATCTGTTGATGTGATAGCCTGGTCATTCAGTCCAATTATCTGGTCGGCTAACCTCATTTTAGTACCACATAACATTACTGACCCTCAACCAGACCAACTGAAGCCCCCCAGATCATAACATTGCCCCCAGAGGCTTGTACAGTGGACACTATGCATGATGGAGGCATCACTTCCACTTCCCTTCTTATCCTGAAGCTCCATCACTCTGGAAGAGGGTCAGTCTGGACTCACAGTCTGGACCACATGACCTTTCTCCATCGTCCAGTCTTTACACTCTCTACAAACTGGAGCTGATTAGTCTCCCTAACGAGTGTCCACTCAGCCGTTTTGTTCCAGTACTGGGAGTTCTGGTCTTGTGCAAATGGTCTTCACTGTTCAACACAGTTGTGATTCTACTGTCCAGTTCACCAGGGGTTTAAGTGATCTCCCATCACGTTCTTCTGTGAAGTTGAGGTTCTTCTTTCAGGTCTTAATAAAATGCTGGTCAGTTCCCAGTTTCAGTCCTTCCAGCTTCTTCTTAGTGGTTTCATGGTGGTTTAAGGAATGAGGAGCTGCTAAAAGAACTGATCCCAGCTCAAACACATTAATCACTGCAGTAATTATCCAATCAGAGCTTCTCAATTATTTACTCATTTACATACAATATACATATAATAGTGTGTGTTTGTATAATGTATGTATAAAATATAAAACCTGACATGAAATTCAAATCCACTCAGCCACGCGAGTAGTCGGTCATCAGTCCAGTCAGGCCCAGTCCGAGTTCAGATCAGAACAGCAGTGACCACATCAGCACCGGTACATTCATTCTTAGTGAGTCTCACTCAGACACACCTACTGGTCTATATAAACACACTACACACGTACATACAGTCTGTCACACTGTACATACTGCTGTTCTGCTTATACATATAATCATCACACATACCTCAGAAATAGAGGCCTCCAGAAGTATTTAGACACTTCAGCCCTTTAACTGCTTCAGGCAGGTACGTCTGGTGGCTTCATTAAATATTTACTGAAGTGGTTTTAGTTTCAGAGAATCACACTGATGGTGCACTGATGTGGTGAACTGAGCGGCGCTGGTTTTGCATACGTCTTTAGTTCTAAATAAAATCTGTAAAACTGAAATCCTAGACGCTGGTTTCAGACTGGATAATATGATCATATTTGAAATATTTAAGGATGGTGGAGGGATACATGCAGGACGCTGTGAGGTTAAAATAGTCCCCAAAGAAAACCTTGTATTTTCAGATCTTCCACATTTTACCATCAACATCCAGAAAAACTCAGAAGACACGTGTAGCTTCACTGGTGGGTTTCATAGTAAATACAGTGTGTAGATTAGTGTTGTAGATGTGGAGACGCCTGGTTACCTTCACCAGTCCGTTCAGGCCGTTCAAGCCACTCAGTTTGTTCAGGCCCTTCGGTCCATTTAGGCTCTTAAGTCTGTTCAGTCTGTTCAGCTCGTTTAGGCCCTTCAGGACGTTCAGTCTGCACAGGCCGTTCAGTCTGGTCAGGACGTTCAGTCTGATCAGGATGTTCAGGACGTTCAGTCGGTTCAGGATGTTCAGGACGTTCAGTCGGTTCAGGATGTTCAGTCGGCACAGGACGTTCGGTCTGGTCAGGACGCTCAGTCTGTTCAGTCTGCACAGGCCGTTCAGTCTGGTCAGGACGTTCAGTCTGGTCAGGACGTTCAGTCTGCACAGGACGTTCAGTCTGGTCAGGACGTTTAGTCTGCACAGGCCATTCAGTCTGTTCAGTCTGCTCAGGACGTTCAGTCTGTTCAGTTTGCACAGGATGTTCAGTCTGGTCAGGACGTTCAGTCTGGTCAGGACGTTCAGTCTGCACAGGATGTTCAGTCTGGTCAGGACGTTCAGTCTGCACAGGACGTTCAGTCTGGTCAGGACGTTTAGTCTGCACAGGACGTTCAGTCTGGTCAGGACGTTCAGTCTGGTCAGTCTCGTCAGGACGTTCAGTCTGCTCAGGACGTTCAGTCTGCACAGGACGTCTGTGGTGTATGAATTTATGAGCTCGAAATGGAAGCAATTTTCTAACTACAAACAGATACTGGTGGGCTTTACTGGGGTGCGGTCAGTGGTGGGCTTTTCTTGGGAGGCGGTCAGTGGTGGGCTTTACTGGAAGGCGGTTGTTGGTGGGCTTTACTGGGGTGCGGTCGTTGGTGGGCTTTACTGGGATGCGGTCGTTGGTGGGCTTTACTGGGATGCAGTCGTTGGTGGGCTTTATTGGGATGCAGTCGGTGGTGGGACTGTCTGGAAGTGCAGATCTGCTGATTATAAGTTTGATTTGAAAGTAGAGATTAATTTATTCAGCAGTGTTTTAAACGCGCTGGTATGTATTCGCTTCAGTGCGGGGACTTCTGTTCAGACACTCTGCGACGCCTGCTGTTCAGATTAAACTGGTTTGTAATTATTTTTTATTAGTAAATTTGATGTAAAATCTGTTTGAGTTGATAAAATGAGCTGAAATGTTTCTGCAGGCGTGTGGAATGAAGTCATTTCTCCAGAAATGTTTTTGACGATGTGTGCTTCCTTTAACACGTCCTCTCGTTCGGGGGGCTGTAATTATATTGTTTAATTTGGAGGAAAGATCATTTAAGAGTGTAAATTCAGAAATTTGACCACAAATTTGTACAGCGACAAAATCCAGGCAGCAGTCACGTCCTGAGGCGAGTTCATTCCAAACCAGACTTGTGATAAATATTCTGATACGTCGTCTATAACACGTTCCTCAGAACAGAGACAGAATCATGTTCACCACTGTGTTACATCACCTTTACTTTAAAAACCTTGTGGGGACTGAAGACCCCAGTAACACTATATAAACACACTAATGTGACTATTAAAATCAGCTGGTAGATGGTTTCTGATCTGAGATCAGTTTCTTGGTGGCTACTTTTGTAGGAAGCTGGACCTGCATGACATGCGGCTGCTTGCTGTGACCACAAGAGGTCAGCAGTGAGGAGCGAACAGGTACATCACTTACCTGCGTTTACTTATTACACAGATATCCAGGGATGTAGAAGCTTCTATTACATGTTAGTCACTGAACAGTGAGTGTAGTGATCCAGTAAGACTCAGCCTGGCAGGCGTAACCGTGACGATGATCAGACTCTGAGGTTTATAGTGAATGAATGAATAAAGCACTCGGACCGCCGTGACACTGTAACTCCTGAGAGGTTTAATGAAGAAGCTGCAATACAATATTTTCACTATAATTAGGAATGACTACACACATCCAGCCCGCCCAGCTGATCCACAGGTGCATCGTGGGAAATGTAGTTCTGGGTCCCAGTCGGCAAAGGGGACAGTTCACACACACATACATATAAACATTCCCGTCCTGACGCCGACGTCACTCCTCAGTGGAGAGGTGTTTATATCTTCCCGGGGAAGGTTCCATCATCCCGCTGCGCTTCCCACTTCTCAATCTAACACACACACACACATACAAATACATACACACACACACACACACACACACATATACACACATACACATATATACACACACACAAACAAATACACACACACACATATATACAAATACACATACACACACAGGAGCGATCAGTCAGTCAGTGATGTACAGCTTTCACTACATCAATAAAATACTGTTAATAAATAAAAATATCTAAATAAACATTTTTGATCATTTTTAAATACTCTTATTATTTTATATAAAATAATAAAAAATATTAGTACAAGTGATTATAAACCCTGTAGTGCTGCTGTATTCCGGCTTATATCAGATCATTAGCTTTTGTTACTAATGGAGTGACCGTACTGCTGACCATCCAGCCAATAATTAATTAATTAATTAATTCATTAATTAATTAATTAATTAATTAAAAATAAAAAAAGACTGAACTATATCTCATCTTCTACACACTTACACATCATTGTTACTAACAGTGCAGTAACAGTGTGAGTGTCCGGCTCTGTCCTGATCAGAATGGATTCCTTGTATGGGTTATTTTGTGGAGTGACTGGTAAACACAGCTCTGAGCAGCTGTTCACACATAAAATACTCAGATTTTTCACAAAGAAAATCTGAGTTTCGGTGATGACAGTTCTTAATGTTTCACAGATATATATATACAGTTTCCAGACTTCTGTGTGGAATGTATTTGTAGTGTTTGTAGTATTTGTGTACGTGACACTGACCACCGACCCTCTAACCGGACTGCCCATCAGGCGCAGCTGTAAGCACTGAACCAGAAATAGACCGAGATCAGTGCCTACGGTGTGAAACACACGTTTTCTGGTTCCCTAAAGGCCTGTTCTGTGGAGATGATCACCCGGGGGGTGAACGTGTGGAGGGAGAGTGTAGCTCTTACCCACGACAGCGGGCAGAGTGATTTGTAGACTCGTTTGTACCAGTCACACGGAGTCACGTCAACTCCTTTGGCCTCCAGGGCTTTCTGGCATCGGTGATAGTCTGTAACAACAAATTACACGTACAATTAAACACTGACACTGGGGGGCTGGGGAGGGGGGGTCTCGATATAAAAGATGTGACCTCAAACACTCACACATGGGTGAACTGAATCAGAAGATTCCACCACTGAGCATTACAGTACAAGGACAATAGAAGTTTATACCCCACAAAAGAGTATCATATTTCAGGATTACTAGAAAGTTATACTTCACAAACTAGCATCATGTTAAAAGGCTAAGAAGTAACAGTAGTAATAGGGTAGTAATAGAAGTAATAAAAAAAAGCTGTAATAGTAGTAATAATAGTACTAGTAGTAATTGAAGTAAATGTAATAACAGTAGTAATAGTAGTAACAGACATAAACGAAATAATAGTAGTAACAGAAATAATAGTAGTAATAGTAGTAATAGAAGTAACAAGTAAAAGTAGTAACAGAAATAATAGTAGTAATAGAAATAATAGTAGTAATAGTAGTAATAGTAGTAATAGAAATAGTAGTAATAGAAGTAACAAGTAATAGTAGTAACAGAAATAATAGTAGTAATAGAAATAATAGTAGTAATAGTAGTAATAGTAGTAATGGAAGTAACAGAAGTAATAGTAGTAATAGTAGTAACAGAAGTAGTAGTAGTAATGGAAGTAACAGAAGTAACAGAAGTAGTAGTAGTAATGGAAGTAACAGAAGTAACAGAAGTAGTAGTAGTAATGGAAGTAACAGAAGTAGTAGTAGTAATGGAAGTAACAGTAGTAACAGAAGTAGTAGTAGTAGTAGTAATGGAAGTAACAGAAGTAGTAGTAGTAATAGAAGTAACAGAAGTAGTAGTAGTAATGGAAGTAACAGTAGTAACAGAAGTAGTAGTAGTAATGGAAGTAACAGTAGTAATAGAAGTAGTAGTAGTAATGGAAGTAACAGAAGTAGTAGTAGTAACAGAAGTAACAGAAGTAGTAGTAGTAATGGAAGTAACAGTAGTAACAGAAGTAGTAGTAGTAATGGAAGTAACAGTAGTAACAGAAGTAGTAGTAGTAATGGAAGTAACAGAAGTAGTAGTAGTAATGGAAGTAACAGAAGTAATAGTAGTAATAGTAGTAACAGAAGTAGTAGTAGTAATGGAAGTAACAGAAGTAACAGAAGTAGTAGTAGTAATGGAAGTAACAGAAGTAACAGAAGTAGTAGTAGTAATGGAAGTAACAGAAGTAACAGAAGTAGTAGTAGTAATGGAAGTAACAGAAGTAGTAGTAGTAATGGAAGTAACAGTAGTAACAGAAGTAGTAGTAGTAATGGAAGTAACAGAAGTAGTAGTAGTAATGGAAGTAACAGTAGTAACAGAAGTAGTAGTAGTAATGGAAGTAACAGAAGTAGTAGTAGTAATGGAAGTAACAGAAGTAGTAGTAGTAATGGAAGTAACAGAAGTAATAGTAGTAATAGTAGTAATAGAATTGTACACTAACAATCAGCTTCATGTTACGAGACTAATGTTGCTAACAGGCAGTGGAAGGTTAAACTGAGTGTAGTGGATCAGCTAAAGTTTACGTCGTGATATTCCAGGTTTGAACACTGAGTGAAATCTGCTGGAAGCTGTTAGTTTTTAATGAAATGATGTGAAAGAGAGAGGGGGGCGTCTGGTAGAGCCGAACTGTACAGCTCAGAATGTGAGTTACAGAGAGTTTAGTAACTCACTGAAACTGACTGAAGCCCCGTCCACACCATCTCCTTTCGGCTGAGGGATGGATTCGCTCTGTTACCGTGGATGCGCTTCAGAAAAAATACAACATAAGCGTCTATGAACAGGACTAAAGTATGTTAGCTCAGCTAAACCCGCAGCTGCGGCCGCCTTGGAGTCAGAACTTTGTGAACTTTAAGTTTCTTTTCAGGATAAAAAGGGGAAAACAGTATTGAGTAGATTTAAAATCCATGTTACAGGTTACAGTGAAGAACAGCAGAGGATTCAGTTCCGCCTGAAGAAGACATGCCATCAGTCAGAGTTTGGTGGACTAAGGTCCTGAAAGTACCGACCCAGATAGTTCTGCCAGCAGTTCCGGGTCTGGTTCTGGTTGGGGAAGCGGGTGTCGAAGGGCGCCGTGCGGTATTTCTGTAGCTTCTGTTGAATGTCGTCCGCCATCACCTGCCCGAACACACGGTCAGAGAAAATAATAATAAATTACAGTATTATTTAATTACCATTAGCACATATTAACACATACATAACACTGCATTCCTGAAGTATCTTAGCAATAAAACAACAACAGTAACTGTTACTATAAGATTCCTATATAGGATTCTAACAGTAATTAATATATAATACAGTAGTGACCATAATAACTTTAGTAATTTGATTTAATATTCTAAAAATAATCTATAATACGTTTACTATAAGATGCTAACAGTGATCTATAATACTCATGTAATGACTACAGTGACTATTTACTATGACATCCAAAGAATAACCTACAATACTTGTATAGTAACTATAATAACTGTATTCATTAACTATAAAATTATTAGAGTATTCCATCATATTTGTGTAGTAACTATGGTAACAATATTAATTTGCTATAAGATTCTAACAGTAATTTATAATGTTTGTGTAGTTATAATACTTGTGTAGTAACTGCAGTAACTGTATTAATTTACAATAAGATTCTAACAGTAATCTATAATACTGTAATCATTTACTATAGGATTCTGACAGCTACAATACTCATGTAGTAACTACAGTAACTGTATTAATTTACTATAACATCCTTAATCTATAACACTTACAAGTTTATAAGTTATAAGAGTATAAATGTGTATTAGAGTAAGTTATAAGAGTATGAATGTGTATTAGAGTAAGTTATGAGTATGAATGTTTATTAAAGTAAGTTATAAAAGAGTATGAATGTGTATTTGAGTAAGTTATGAGTATGAATGTTTATTAAAGTTATAAGAGTATGAATGTGTATTAGAGTAAGTTATGAGTATGAATGTGTATTTGAGTAAGTTATGAGTATGAATGTGTATTAGAGTAAGTTATTAGAGAGTATAAATGTGTATTAGAGTAAATTATAAGAGAGTATGAATGTGTATTAGAGTGTTATAAGAGTATAAATGTGTATTAGAGTAAGTTATAAAAGAGTATGAATGTGTATTAGAGTAAGTTATAAAGGAGTATGAATGTGTATTAGAATAAATTATAAGAGTATGAATGTGTATTAGAGTAAGTTATAAGAGTATGAATGTGTATTAGAGTAAGTTATAAATGAGTATGAATGTGTATTAGAGTAAGTTATAAAAGAGTATAAATGTGTTTTAGAGTAAGTTATAAGACAGTATGAATGTGTATTAGAGTGTTATAAGAGTATAAATGTGTATTAGAGTAAGTTATAAAGGAGTATGAATGTGTATTTGAGTAAGTTATGAGTATGAATGTTTATTAAAGTAAGTCATAAAAGAGTATGAATGTGTATTAGAGTAAGTTATTAGAGAGTATGAATGTGTATTAGAGTAAGTTATAAAAGAGTATAAATGTGTTTTAGAGTAAGTTATAAGACAGTATGAATGTGTATTAGAGTGTTATAAGAGTAAAAATGTGTATTAGAGTAAGTTATAAAGGAGTATGAATGTGTATTAGAGTAAGTTATAAGAGTATGAATGTGTATTAGAGTAAGTTATGAGTATGAATGTTTATTAAAGTAAGTTATAAAAGAGTATGAATGTGTATTTGAGTAAGTTATGAGTATGAATGTTTATTAAAGTTATAAAAGAGTATGAATGTGTATTTGAGTAAGTTATGAGTATGAATGTGTATTAGAGTAAGTTATTAGAGAGTATAAATGTGTATTAGAGTAAGTTATAAGAGAGTATGAATGTGTATTAGAGTGTTATAAGAGTATAAATGTGTATTAGAGTAAGTTATAAATGAGTATGAATGTGTATTAGAGTAAGTTATAAGAGTATGAATGTGTATTAGAGTAAGTTATTAGAGAGTATGAATGTGTATTAGAGTAAGTTATAACAGTATGAATGTGTATTAGAGTAAGTTATGAGTATTAATGTGTATTAGAGTAAGTTATAAAAGAGTATGAATGTGTATTAGAGTAAGTTATAAAGGAGTATGAATGTGTATTAGAGTAAGTTATGAGTATGAATGTTTATTAAAGTAAGTCATAAAAGAGTATGAATGTGTATTAGAGTAAGTTATTAGAGAGTATGAATGTGTATTAGAGTAAGTTATAAAAGAGTATAAATGTGTTTTAGAGTAAGTTATAAGACAGTATGAATGTGTATTCGAGTAAGTTATAAAAGAGTATGAATGTGTATTAGAGTAAGTTATAAAGGAGTATGAATGTGTATTAGAGTAAGTTATAAGAGTATGAATGTGTATTAGAGTAAGTTATAAATGAGTATGAATGTGTATTAGAGTAAGTTATAAAAAAGTATGAATGTGTATTAGAGTAAGTTATAAGAGAGTATGAATGTGTATTAGAGTAAGTTATAAAAGAGTATAAATGTGTTTTAGAGTAAGTTATAAGACAGTATGAATGTGTATTAGAGTGTTATAAGAGTATAAATGTGTATTAGAGTAAGTTATAAAGGAGTATGAATGTGTATTAGAGTAAGTTATGAGTATGAATGTTTATTAAAGTAAGTCATAAAAGAGTATGAATGTGTATTAGAGTAAGTTATAAAAGAGTATAAATGTGTTTTAGAGTAAGCTATAAGACAGTATGAATGTGTATTAGAGTGTTATAAGAGTATAAATGTGTATTAGAGTAAGTTATAAAGGAGTATGAATGTGTATTAGAGTAAGTTATGAGTATGAATGTTTATTAAAGTAAGTTATAAAAGAGTATGAATGTGTATTAGAGTAAGTTATAAGAGTATGAATGTGTATTAGAGTAAGTTATGAGTATGAATGTTTATTAAAGTAAGTTATAAAAGAGTATGAATGTGTATTTGAGTAAGTTATGAGTATGAATGTTTATTAAAGTTATAAAAGAGTATGAATGTGTATTAGAGTAAGTTATGAGTATGAATGTGTATTTGAGTAAGTTATGAGTATGAATGTGTATTAGAGTAAGTTATTAGAGAGTATAAATGTGTATTAGAGTGTTATAAGAGTATAAATGTGTATTAGAGTAAGTTATAAAAGAGTATGAATGTGTATTAGAGTAAGTTATAAAGGAGTATGAATGTGTATTAGAATAAGTTATAAGAGTATGAATGTGTATTAGAGTAAGTTATAAGAGTATAAATGTGTATTAGAGTAAGTTATAAGAGAGTATGAATGTGTATTAGAGTGTTATAAGAGTATAAATGTGTATTAGAGTAAGTTATAAATGAGTATGAATGTGTATTAGAGTAAGTTATAAGAGAGTATGAATGTGTATTAGAGTAAGTTATTAGAGAGTATGAATGTGTATTAGAGTAAGTTATAACAGTATGAATGTGTATTAGAGTAAGTTATGAGTATTAATGTGTATTAGAGTAAGTTATAAAAGAGTATGAATGTGTATTAGAGTAAGTTATAAAGGAGTATGAATGTGTATTAGAGTAAGTTATAAGAGAGTATGAATGTGTATTAGAGTAAGTTATAAAAGAGTATGAATGTGTATTAGAGTAAGTTATAAAGGAGTATGAATGTGTATTAGAGTAAGTTATAAGAGTATGAATGTGTATTAGAGTAAGTTATAAATGAGTATGAATGTGTATTAGAGTAAGTTATAAAAAAGTATGAATGTGTATTAGAGTAAGTTATAAGAGAGTATGAATGTGTATTAGAGTAAGTTATAAAAGAGTATAAATGTGTTTTAGAGTAAGTTATAAGACAGTATGAATGTGTATTAGAGTGTTATAAGAGTATAAATGTGTATTAGAGTAAGTTATAAAGGAGTATGAATGTGTATTTGAGTAAGTTATGAGTATGAATGTTTATTAAAGTAAGTCATAAAAGAGTATGAATGTGTATTAGAGTAAGTTATAAAGGAGTATGAATGTGTATTAGAGTAAATTATATAAGAGTATGAATTTGTATTAGAGTAAGTTATAAAAGAGTATGAATCTATTAGAGTAAGTTATAAATGAGTATGAATGTGTATTAGAGTAAGTTATAACAGTATGAATGTGTATTAGAGTAAGTTATAAAAAAGTATGAATGTGTATTAGAGTAAGTTATGAGTATGAATGTGTATTAGAGTAAGTTATAAATGAGTATGAATGTGTATTAGAGTAAGTTATAAATGAGTTTGAATGTGTATTAGAGTAAGTTATAAGAGATTATGAATGTGTATTAGAGTGTTATAAGAGTATAAATGTGTATTAGAGTAAGTTATAAATGAGTATGAATGTGTATTAGAGTAAGTTATAAGAGTATAAATGTGTATTAGAGTAAGTTATAAATGAGTATGAATGTGTATTAGAGTAAGTTATAAATGAGTATGAATGTGTATTAGAGTAAGTTATAAATGAGTTTGAATGTGTATTAGAGTAAGTTATAAGAGTATGAATGTGTAATAGAGTAAGTTATTAGAGAGTATGAATGTGTATTAGAGTAAGTTATAAGAGTATGAATGTGTAATAGAGTAAGTTATAAGAGTATGAATGTGTATTAGAGTAAGTTATAAATGAGTATGAATTTGTATTAGAGTAAGTTATAAAAGAGTATGAATGTATATTAGAATAAGTTATAAGAGTGAATGTGTATTAGAGTAAGTTATAAGAGTATGAATGTGTATTAGAGTAAGTTATAAGAGTGAATGTGTATTAGAGTAAGTTATGAGTATGAATGTGTATTAGAGTAAGTTATAAGAGTATGAATGTATATTAGAATAAGTTATAAGAGTATGAATGTGTATTAGAGTAAGTTATAAGAGTATGAATGTATATTAGAATAAGTTATAAGAGTATGAATGTGTATTAGAGTAAGTTATAAGAGTATGAATGTGTATTAGAATAAGTTATAAGAGTATGAATGTATATTAGAATAAGTTATAAGAGTATGAATGTATATTAGAATAAGTTATGAGTATGAATGTGTATTAGAATAAGTTATAAGAGTATGAATGTATATTAGAATAAGTTATAAGAGTATGAATGTATATTAGAATAAGTTATAAGAGTATGAATGTGTATTAGAATAAGTTATAAGAGTATGAATGTATATTAGAATAAGTTATAAGAGTATGAATGTATATTAGAATAAGTTATAAGAGTATGAATGTATATTAGAATAAGTTATAAGAGTATGAATGTGTATTAGAGTAAGTTACAAGAGTGAATGTGTATTAGAGTAAGTTATAAGAGTATGAATGTGTATTAGAGTAAGTTATAAGAGTATGAATGTGTATTAGAGTAAGTTATAAGAGTGAATCTGTGTTAGAGTAAGTTATAAGAGTATGAATGTGTATTAGAATAAGTTTTAAGAGTATGAATGTGTATTAGAGTAAGTTATAAGAGTATGAATGTGTATTAGAGTATATAAACTGGGAAGACTGGGAGATTTTTGCCTACACTTGTTTGTTATTTTTCATTTTTGAAAATATAAAAAGCCTAAAATTACTAATATTACTGTCATACTTGTGTTTTTTCTTGTAGTAAACTATACTTCCTGTCTCAGTTTACAGTAAGACTCCTGTAGAAGTTCCAGCACTATAACTTACAGATCTTTTATTTACAGAATAACTTAAAACACATTATTCTTTAATACACAGACACCGTTCAGACTCCACTCTAACCTCCCACTGGCTGGACTGGACTCTGAGGTTAAGAGCAGGTCAAGTTCACACCGGACAGTGTACTTGGAATGACCGCATACCAGCACACGCTTATAGCGACCAGGACAGACTTGTGGTTTTGCGTTCCCAGTTTACAGACTGGGCCTTAAACGTGAAATGACCAGCGTTAGTTTCAGCCTGAGGCTCAAACGCGGCCTGTCCTTCACCTCCTCCTCCTCCTCCTCCTCCTGCCAGGACCAGACATCTGTATGACCTTCTACTGGTCCACTCGGACACCAGACCTGTTCCTGCAGCAGCATTGGGTCAGCAGATCGGACGGAGCGGAGGACTGACAGACAGGCCTGCTTTATGGAACCTGAAGGTCAAAGCCTATAGCTATGCAATGCATAGAATGCGGCGTGACGTCATCACGTTCATATTCAGGAGAAAAAGCAGATCGGATTATATACTTTGATCTTTTTTACTTTCTTAAAAAAAGATTTAGATGAAAACTGGAAGCACTGCTTCACACCATCATCATCATCAGTATTACTATTATTATTAATATCATTACTATTATTTCCTCGTTCAGTTCCAGTCGGCGCACTGCGGAGTCGGAATCAGACAGAAACGCGTGAAAAGCAGAGAGATCGGAAATAAACGAGGAGAAAATGAACCCTTTACCTTGAAGTTCCAGACAGCACGAGCACGAGCACGAGCAGCACAGTCGCCTCTGCGCGGGCACTGATAGCGCTGGACTGCAGAGAGAGAATAAGAGAGAGTGTGTGTGTGTGTAGGTGGGGGTGTTGGGGGGGGGGGGTGTTGTGTGTGTGTGTGCGGCGTGCAGCGCTGTCTACACGGTATGGCGGACGCTCCGGGTCACATTGAGCGTGCTTTCACTTTCCACGCGCGTGGAAATGTCTCACATACCTAAAGGATGGTGAGGGGTAAATGGGGGTCGCGGGGGGCGCCAGTGTTTTGAAGTCCACAGACAGAAAGTGAGTGTAAAATATGAAATGGTTCTTTGCGCCTCGAGACGCTGTCCAGCACGTGCTCGCGTCATGACATCCGGAAAAAGGGAGAAGTATGCGCGCGCGATAAGGCTCTGAGTATGATAAGGCTCTGAGTGTAACTGGCGCGCGGTTTAAGGTGGAGGTGTTTAAGGTGGAGCGGAGAGTTCCCGGTTTTGAGATGGGCTGAAAATGGGTAGCCGCGATGGTTCTATGAGCGCGTGCTAGAAAAATTAAAAAGGGTCTTTTGGGAGGGGGGGTGCACTATTGCTCGCGATAGGGGACGAGTGGGAGCGGCTCGCGGGAACGGGGACAACACTAGGAGCGGGTTCGCCTGCACGCGGTGATGGGATGGAGAGTCAGCACCGAAATCAACCCGCACAGTCACACCGGCCCGGTGAAGCTGCTCGCGCTGGGCTCGTGCCCGTTGCCGCGGTAACAGCGGTGTCACGGCGGCGCTCGCTGGCCTCGCGCAGCGGCTCCGATTACATGACCGGGAGAGATACTGAGTGTGTGTGTGTGTGTGAGAGAGAGAGATACAGAGAGAGAGAGAGAGAGAGAGAAGGGAGAGATACTGAGTGTGTGTGTGTGTGTGTGTGTGTGTGTGTGTGTGTGTGTGTGTGTGTGTGTGTGTGTGAGAGAGAGGGAGAGGGAGAGGGAAAGAGAGAGGGAGAGGGGGAAAAGGGAGAGGGAAAGATACTGAGGGAGAAGGAAAGGGGGAGAGAGAAAGAGAAATAGAGAGAGATACAGAGAGAAAGAAGGACAGAATGTTAGAGAGGGAGAGAGAGATACTGAGAGAGGGAGAGAGAGAGAGAGATAGAGAGAGAGGGAGAGATACAGAGAAAAAGGACAGAATGGTAGAGGGGGAGAGAGATACTGAGAGAGAGAGAGAGAGAGAAATAGAGAGAGATACAGAGAGAAAGAAGGACAGAATGGTAGAGAGGGGGAGAGAGATACTGAGAGAGGGAGAGAGAGAGAGAAATAGAGAGAAATAGAGATACAGAGAGAAAGAAGGACAGAATGGAAGAGAGAGAGAGAGATAGAGAGAGAAAGAAGGACAGAATGGTAGAGAGAGAGAGATAGAGAGAAATAGAGATAAAGAAGGACAGAATGGTAGAGAGAGAGAGAAATAGAGAGATAAAGAAGGACAGAATGGGAGAGAGAGAGAGAGAGAGAAATAGAGAGATAAAGAAGGACAGAATGGGAGAGAGAGAGAGAGAGAGAGAGAGAGAAATAGAGAGATAAAGAAGGACAGAATGGGAGAGAGGGAGAGAGAGAGAAATAGAGAGAGATAAAGAAGGACAGAATGAGAGAGAGAGAGAGAGAAATAGAGAGATAAAGAAGGACAGAATGGGAGAGGGAGAGAGAGAGAGAAATAGAGAGATAAAGAAGGACAGAATGGGAGAGAGGGAGAGAGAGAGAAATAGAGAGAGATAAAGAAGGACAGAATGAGAGAGAGAGAGAGAGAAATAGAGAGATAAAGAAGGACAGAATGGGAGAGGGAGAGAGAGAGAGAAATAGAGAGATAAAGAAGGACAGAATGGGAGAGAGGGAGAGAGAGAGAAATAGAGAGAGATAAAGAAGGACAGAATGGGAGAGAGAGAGAAATAGAGAGAGATAAAGAAGGACAGAATGGGAGAGGGAGAGAGAGAGAGAAATAGAGAGAGATAAAGAAGGACAGAATGGGAGAGAGAGAGAAATAGAGAGAGATAAAGAAGGACAGAATGGGAGAGGGAGAGAGAGAGAGAAATAGAGAGAGATAAAGAAGGACAGAATGGGAGAGAGGGAGAAATAGAGAGAGATAAAGAAGGACAGAATGGGAGAGAGGGAGAAATAGAGAGAGATAAAGAAGGACAGAATGGGAGAGAGGGAGAGAGAGAGAAATAGAGAGAGATAAAGAAGGACAGAATGGGAGAGAGGGAGAAATAGAGAGAGATAAAGAAGGACAGAATGGGAGAGAGGGAGAAATAGAGAGAGATAAAGAAGGACAGAATGGGAGAGAGGGAGAGAGAGAGAAATAGAGAGAGATAAAGAAGGACAGAATGGGAGAGAGAGAGAGAGATACTGAGAGGCAGTTTTGACTTCTGTCTGTTCCCTCTTTTTTCTCTCACTCCCTCGCTTTTTCTATTTTTTCTATCCCACCTCTTCTTTGTTTCTATTTTCTCTCCCATCTGTCTTTCTTTTCTTTTCTCTCTTCCTGTCTCTCCCTCTCTCTCTAGTTCCTCAGTGTTTTACTGGCTCTGACTGTTCAGTTGTAATAAGTTGTGTGTAGTTGTATTAAGTTGTAATAAGTTGTGTGTAGTTGTATTAAGTTGTATTAAGTTGTGTGTAGTTGTATTAAGTTGTATTAAGTTGTGTGTAGTTGTATTAAGTTGTGTGTAGTTGTATTAAGTTGTATTAAGTTGTGTGTAGTTGTATTAAGTTGTGTGTAGTTGTATTAAGTTGTATTAAGTTGTGTGTAGTTGTATTAAGTTGTATTAAGTTGTGTGTAGTTGTATTAAGTTGTGTGTAGTTGTATTAAGTTGTATTAAGTTGTGTGTAGTTGTATTAAGTTGTATTAAGTTGTGTGTAGTTGTAATAAGTTGTATTAAGTTGTGTGTAGTTGTATTAAGTTGTGTGTAGTTGTATTAAGTTGTATTAAGTTGTGTGTAGTTGTATTAAGTTGTGTGTAGTTGTATTAAGTTGTATTAAGTTGTGTGTAGTTGTATTAAGTTGTGTGTAGTTGTATTAAGTTGTATTAAGTTGTGTGTAGTTGTATTAAGTTGTATTAAGTTGTGTGTAGTTGTATTAAGTTGTGTGTAGTTGTATTAAGTTGTATTAAGTTGTGTGTAGTTGTATTAAGTTGTATTAAGTTGTGTGTAGTTGTGTGTAGTTGTATTAAGTTGTGTGTAGTTGTATTAAGTTGTATTAAGTTGTATTAAGTTGTGTGTAGTTGTATTAAGTTGTATTAAGTTGTGTGTAGTTGTATTAAGTTGTATTAAGTTGTGTGTAGTTGTATTAAGTTGTATTAAGTTGTGTGTAGTTGTAATAAGTTGTGTGTAGTTGTATTAAGTTGTGTGTAGTTGTATTAAGTTGTGTGTAGTTGTATTAAGTTGTATTAAGTTGTGTGTAGTTGTAATAAGTTGTGTGTAGTTGTATTAAGTTGTGTGTAGTTGTATTAAGTTGTATTAAGTTGTGTGTAGTTGTATTAAGTTGTATTAAGTTGTGTGTAGTTGTAATAAGTTGTGTGTAGTTGTATTAAGTTGTATTAAGTTGTGTGTAGTTGTATTAAGTTGTATTAAGTTGTGTGTAGTTGTAATAAGTTGTGTGTAGTTATATTAAGTTGTGTGTAGTTGTATTAAGTTGTGTGTAGTTGTATTAAGTTGTATTAAGTTGTGTGTAGTTGTATTAAGTTGTATTAAGTTGTGTGTAGTTGTAATAAGTTGTGTGTAGTTGTATTAAGTTGTATTAAGTTGTGTGTAGTTGTATTAAGTTGTATTAAGTTGTGTGTAGTTGTATTAAGTTGTGTGTAGTTGTATTAAGTTGTATTAAGTTGTGTGTAGTTGTATTAAGTTGTATTAAGTTGTGTGTAGTTGTAATAAGTTGTGTGTAGTTGTATTAAGTTGTGTGTAGTTGTATTAAGTTGTATTAAGTTGTGTGTAGTTGTAATAAGTTGTGTGTAGTTGTATTAAGTTGTGTGTAGTTGTATTAAGTTGTGTGTAGTTGTATTAAGTTGTATTAGGTTGTGTGTAGTTGTATTAAGTTGTGTGTAGTTGTATTAAGTTGTATTAAGTTGTGTGTAGTTGTATTAAGTTGTATTAAGTTGTGTGTAGTTGTATTAAGTTGTGTGTAGTTGTATTAAGTTGTGTGTAGTTGTATTAAGTTGTATTAAGTTGTGTGTAGTTGTATTAAGTTGTGTGTAGTTGTATTAAGTTGTATTAAGTTGTGTGTAGTTGTATTAAGTTGTATTAAGTTGTGTGTAGTTGTAATAAGTTGTGTGTAGTTGTATTAAGTTGTGTGTAGTTGTATTAAGTTGTGTGTAGTTGTATTAAGTTGTATTAAGTTGTGTGTAGTTGTAATAAGTTGTGTGTAGTTGTATTAAGTTGTGTGTAGTTGTATTAAGTTGTGTGTAGTTGTATTAAGTTGTATTAAGTTGTGTGTAGTTGTATTAAGTTGTATTAAGTTGTGTGTAGTTGTAATAAGTTGTGTGTAGTTGTATTAAGTTGTATTAAGTTGTGTGTAGTTGTATTAAGTTGTATTAAGTTGTGTGTAGTTGTAATAAGTTGTGTGTAGTTATATTAAGTTGTGTGTAGTTGTATTAAGTTGTGTGTAGTTGTATTAAGTTGTATTAAGTTGTGTGTAGTTGTATTAAGTTGTATTAAGTTGTGTGTAGTTGTAATAAGTTGTGTGTAGTTGTATTAAGTTGTATTAAGTTGTGTGTAGTTGTATTAAGTTGTATTAAGTTGTGTGTAGTTGTATTAAGTTGTGTGTAGTTGTATTAAGTTGTATTAAGTTGTGTGTAGTTGTATTAAGTTGTATTAAGTTGTGTGTAGTTGTAATAAGTTGTGTGTAGTTGTATTAAGTTGTGTGTAGTTGTATTAAGTTGTATTAAGTTGTGTGTAGTTGTAATAAGTTGTGTGTAGTTGTATTAAGTTGTGTGTAGTTGTATTAAGTTGTGTGTAGTTGTATTAAGTTGTATTAGGTTGTGTGTAGTTGTATTAAGTTGTGTGTAGTTGTATTAAGTTGTATTAAGTTGTGTGTAGTTGTATTAAGTTGTATTAAGTTGTGTGTAGTTGTATTAAGTTATGTGTAGTTGTATTAAGTTGTGTGTAGTTGTATTAAGTTGTATTAAGTTGTGTGTAGTTGTATTAAGTTGTGTGTAGTTGTATTAAGTTGTGTGTAGTTGTATTAAGTTGTATTAAGTTGTGTGTAGTTGTATTAATTTGTATTGAGTTGTGTGTAGTTGTATTAAGTTGTATTAAGTTGTGTGTAGTTGTATTAAGTTGTATTAAGTTGTGTGTAGTTGTATTAAGTTGTGTGTAGTTGTATTAAGTTGTATTAAGTTGTGCGTAGTTGTATTAAGTTGTGTGTAGTTGTAATAAGTTGTGTGTAGTTGTATTAAGTTGTATTAAGTTGTGTGTAGTTGTATTAAGTTGTATTAAGTTGTGTGTAGTTGTATTAAGTTGTGCGTAGTTGTATTAAGTTGTGTGTAGTTGTATTAAGTTGTGTGTAGTTGTATTAAGTTGTATTAAGTTGTGTGTAGTTGTATTAAGTTGTGTGTAGTTGTATTGAGTTGTATTAAGTTGTGTGTAGTTGTATTAAGTTGTGTGTAGTTGTATTAAGTTGTGTGTAGTTGTATTAAGTTGTATTAAGTTGTGTGTAGTTGTATTAAGTTGTATTAAGTTGTGTGTAGTTGTATTAAGTTGTGTGTAGTTGTATTAAGTTGTGTGTAGTTGTATTAAGTTGTATTAAGTTGTGTGTAGTTGTATTAAGTTGTGTGTAGTTGTATTAAGTTGTGTGTAGTTGTATTAAGTTGTGTGTAGTTGTATTAAGTTGTATTAAGTTGTGTGTAGTTGTATTAAGTTGTGTGTAGTTGTATTAAGTTGTGTGTAGTTGTATTAAGTTGTATTAAGTTGTGTGTAGTTGTATTAAGTTGTGTGTAGTTGTATTAAGTTGTATTAAGTTGTGTGTAGTTGTATTAAGTTGTGTGTAGTTGTATTAAGTTGTATTAAGTTGTGTGTAGTTGTATTAAGTTGTGTGTAGTTGTATTAAGTTGTGTGTAGTTGTATTAAGTTGTATTAAGTTGTGTGTAGTTGTATTAAGTTGTGTGTAGTTGTATTAAGTTGTGTGTAGTTGTATTAAGTTGTATTAAGTTGTGTGTAGTTGTATTAAGTTGTGCGTAGTTGTATTAAGTTGTGTGTAGTTGTATTAAGTTGTATTAAGTTGTGTGTAGTTGTATTAAGTTGTGCGTAGTTGTATTAAGTTGTGTGTAGTTGTATTAAGTTGTGCGTAGTTGTATTAAGTTGTGTGTAGTTGTATTAAGTTGTGTGTAGTTGTATTAAGTTGTGTGTAGTTGTGTGTAGTTGTATTAAGTTGTGTGTAGTTGTATTAAGTTGTGTGTAGTTGTAATAAGTTGTGTGTAGTTGTAATAAGTTGTATTAAGTTGTGTGTAGTAATATTAAGTTGTATTAAGTTGTATTAAGTTGTGTGTAGTTGTATTAAGTTGTGTGTAGTTGTGTGTAGTTGTATTAAGTTGTGTGTAATTGTATTAAGTTGTATTAAGTTGTATTAAGTTGTGTGTAGTTGTGTGTAGTTGTATTAAGTTGTGTGTAGTTGTATTAAGTTGTGCGTAGTTGTATTAAGTTGTGCATAGTTGTATTAAGTTGTGTGTAGTTGTGTGTAGTTGTATTAAGTTGTGTGTAGTTGTATTAAGTTGTGTGTAGTTGTATTAAGTTGTATTAAGTTGTGTGTAGTTGTATTAAGTTGTGTGTAGTTGTGTGTAGTTGTATTAAGTTGTGTGTAGTTGTATTAAGTTGTGTGTAGTTGTATTAAGTTGTATTAAGTTGTGTGTAGTTGTATTAAACTATGTGTAGTTGTATTAAGTTGTGTGTAGTTGTGTGTAGTTGTATTAAGTTGTGTGTAGTTGTAATAAGTTGTATTAAGTTGTGTGTAGTTATATTAAGTTGTATTAAGTTGTGTGTAGTTGTATTAAGTTGTGTGTAGTTGTATTAAGTTGTGTGTAGTTGTATTAAGTTGTATTAAGTTGTGTGTAGTTGTAATAAGTTGTATTAAGTTGTGTGTAGTTGTATTAAGTTGTATTAAGTTGTGTGTAGTTGTATTAAGTTGTGTGTAGTTGTATTAAGTTGTATTAAGTTGTATTAAGTTGTATTAAGTTGTGTGTAGTTGTATTAAGTTGTGTGTAGTTGTATTAAGTTGTGTGTAGTTGTATTAAGTTGTATTAAGTTGTGTGTAGTTGTATTAAGTTGTGTGTAGTTGTGTGTAGTTGTATTAAGTTGTGTGTAGTTGTATTAAGTTGTGTGTAGTTGTATTAAGTTGTATTAAGTTGTGTGTAGTTGTATTAAGTTATGTGTAGTTGTATTAAGTTGTGTGTAGTTGTGTGTAGTTGTATTAAGTTGTGTGTAGTTGTAATAAGTTGTATTAAGTTGTGTGTAGTTGTATTAAGTTGTATTAAGTTGTGTGTAGTTGTATTAAGTTGTGTGTAGTTGTATTAAGTTGTGTGTAGTTGTGTGTAGTTGTATTAAGTTGTATTAAGTTGTGTGTAGTTGTAATAAGTTGTATTAAGTTGTGTGTAGTTGTATTAAGTTGTATTAAGTTGTGTGTAGTTGTATTAAGTTGTGTGTAGTTGTATTAAGTTGTGTGTAGTTGTAATAAGTTGTATTAAGTTGTGTGTAGTTGTATTAAGTTGTGTGTAGTTGTGTGTAGTTGTATTAAGTTGTGTGTAGTTGTATTAAGTTGTATTAAGTTGTGTGTAGTTGTATTAAGTTGTGTGTAGTTGTAATAAGTTGTATTAAGTTGTGTGTAGTTGTATTAAGTTGTGTGTAGTTGTGTGTAGTTGTATTAAGTTGTGTGTAGTTGTGTGTGGTTGTATTAAGTTGTGTGTAGTTGTATTAAGTTGTGTGTAGTTGTATTAAGTTGTATTAAGTTGTGTGTAGTTGTATTAAGTTGTATTAAGTTGTGTGTAGTTGTATTAAGTTGTGTGTAGTTGTATTAAGTTGTGTGTAGTTGTATTAAGTTGTATTAAGTTGTATTAAGTTGTGTGTAGTTGTATTAAGTTGTATTAAGTTGTGTGTAGTTGTAATAAGTTGTATTAAGTTGTGTGTAGTTGTATTAAGTTGTGTGTAGTTGTATTAAGTTGTGTGTAGTTGTGTGTGGTTGTATTAAGTTGTGTGTAGTTGTATTAAGTTGTGTGTAGTTGTATTAAGTTGTGTGTAGTTGTGTGTGGTTGTATTAAGTTGTGTGTAGTTGTATTAAGTTGTGTGTAGTTGTAATAAGTTGTGTGTAGTTGTAATAAGTTGTATTAAGTTGTGTGTAGTTATATTAAGTTGTATTAAGTTGTGTGTAGTTGTATTAAGTTGTATTAAGTTGTGTGTAGTTGTATTAAGTTGTGTGTAGTTGTGTGTAGTTGTATTAAGTTGTGTGTAGTTGTATTAAGTTGTGCGTAGTTGTATTAAGTTGTGCGTAGTTGTATTAAGTTGTGTGTAGTTGTGTGTAGTTGTATTAAGTTGTGTGTAGTTGTATTAAGTTGTGTGTAGTTGTATTAAGTTGTATTAAGTTGTATTAAGTTGTGTGTAGTTGTATTAAGTTGTATTAAGTTGTGTGTAGTTGTAATAAGTTGTATTAAGTTGTGTGTAGTTGTATTAAGTTGTGTGTAGTTGTATTAAGTTGTGTGTAGTTGTGTGTGGTTGTATTAAGTTGTGTGTAGTTGTATTAAGTTGTGTGTAGTTGTATTAAGTTGTATTAAGTTGTGTGTAGTTGTATTAAGTTGTGTGTAGTTGTATTAAGTTGTGTGTAGTTGTATTAAGTTGTATTAAGTTGTATTAAGTTGTGTGTAGTTGTATTAAGTTGTGTGTAGTTGTATTAAGTTGTATTAAGTTGTGTGTAGTTGTATTAAGTTGTGTGTAGTTGTATTGAGTTGTATTAAGTTGTGTGTAGTTGTATTAAGTTGTGTGTAGTTGTATTAAGTTGTGTGTAGTTGTATTAAGTTGTATTAAGTTGTGTGTAGTTGTATTAAGTTGTATTAAGTTGTGTGTAGTTGTATTAAGTTGTGTGTAGTTGTATTAAGTTGTGTGTAGTTGTATTAAGTTGTATTAAGTTGTGTGTAGTTGTATTAAGTTGTGTGTAGTTGTATTAAGTTGTGTGTAGTTGTATTAAGTTGTGTGTAGTTGTATTAAGTTGTATTAAGTTGTGTGTAGTTGTATTAAGTTGTGTGTAGTTGTATTAAGTTGTGTGTAGTTGTATTAAGTTGTATTAAGTTGTGTGTAGTTGTATTAAGTTGTGTGTAGTTGTATTAAGTTGTATTAAGTTGTGTGTAGTTGTATTAAGTTGTGTGTAGTTGTATTAAGTTGTATTAAGTTGTGTGTAGTTGTATTAAGTTGTGTGTAGTTGTATTAAGTTGTGTGTAGTTGTATTAAGTTGTATTAAGTTGTGTGTAGTTGTATTAAGTTGTGTGTAGTTGTATTAAGTTGTGTGTAGTTGTATTAAGTTGTATTAAGTTGTGTGTAGTTGTATTAAGTTGTGCGTAGTTGTATTAAGTTGTGTGTAGTTGTATTAAGTTGTATTAAGTTGTGTGTAGTTGTATTAAGTTGTGCGTAGTTGTATTAAGTTGTGTGTAGTTGTATTAAGTTGTGCGTAGTTGTATTAAGTTGTGTGTAGTTGTATTAAGTTGTGTGTAGTTGTATTAAGTTGTGTGTAGTTGTGTGTAGTTGTATTAAGTTGTGTGTAGTTGTATTAAGTTGTGTGTAGTTGTAATAAGTTGTGTGTAGTTGTAATAAGTTGTATTAAGTTGTGTGTAGTAATATTAAGTTGTATTAAGTTGTATTAAGTTGTGTGTAGTTGTATTAAGTTGTGTGTAGTTGTGTGTAGTTGTATTAAGTTGTGTGTAATTGTATTAAGTTGTATTAAGTTGTATTAAGTTGTGTGTAGTTGTGTGTAGTTGTATTAAGTTGTGTGTAGTTGTATTAAGTTGTGCGTAGTTGTATTAAGTTGTGCATAGTTGTATTAAGTTGTGTGTAGTTGTGTGTAGTTGTATTAAGTTGTGTGTAGTTGTATTAAGTTGTGTGTAGTTGTATTAAGTTGTATTAAGTTGTGTGTAGTTGTATTAAGTTGTGTGTAGTTGTGTGTAGTTGTATTAAGTTGTGTGTAGTTGTATTAAGTTGTGTGTAGTTGTATTAAGTTGTATTAAGTTGTGTGTAGTTGTATTAAACTATGTGTAGTTGTATTAAGTTGTGTGTAGTTGTGTGTAGTTGTATTAAGTTGTGTGTAGTTGTAATAAGTTGTATTAAGTTGTGTGTAGTTATATTAAGTTGTATTAAGTTGTGTGTAGTTGTATTAAGTTGTGTGTAGTTGTATTAAGTTGTGTGTAGTTGTGTGTAGTTGTATTAAGTTGTATTAAGTTGTGTGTAGTTGTAATAAGTTGTATTAAGTTGTGTGTAGTTGTATTAAGTTGTATTAAGTTGTGTGTAGTTGTATTAAGTTGTGTGTAGTTGTATTAAGTTGTATTAAGTTGTATTAAGTTGTATTAAGTTGTGTGTAGTTGTATTAAGTTGTGTGTAGTTGTATTAAGTTGTGTGTAGTTGTATTAAGTTGTATTAAGTTGTGTGTAGTTGTATTAAGTTGTGTGTAGTTGTGTGTAGTTGTATTAAGTTGTGTGTAGTTGTATTAAGTTGTGTGTAGTTGTATTAAGTTGTATTAAGTTGTGTGTAGTTGTATTAAGTTATGTGTAGTTGTATTAAGTTGTGTGTAGTTGTGTGTAGTTGTATTAAGTTGTGTGTAGTTGTAATAAGTTGTATTAAGTTGTGTGTAGTTGTATTAAGTTGTATTAAGTTGTGTGTAGTTGTATTAAGTTGTGTGTAGTTGTATTAAGTTGTGTGTAGTTGTGTGTAGTTGTATTAAGTTGTATTAAGTTGTGTGTAGTTGTAATAAGTTGTATTAAGTTGTGTGTAGTTGTATTAAGTTGTATTAAGTTGTGTGTAGTTGTATTAAGTTGTGTGTAGTTGTATTAAGTTGTGTGTAGTTGTAATAAGTTGTATTAAGTTGTGTGTAGTTGTATTAAGTTGTGTGTAGTTGTGTGTAGTTGTATTAAGTTGTGTGTAGTTGTATTAAGTTGTATTAAGTTGTGTGTAGTTGTATTAAGTTGTGTGTAGTTGTAATAAGTTGTATTAAGTTGTGTGTAGTTGTATTAAGTTGTGTGTAGTTGTGTGTAGTTGTATTAAGTTGTGTGTAGTTGTGTGTGGTTGTATTAAGTTGTGTGTAGTTGTATTAAGTTGTGTGTAGTTGTATTAAGTTGTATTAAGTTGTGTGTAGTTGTATTAAGTTGTATTAAGTTGTGTGTAGTTGTATTAAGTTGTGTGTAGTTGTATTAAGTTGTGTGTAGTTGTATTAAGTTGTATTAAGTTGTATTAAGTTGTGTGTAGTTGTATTAAGTTGTATTAAGTTGTGTGTAGTTGTAATAAGTTGTATTAAGTTGTGTGTAGTTGTATTAAGTTGTGTGTAGTTGTATTAAGTTGTGTGTAGTTGTGTGTGGTTGTATTAAGTTGTGTGTAGTTGTATTAAGTTGTGTGTAGTTGTATTAAGTTGTGTGTAGTTGTGTGTGGTTGTATTAAGTTGTGTGTAGTTGTATTAAGTTGTGTGTAGTTGTAATAAGTTGTGTGTAGTTGTAATAAGTTGTATTAAGTTGTGTGTAGTTATATTAAGTTGTATTAAGTTGTGTGTAGTTGTATTAAGTTGTATTAAGTTGTGTGTAGTTGTATTAAGTTGTGTGTAGTTGTGTGTAGTTGTATTAAGTTGTGTGTAGTTGTATTAAGTTGTGCGTAGTTGTATTAAGTTGTGCGTAGTTGTATTAAGTTGTGTGTAGTTGTGTGTAGTTGTATTAAGTTGTGTGTAGTTGTATTAAGTTGTGTGTAGTTGTATTAAGTTGTATTTATTAAGTTGTGTGTAGTTGTATTAAGTTGTATTAAGTTGTGTGTAGTTGTAATAAGTTGTATTAAGTTGTGTGTAGTTGTATTAAGTTGTGTGTAGTTGTATTAAGTTGTGTGTAGTTGTGTGTGGTTGTATTAAGTTGTGTGTAGTTGTATTAAGTTGTGTGTAGTTGTATTAAGTTGTATTAAGTTGTGTGTAGTTGTATTAAGTTGTGTGTAGTTGTATTAAGTTGTGTGTAGTTGTATTAAGTTGTGTGTAGTTGTATTAAGTTGTATTAAGTTGTGTGTAGTTGTATTAAGTTGTGTGTAGTTGTATTAAGTTGTATTAAGTTGTGTGTAGTTGTATTAAGTTGTATTAAGTTGTGTGTAGTTGTATTAAGTTGTGTGTAGTTGTATTAAGTTGTGCGTAGTTGTATTAAGTTGTGCGTAGTTGTATTAAGTTGTGTGTAGTTGTGTGTAGTTGTATTAAGTTGTGTGTAGTTGTATTAAGTTGTGTGTAGTTGTATTAAGTTGTATTAAGTTGTGTGTAGTTGTATTAAGTTGTGTGTAGTTGTAATAAGTTGTATTAAGTTGTGTGTAGTTGTATTAAGTTGTATTAAGTTGTGTGTAGTTGTATTAAGTTGTGTGTAGTTGTATTAAGTTGTGTGTAGTTGTGTGTAGTTGTAATAAGTTGTATTAAGTTGTGTGTAGTTGTGTGTAGTTGTATTAAGTTGTGTGTAGTTGTATTAATTTGTATTGAGTTGTGTGTAGTTGTATTAAGTTGTGTGTAGTTGTATTAAGTTGTATTAAGTTGTGTGTAGTTGTATTAAGTTGTGTGTAGTTGTAATAAGTTGTATTAAGTTGTGTGTAGTTGTATTAAGTTGTGTGTAGTTGTAATAAGTTGTATTAAGTTGTGTGTAGTTGTAATAAGTTGTATTAAGTTGTGTGTAGTTGTATTAAGTTGTGTGTAGTTGTAATAAGTTGTATTAAGTTGTGTGTAGTTGTAATAAGTTGTATTAAGTTGTGTGTAGTTGTAATAAGTTGTATTAAGTTGTGTGTAGTTGTATGTAGTTGTGTGTAGTTTGTGATCAGAAGGCTGAGAGATCCCGGGTGACTGTATCTCTCAGAGTCTGTGCTGATGATCTCAACGTTAATAAAAAACTTTAATATTCAGCATCTCAGCGCAAACTCTCAAACCCAAATAACCAATCAATCACCAAATCAGAGATCAATCACTTTATTATATATCCATACAATCAATTTACAGCATTCAAAAATAGATTTCAGACCTGATCCACAGGCTCACATCCATACCCAGTAACATACACAGCAAATACACAACAGCACTAGTTCAGAGTGGAACAGCTGATCCAGGATCAGACCGCTGCCCTGTCTGTGATGTCTTCCCTCACAGAAGCTGCTCCTGGATCAGCTGCAGCAGTGGCTTTAGTTGGTCCCAGCCTGTGTGACTGGAGGGTCAAGATTAAAGCGCCTTAAAGGGACAGTGCAGTGTTTTTCCCAGACCACTCGACCTGCTGCCTCGAGAGCTCATTCACAACTCAGACTTAGAGGCAGGAGCTCTAACGAGACCGATCTCAATATCTGAGGAACCGAAAGAGGACGTGAACAGAGTTCAGAACCTCAGAGGGGTAACGGAGCATTCGGGTACCCGTACACATCTCTAGCGCCCACTACTGTCTGTTATAAGTATAACTGGTTGCCAGTTTTGTGACCCACAATGCTTAAAACTCCCTGCAGTTCTTTTTTTTAAGTGTAAGTTGTGTCTGACATTGAAATCCGAGGAGGTGTAAGAGTTTGTGAATGGATTTCAGAACCTCTAGCGCCCACTGTTGTCTATATTAGTATAACGGGTTGCCAGTTTTGTGATCCGCAATTCATATTGATTTGAATTGATATTTATATTGATGATACTGATACTCAGGGAACTGTAAAGGGTTGTGAATAGAGTTTGGAACCTTGGAGGGGTAACGTAACCACTAGTGCCCACTGCTGTGTTATAAATATAACGGTTGTGTGCCCCCCAAGGCTTACAAATCACTTCAGGGCTGTGTTAAGTGTGCGTTCTGATTTATATTGATTCTCAAGGAACTGTAAGAGGTTGTGAACGGATATCCAGTGAACCTCGGAAAAGGAAAACCAACAGTGAACATACTGCGAAACTAACGGAGGCTGTAGGTTTAACTAGAGTCGAGACAATGGGCTGCTAATCATGTTGGATGACTCAGCAAACACATAACGTTGTCACAACGTTGTCTACTTTGCTATAACATTGTGTGGCTTATGTTGTCTTAAGGTTGTCACATCACTATGAAATAACGTTGGTTTACAGTATTATGACTACTTACTCCATGCAGATATAACGGAACGGATGAAGAGTTGTAGGAGGTTGCAACAACATACTCATAACGTTGTACATATAACGTTCTTACAACGTACTAAGGAACTACATTTCAACACTGTGTGCACTAAAACAGTACAATGTCACAGCATGACCGTGTTTGCAGGGGTGTAGCTGAGGGTCCCTTTTCAGATCACGTTCAGATGTTAATGAGGATTTTTGTCTTCTACACGAGGTGTCTTCTCAGTGGACGAACATCCCCCCTTAGCCCCCAAACCCTCACATTTCACTGAACTGAACTTATAAAAGTTAACAGAGCACTCCGGTACCCGTACACATCTCTAGCGCCCACTACTGTTTGTTATAGGTACAGTCTGAGTGGCCCAAAATACTCAAAAGACATCAAATGAAGTGGGTTTTAAGTTGACGAGCATCCAGAAATGGGTTTAAACTGTTTTAAAGACATGTTAAAGTTAATATCTGGTTGATTGCCACAGACAGTCATTTTAACAGAGCCACTATGTTCTAGATACAGCAACACAAAATAGAGATTCAACAGAAAAACTCGTAGCTAGTCCTTCAGATTACAGTCTTTGTTCCAGAGACTAGGCTGTGCTATGCAAAGCAGGCCTACACAGCAAATACAGCTCTGGGTCTTCTCTCCAGCAGCGGCTACCCAACAGATCAGGGTTTTGTTTGTACAGGCTGGTTTTAGACTCTGTGCTTGTGGACTTTGCCTCCAATTAGCGGAAAGCTCAGCGCAAAGAGCCTGGAAGCACAAAGACTGAGAACCAACGTCCTCTTCCTGCTCAGCCCTGCACGTCCGTCCTGCTTCCTCACTGCTTGTTCTCCTACAAACACTCTGTGCTGCTAATCTGACAACTTCTGCTAATCCACAGTGAGCTGAGGCTGATCTTTCTGACCCTGCGGTGAAGATAGAACACACTCCTCTTTGGTTCAACCAAGTTTAAGGGGAACCTTCGGACTGTTTTACACTTACATCCACAATAAAATGGTTAAAATGTAAACAGTCATTCAGAGCGGTTCAGTGATCCAGAGGGACATAGCTGTTCACAGTGGAGGTGAATGGAACCAGGCGTCCACCTCTAAAAGCTCCCTCACAGAGAGAGTTATTACAGTAAATGTTATAAATGCATGTCTTGTTTTATTGAAGCTTTAAGATGATTTTAGCCTAAAAAGTACATGTATGGTGCTGCAAGACAAAATAGTCCCCAAAGACTACAATAGCTATATTTGAGACCCCTGGTGACCACTGCTTAGTGCTCTATTCCTGTAACCTGGAGCATTTCTATTGGCCCATACTAATATAAACATATATTAAAAATCATATATCTCCGTTTTTGTTGATTTTATTTTTCTATATCATTTAAACACCACAGCTGCTCTTTATATACATTGTGTAAAAACTTCATGATTATTGGACCAATAGAAATTCTCCAAAGTAGCTTGGAAAACATTCTGGTTCCATTGACTTACATTAAAGTCAAGTTTTTGGTCTCTCCTGTAAAGTTGTCATTGTGGAGAGACTTGTTCTCTGGGCAGTGGTGATATCTCGAGCTACACCACCTCTTCCAATGCTAATGTGTAATTTATGTTTGATAATATCAAAAAAATCTATTTTAATACAATCAAATTGCCATCAGGGCTACACGTGGCTACAAGCTACTCCTGTAATATGAGTGTTTCTTCTCTCTGGGCTGGTTCAGGTTCAGTAACACTCGTCTCACTGTTTAGAAGCGTTTCACTCTGTCCGCAGCACATAATGCCATCTGTGGATCAGTATCTGTTAGAAATATATTAGAGAATAAACAGCTTCACTGCTGCTAAACCTGACCGACGCAGTGCAAGTCCGACTGATGTTCAGTTCACATATAACCCAATGAAGCAACATCACTGAACAAATAAACCTCAAAGCCAAAAGAATAAAAACTAACCCGTCCACCCTTCTATACGCTCAGCACCAAAAACAATGTTTTTCCCAACATCATCTCCACACAGACTATGAACCTCTAACGTGTTGTACTTGGTGCTGGTACAATCAGAACACACATTCAGTCAGCTAACACGTGTGGTCAGCGCCATGCCAACTGCTGGGGTAAACGTTTTCATTACTTGTTAGCTACATTAGCTACATAGCTACCTCATTGATCAGTTACTCTCAGCAGGTTAGAGAACCAACTATTGCTTTAAACCTCAAACCAATTTAAAGCACTCCATGTACTGCAGCCTGAACTCTGGGCTAACACATACATTCAACTGATGCTGGCTGTGACCAGCATTCATCTCCGTTACACAGCTATCAGCTAACTATTACCCTAAACTGAACGTGATGATCCATTAATCCAGCATGTAGCGTAAATACAGACCCACTTATTACGACTGCGCAGCAAAGCTAACTGCCCGATAACAGATTCAGCAGGAAAACAAAGATATATTTATTATTAGCATAAGTCATATATATATATATATATATATGATTTAGGTGTACCTCAAGGATATTCAATGTTTCAAAGCCTGAATTCACTGTCCTGTACTGACTGGACAGTGGACAGAGATAGCCAGTGTGCTAACTCTTGCTCAGCTTAAGATAGAATAGTTAGCATTGAGCTACTTGTTGATCTGTTAATCTAGCACTGTAATGTGGTCCCACCACCAAAGTCTCTTTCCTAGAAGACCTCTGTGTTTTAGTTAGTGGTTCTGTGACCCAAAATGCGTTTTTTTCTTTAGTAAAAGAGGTTAGCGCTGTTAGCGCTTAACATTAGCAAAGAATCAATCCTTCAGCTCAGCTTCCAAAATCATAAACACAAACAACAAAAACAGTTTGGCTTCGTTCAGAAACCGCAGACCCAGCAGGACTTTGTTCCTTTTCTTAAAGAACTGTTATAATCAATACATATAAATCATCAATAATACGCTATCATCAATACCAAAACAAACACAGCAACAGACAAGTGATTCAGTGGGTTCATATTTGACTGGCTTGACCAATCATAGCAAAACCCAGAAACAGGAGAAAATCATCATAATCATCATTATCATCATCATCTTCAAAAAGCTACAGCAAACAGGCAAAATCAATCAATCAATCAATCAATCAATCAACTCTGGAAAAAATTCCCCCCAAAAAACACCTAGTCAATCTAATGAGAAACTGTAGAACTGTAAGTGAAGATATTGTGATATAAACTGGGTCTAGAATTTCTTATTAGGTTGAATGTTTAACTCTAAATGTAGGTATTGTATATAAACTGAGTTACAGTTTCTTATTAGGTTGAATGTTTAACTCTAAATGTAGGTATTGTATATAAACTGAGTTACAGTTTCTCATTAGGTTGAATGTATAACTCTAAATGTAGGTATTGTATATAAACTGAGTTACAGTTTCTCAGTAGGTTGAATGTATAACTCTAAATGTAGGTATTGTATATAAACTGAGTTACAGTTTCTCAGTAGGTTGAATGTATAACTCTAAATGTAGGTATTGTATATAAACTGAGTTACAGTTTCTCATTAGGTTGAATGTATAACTCTAAATGTAGGTATTGTATATAAACTGAGTTACAGTTTCTCATTAGGTTGATTGTATAACTCTAAATGTAGGTATTGTATATAAACTGAGTTACAGTTTCTCATTAGGTTGATTGTATAACTCTAAATGTAGGTATTATATATAAACTGAGTTACAGTTTCTCATTAGGTTGATTGTATAACTCTAAATGTAGGTATTATATATAAACTGAGTTACAGTTTCTCATTAGGTTGATTGTATAACTCTAAATGTAGGCACAACAAACACAAGAAAAAGCTTCATGAAAAACAAACAGAGCACAGCAAAGTCAATAAGACACTATAGACCATAAGCGCCCTCTAGTGTTTCTTTTAAGAACTGATACATATAATTACAATTATATATATAAAATTCATCCAAAGGCACTAAACTAATCAGCCTGAGAGAGAAAAAAGTGATAACAGCACAGGTCCCCCGTATATTATACAGCCCTAATATATGTGACTATACAGATGTGCATATATGAACAACAGACTTTAACTACAATGCATTTGTATGCTTTACAGCTTAGAAGGCATTTTTTTCCAGCACAGGTTTGTTCAATAAAAAAAATAATTACTGGAATCAAGGTCACCCAGTAAAGTGCTTCTGTGTTTTTATATATTAGAAATATATTTATAGCATTTGTTTTCCCATTGATTCATCTTTAATTTCCCCAAAATAAATATATTTCTAAACACATCTAATACGTTAAACTGGTTCTAATTGTCTGTGTTTTTCTTCTTTGGTGCTGAAGTTTATGATCGTCATGTTTAGATCATGCAGCATTTGGTAAAAGGCACATTGCGCAGGAGTACGTTATAATAACGTTCCTCCCCACAAAATAACAGCATTCCGACTCTTCCGAACTTTAAAGCAACCACCAAATTGGTGGATTACTGGATTGCAGTCAGGAGCAGCTTTACTATAAACAGAAACCATGAATAGTGTAAATATGAACGTTTTAGTGGGAATATTGTTATTTTTTAAATCATCACCGTAGCGTAGCTTCCCACTTGAGATTTTAAAGCGATTCCCTGTATCCCAAACATGGATATAAAGAAAATGAAGGAAATTGTGTTAGCGCAGCAAAAAAAAAAAAAAAAAAAAACAGCTTAAATTTTTTTTCGTTTCCAAAATTAAAGCTGATATTATATTACTTACATTTCAAGTATGTGATGCTAAACAGTGGGGTATAAGATTCCATTGCTTGTTAGCTACATTAGCCTCGTAGCTTCTCTGCTAGAACTAAAGAAGCAAACTTCAAATCCCAAACGTTTCATTTTGATCGACTACGTTTGGGATAAACAGGACGAACCGTATATACGTTTTTAGTGAAACTGTCGCTTTAATATGCTAATTTAATGCGCTAATACTAATTACTTAATCTCGTCACTGAACCTCAGCCTATGAAACGCTTCCTTCACAGACTCCTCCCTGTCTCGTGAGATGGCCATGCCCTCTGCTCCGCCCACTCCCAGCACACTGCTTTCGGGCACATCGTCTTTTATCTTGCGCTTGGTGAGCACCACAGGCCCCGCCCCTTCAAGCCCGGCTACGTTCATCCGCGTACCATCGGCGCCGCTCAGGACGAGGTAGCAGGCATGACGGCCGCGCTCCAACAGAACCGCTAAAAATACAAAAAATAACTTAAGAAAAATACCAAAATGACATTTATTCTATTATGATGGTAGTAACAGTCACATCTCATAATTCAATTTGATTAAGATTTTTTAGAAGATGATTCCATAATTAAATGAAAATATCCAATTCAAAGCAATTCAAATTTAGTAACATTCAGAATTATTTCTGAAAAAATGCACTGAATACAGAAAACATGAGAAACTATGTGGACAGTAATCATTACAAACTACACAAACTCTTGTTTAGCCATAAAGGTATTTAAAAATATTCACAGATTTAGTGCATGCTTTTATTAAAAATACACACAGTTATAGAATATATTATATAATATACAATGTCAGACAGTTACAGTGATTAAATCACAGGTAAAAGGTGTTATTAGCCACAGAGTGAAGCACCGAGTACAAAAAAAACTCATGTTTGATGAAAGCCTTTAGTGTTACCTATAGTGTTAGCATTAGCTCGATTAGCTCCTCTACATGTGGTAAAATCACAGTAATGTATAGTTGGTAAATGCTAGTGTTAACTTTCGCTCATTATCTGTAGTAATATTACATTAACAGTGTTTTGGCTTTTAGTAATATATTAATTTATTAGCTCATTAGCTCTTCTCTGTGTGCTAAAATCAGCGTGGCACAGTCTTTTCTTTAGTTTTAGTGTTAGCATTTGCTTTTTAGCTTATTACCTGTGGTAAAATGACACTAACACAAGTTTTTCTTGTTATCTATAATATTAATATCATCTCATTAGCCTATTACCTGTGGTAACATGATGGTGAAGCACAGCCCTTAGGTTAGCTGTACGGTTAGCATTATCTTTTTGGCTCATTACCTGAGGTAAACTCACAGTAACACACAGTGTTTTTGTTATTTTTAGTATTAATATTAGCTCAGTATCCCATTACCTGTGGTAAACTCACAGTAGCACACAGTGTTTTTTGTTACCTTTAGTATTGATATTAGCTTATTAGCTCCTCTACCTGTGGTAAACTTACTGTAAAACACAGTTTTTTGTTATCTTCAGTCTTAATATTAGCTCATTAGCCCATTACCTGTGGTAAACTCTCAGTAACCCACAGTTTTTTTGTTATCATTACTATTAATATTAGCCCACTGACTCATTAGCTGTGGTAAAATTACAGCACAAACCAACCTTTTGATTATAGAAATGGTTAAAGAGTTGTTAAGTGGGTCTAAATATTAGTTAAGGCTACTATAACTAGCTAATGCTAAAGCTCCAGCCTAAAGACTTGCAGTGAGTACTGTACGTAAGTTGGATTGTTGGCTTGTAATAAAAAAAATCTAAGTAAGTTTGGCTTCCAATATTTAAAATATCAGCTGAATAAATAAACTATGTTCTACCTTTAAACGACACGATGTGCTGAGTGGGATTCTTTCTCTCCAGCAGGATCTGAGGGTGATGAGGGTGTAACAGGTATGAAGAATGTTCCTGAACAGCAGAGCTCTACAAACACAAAAACACAAACATTTTATTTTAACTCCTCTACACAATAATCAGTTAATACACAGTCACCCTGGAATTTCACTCACTGGCCATTTTATTGTAAACACTCACACAAGGGTATGAAAGTACAAGGTGGGTGTTTCCAATAAACTGACCGGCGTGCAAGTACAAGGCAGTGTCAGGTCAGTACTCACCGTCTCGTTGCCATGAGTGAGTCTCTCTCCCCACATCATGAACACAGAGTAGGAGTACAGGGTGAGAACTGAGGCAGGTCTGGGATTCTGAGACCAAAATAGTAAAGTCGCGTTCCACAACACACGACCCGTCTTACCGTCCAGGATCACCACCTACATCACAAACACACAACTAATTACACACAAAGAGGAAACCATCCTAAATCTTAACACTATACACAACAGCCTTTCAGCACCATAGCAGCCACCTGGGATATCAAGATACCAGAAATGGTCCATCAACAACCTAGCAACCAGCCGGAATACCACACAAACAAACTGACCTCCTGAATGACCAGCGGACCAATAGTGCAGTACTCACTCTCTTAGTTGTGCTTCCCAGGTCCTCCTCGAGCACAACATCAGGAACACCATCTGCATTGTAGTGACCAAAAGATGGAGTACTGTAACACACACACACACACACACACACACACACACACACACACACACACAAATATTATTAGGACAGTCCTTCAGACCACAAACAGCTCTTTAGATCTTACCAATCGGATCTTAGAATTTTCGACCAATCAGTGCCCAGCTACTGACCAATCAGAGCCTCGTTTCTTAGTCAGGAACTCTGAGCTGTACCTGAGCAGTGTGCTGATGTTTGCTGTCCAGCTGGTGCTGAGGGTCTGTGTGTTGAGCAGGGTCACAGTGGAGGGTGTGTAGAGCAGCAGTGAAGGGGAGGAGCCTCCTGAGCCTTTAACCAATAAGACCTTCTGGAGAGACTCTGACCTACAGAGAGACAGAGAGAGGGACAGTCAGGAACAGAGCTCCATCTCGTCCCAGTCAGGAACAGAGCTCCATCTCGTCCCAGTCGGGAACAGAGCTCCATCTCGTCCCAGTCGGGAACAGAGCTCCATCTCGTCTCAGTCAGGAACAGAGCTCCATCTCGTCTCAGTCGGGAACAGAGCTCCATCTCGTCTCAGTCGGGAACAGAGCTCCATCTCGTCCCAGTCGGGAACAGAGCTCCATCTCGTCTCAGTCGGGAACAGAGCTCCATCTCGTCTCAGTCAGGAACAGAGCTCCATCTCGTCTCAGTCGGGAACAGAGCTCCATCTCGTCCCAGTCGGGAACAGAGCTCCATCTCGTCTCAGTCGGGAACAGAGCTCCATCTCGTCCTTAGGCATCTGGAGGTTGCTGTAGACTTCTATGTGTCTGTATTTGGCTGTGTAAGCGTCTGTATGTGTCTGTAAGCGTCTGTATGTGTCTGTAAGCGTCTGTACGTATCTGAACGTGTCTGTAAGCGTCCGTATGTATCTGAACGTGTCTGTAAGCGTCTGTATGTATCTGAGCGCGTCTGTAAGCGTGTGTACGTATCTGAGCGCGTCTGTAAGCGTGTGTACGTATCTGAATGCGTCTGTAAGCGTCTGTATTTGTCTGTAAGCGTCTGTACGTATCTGAACGCGTTTGTATGTATCTGAACGGGTCTGTAAGCATCTGTACGTATCTGAACGTGTCTGTAAGCGTCTGTATGTATCTAAGCGCGTATGTACGTGTCTGTAAGCGTCTGTACGTATCTGAACGTGTCTGTAAGCGTTTGTATGTATCTGAGCGCGTATGTACGTGTCTGTAAGCGTCTGTATGTATCTGAACGTGTCTGTAAGCGTCTGTATGTATCTGAACATGTCTGTAAGCGTCTGTATGTGTCTGAACGTGTCTGTACGTATCTGAACGTGTCTGTAAGCGTCAGTATGTATCTGAACGTGTCTGTACGTATCTGAACGTGTCTGTAAGCGTCTGTATGTATCTGAACGTGTCTGTACGTATCTGAACGCGTCTGTATGTGTCTGTAAGCGTCTGTATGTATCTGAACGTGTCTGTAAGCATCTGTATGTGTCTGAACGTGTCTGTAAGCGTTTGTATGTGTCTGTAAGCGTCTATGTGTCTGTATGTGTCTGAACGTGTCTGTACGTATCTGAACGTGTCTGTAAGCGTCTGTATGTATCTGAACGTGTCTGTAAGCGTCTGTATGTATCTGAACGTGTCTGTACGTATCTGAACGCGTCTGTATGTGTCTGTAAGCGTCTGTATGTATCTGAACGTGTCTGTAAGCATCGGTATGTATCTGAACGTGTCTGTACGGGTCTGTAAGCATCTGTATGTGTCTGTAAGCGTCTGTATGTGTCTGTAAGCGTCTGTATGTGTCTGTAAGCGTCTGTACGTATCTGAACGTGTCTGTAAGCATCTGTATGTGTCTGAACGTGTCTGTAAGCGTTTGTATGTGTCTGTAAGCGTCTATGTGTCTGAACGGGTCTGTAAGCGTCTGTATGTGTCTGTAAGCGTCTGTATGTATCTGAACGTGTCTGTAAGCGTCTGTATGTATCTGAACGTGTCTGTAAGCGTCTGTATGTATCTGAACGTGTCTGTAAGCGTTTGTATGTGTCTGTAAGCGTCTATGTGTCTGAACGTGTCTGTAAGCGTCTGTATGTATCTGAACGTGTCTGTACGGGTCTGTAAGCGTCTGTATGTGTCTGTAAGCGTCTGTATGTGTCTGAACGTGTCTGTAAGCGTCTGTATGTGTCTGTAAGCGTCTGTATGTATCTGAACGTGTCTGTAAGCGTCTGTATGTGTCTGTAAGCGTCTGTATGTATCTGAACGTGTCTGTAAGCGTCTGTATGTATCTGAACGTGTCTGTAAGCGTCTGTATGTATCTGAACGTGTCTGTAAGCGTCTGTATGTATCTGAACGTGTCTGTATGTGTCTGTATGTGTCTGTAAACGTCTGTATGTGTCTGTAAGCGTCTGTATGTGTCTGTAAGCATCTGTATGTGTCTGTATGTGTCTGTATGTGTCTGTATGTGTCTGTATGTGTCTGTAAGCGTCTGTAAGCGTCTGTATGTATGAACTGTATATTTTACTGGTGAAGTGGGATCAGTCCTTCCTGCGTGGCTCTTTTTTCCCAGCTCTTTTCTCTCTTCAGGTAAGACTCCAGACGAGCCTGAGCCTTTTCAGCCAAACGCCACAAACCCACCGCATACAGACCTGTGTCTGAGACGGAGAGAGAAATATTAGAGATCAATAAAACCAGGATAAGAGGTGTGTATACATTTGTGTGCCATCATCCTATAAATGACAAAACATACACATGTTTGTATTTTAATATTTATATATGGTTTTTAATAATATATATTTATTATGTTTTTGTGTGGGGAGGAGAGAGAAAAGCACATATCTGTTTTACAGGTGACTGACTGCGGTCAGTATGCTGTGGAGGCGGTCGGCAGGTGTCCGTGTGTGTTTACCTGTGTGTAACAGCAGGTACTGAGCTCCGCTGTCTGTGGTGAACTGCAGATGCGCCCGAGTCTCTCCTGAATCCACATCCACCTTCGAACCAATCATCTGACCTGATTTACCTGAGAAAATAACCATCTCAGTCTGGAGAGAAAGAGAGAGGATAAGTTAGGGTGTTTGCTGGTGTCTGTAGGTGTCTGTAGGTGTCTGTAGACGTCTGTAGGTGTGTAGGTTTCTGTAGACGTCTGTAGGCGCCTGTAGGCATGTGTAGATGTCTGTAGGCGTCTGTATGTGTCTGTAGGCGTGTGTATGTGTCTGTAGGCGTGTGTGTAGGCGTCTGTATGTGTCTGTAGGCGTGTGTAGACGTCTGTATGTGTCTGTAGGCGTGTGTAGACGTCTGTATGTGTCTGTAGGCGTCTGTATGTGTCTGTAGGCGTGTGTAGGCGTCTGTATGTGTCTGTAGGCGTCTGTATGTGTCTGTAGGCGTCTGTTTGTGTCTGTAGGCGTGTGTAGGCGTCTGTATGTGTCTGTAGGCGTCTGTATGTGTCTGTAGGCGTATGTGTAGGCGTCTGTATGTGTCTGTAGGCGTGTGTAGGCGTCTGTATGTGTCTGTAGGCGTCTGTATGTGTCTGTAGGCGTCTGTATGTGTCTGTAGGCGTGTGTGTAGGCGTGTGTAGACGTCTGTATGTGTCTGTAGGCGTGTGTAGACGTCTGTATGTGTCTGTAGGCATGTGTGTAGGCGTCTGTAGGCGTGTGTAGGCGTCTGTATGTGTCTGTAGGCGTGTGTAGGCGTCTGTGTCTGTAGGCGTCTGTATGTGTCTGTAGGCGTGTGTAGGCGTCTGTATGTGTCTGTAGGCGTGTGTAGGCGTCTGTATGTGTCTGTAGGCGTGTGTAGGCGTCTGTATGTGTCTGTAGGCGTGTGTATGTATCTGTAGGCGTGTGTAGGCGTCTGTATGTGTCTGTAGGCGTGTGTGTAGGCGTCTGTATGTGTCTGTAGGCGTCTGTATGTGTCTGTAGGCGTGTGTGTAGGCGTCTGTATGTGTCTGTAGGCGTGTGTGTAGATGTCTGTAGGCGTCTGTACTTGTCTGTAGGCCTGTGTAGGCGTGTGTAGGCGTCTGTATGTGTCTGTAGGCGTGTGTGTAGATGTCTGTAGGCGTCTGTACTTGTCTGTAGGCCTGTGTAGGTGTGTGCAGGCGTCTGTATGTGTCTGTAGGCGTGTGTGTAGATGTCTGTAGGCGTCTGTACTTGTCTGTAGGCCTGTGTAGGTGTGTGCAGGCGTCTGTATGTGTCTGTAGGCGTGTGTGTAGATGTCTGTAGGCGTCTGTACTTGTCTGTAGGCCTGTGTAGGTGTGTGCAGGCGTCTGTATGTGTCTGTAGGCGTGTGTGTAGATGTCTGTAGGCGTCTGTACTTGTCTGTAGGCCTGTGTAGGTGTGTGCAGATGTGGACTGGTTTCTCCAGTAAGTGGACCAATAGAGTAATCAACTGCTTTGCTTTCAGGCTGAACATGGTTAACGTTTCTGTGGTTTTCTGTAAGTGTGTATTCAGTGTGTGTTCAGGTGGTGATGATGTACCGGTATGGGTGGCGAGCGGTTATATGACAACACAGCGATGTCATAGATTCCATCTTTATCCAGATCAGGCATGATGATCACCGGGAGGTTTCCATCAATAACCGGCGAACGCTGACGCTGCCACACCGTCTTACCTAAACACACACAGACCGACACGGTAACACAAAACCACAAAGTACAGCTATTCGTTTTTTAAACAAGAAAATAAACGAAAAACGTATAAATGCTCCAGCCTGTCCGTCAGCTGATCACTGGTTACGTGAGACCACCTGTACCTGTGTGCATGTTGATGGCTGTGAAGTTGTCAGCATGAGCCACCAGACAGGTTTTTTCTTTAGTTCCGACTCCGCCCACTCCGCACTCCACCCAATCGAACTCCGCAGCCAAAGGCCGCTCCCACAGCGTCTCTCCGTCGGTCCCGTCCACGGCCAGCAGGAACAGGCAGGGGGACGACAGACCTGATAAAAACCCACCATACAGGAATACAGCAAATCCCAATCAGACAGTACTGATCGAGCACACGCAGCGAGGTACTGTTACTGTTCAGTTCCACTCAGACTCACAGCACAGACACAAATACAACCATCAACCTGAACATTCACATTAAACCACACAGCAGATCCACACTAACCAGAGAATCAAACACCAGACAAACTATACGACCGGCGTGTGACTGACCTTCATCAGAGCAGGTGTGGTTCACGCTGCCATCCGAGCTCTTATAGAGGAAAATCACATCCTGCACTCTGTCTCTGTTAACATCACCCATAGCCAGGAAATCATACGTAGCTGAGAGAGAGAGAGAGAGAGAGAGAGAGAGAGAGAGAGAGAGAGAGAGAGAGAGAGAGAGAGAGAGAGAGAGAAAGAAAGACACAGAGAGAGAGAGAGACAGAGAGAGAAAGAAAGACAGAGAGAGAGAGAGAGAAAGACAGAGAGAGAGAGAGAGAAAGAGAGAGAGAGAGAGAGAAAGAGAGAAAGAAAGACAGAGAGAGAGAGAGAGAGAGAGAGAGAGACAGAGAGACAGAGAGAGAGAGACAGAGAGACAGAGAGACAGAGAGAGAGAGAGAGACAGAGAGAGAGAGAGAGAGACACAGAGAGAGAGAGACAGAGAGAGAGACAGAGAAAGAGACAGAGAGAGAGAGATAGACAGAGAGAGATAGACAGAGAGAGAGAGACAGAGAGAGAGAGAGAGAAAGAGAGAGAGAGATAGACAGAGAGAGAGAGAGATAGACAGAGAGAGAGAGAGAGAGAGAGAGAGACAGAGAGAGATAGACAGAGAGAGAGAGAGAGACAGAGAGAGAGAGAGACAGAGAGAGAGAGACAGAGAAAGAGACAGAGAGAGAGACAGAGAGAGAGATAGACAGAGAGAGAGAGAGAGAGACAGAGATAGAGATAGAGAGAGAGAGAGAGAGAGAGAGAGAGAGAGAGATAGACAGAGAGAGAGAGAGAGAGACAGAGAGAGAGAGAGAGACAGAGAGAGAGAGATAGACAGAGAGAGAGAGAGAAAGAGAGAGAGAGAGAGAGAGACAGAGAGAGAGAGACAGAGAGACAGAGACAGAGAGAGACAGAGAGAGAGACAGAGAGAGATAGAGACAGAGAGACAGAGAGAGAGATATTATTATATTATTGTGTGGACCTGCAAGTCTGAGCAGGTTTATTTACAGTAAAACAGTATCAGTGTTGTGGTTGCAAGTAAACAATAATTTAATGAACTCTGTAACTGACATTCCACTGACAAATAACTAACCAATAACTAACCAATAACTGACCAATAACTAACCAATAACTAACCAATAACTGTCACCATATTTCTCTCCACTCCATATAAACTGGGCGGTCTTGGGTAACGCCTCTGTAATCATTATATTATATAACGCACGACCCTTCAAACAAACGCACGACCCTTCAAACAAACACACAACCATCCAAACAAACGCACGACCCTTCAAACAAACACACGACCCTTCAAACAAACACACAACCATCCAAACAAACGCACGACCCTTCAAACAAACGCACGACCCTTCAAACAAACGCACGACCCTTCAAACAAACGCACGACCCTTCAAACAAACACACAACCATCCAAACAAACGCACGACCCTTCAAACAAACGCACGACCCTTCAAACAAACGCACGACCCTTCAAACAAACGCACAACCATCCAAACAAACACACCACCCTTCAAACAAACACACGACCCTTCAAACAAACACACGACCCTTCAAACAAACACACGACCATCCAAACAAACACACGACCCTTCAAACAAACGCACAACCCTTCAAACAAACGCACAACCCTTCAAACAAACGCACAACCCTTCAAACAAACGCACAACCCTTCAAACAAACACACGACCCTTCAAACAAACGCACAACCATCCAAACAAACGCACGACCCTTCAAACAAACACACAACCATCCAAACAAACGCACGACCCTTCAAACAAACGCACGACCCTTCAAACAAACGCACGACCCTTCAAACAAACACACGACCCTTCAAACAAACACACCACCCTTCAAACAAACACACAACCATCCAAACAAACACACGACCCTTCAAACAAACGCACGACCCTTCAAACAAACACACGACCCTTCAAACAAACACACACCCATTCAAACAAACGCACGACCCTTCAAACAAACACACGACCCTTCAAACAAACGCACACGACCCTTCAAACAAACGCACACCCATCCAAACAAACGCACGACCCTTCAAACAAACGCACGACCCTTCAAACAAACGCACGACCCTTCAAACAAACGCACGACCCTTCAAACAAACGCACGACCCTTCAAACAAACGCACGACCCTTCAAACAAACGCACAACCATCCAAACAAACGCACGACCCTTCAAACAAACACACGACCCTTCAAACAAACACACAACCATCCAAACAAACGCACAACCATCCAAACAAACGCACCACCCTTCAAACAAACGCACCACCCTTCAAACAAACGCACAACCCTTCAAACAAACGCACGACCCTTCAAACAAACGCACAACCCTTCAAACAAACGCACCACCCTTCAAACAAACACACGACCCTTCAAACAAACGCACAACCCTCTAAACAAACGCACGACCCTTCAAACAAACACACGACCCTTCAAACAAACACACAACCATCCAAACAAACGCACGACCCTTCAAACAAACACACGACCCTTCAAACAAACGCACGACCCTTCAAACAAACGCACGACCCTTCAAACAAACGCACGACCCTTCAAACAAACGCACGACCCTTCAAACAAACGCACGACCCTTCAAACAAACGCACAACCATCCAAACAAACACACGACCCTTCAAACAAACACACGACCCTTCAAACAAACACACGACCCTTCAAACAAATACACAACCATTCAAACAAACGCACGACCCTTTGAACAAACGCACACCCATCCAAACAAACGCACCACCCTTCAAACAAACGCACCACCCTTCAAACAAACACACAACCCTTCAAACAAACACACAACCATCCAAACAAACACACAACCCTCCAAACAAACACACGACCCTTCAAACAAACACACGACCCTTCAAACAAATACACAACCATTCAAACAAACGCACGACCCTTTGAACAAACGCACACCCATCCAAACAAACGCACCACCCTTCAAACAAACACAGGACCCTTCAAACAAACACACAACCCTTCAAACAAACACACAACCATCCAAACAAACACACGACCCTTCAAACAAACACACGACCCTTCAAACAAACGCACCACCCTTCAAACAAACACACGACCCTTCAAACAAACACACGACCCTTCAAACAAACACACGACCCTTCAAACAAACGCACCACCCTTCAAACAAACACACAACCCTCCAAACAAACACACAACCCTCCAAACAAACGCACCACCCTTCAAACAAACACACGACCCTTCAAACAAACGCACCACCCTTCAAACAAACACAACCCTCTAAACAAACGCACGACCCTTCAAACAAACACACGACCCTTCAAACAAACACACAACCATCCAAACAAACGCACGACCCTTCAAACAAACACACGACCCTTCAAACAAACGCACGACCCTTCAAACAAACGCACGACCCTTCAAACAAACGCACGACCCTTCAAACAAACGCACGACCCTTCAAACAAACGCACGACCCTTCAAACAAACGCACGACCCTTCAAACAAACGCACGACCCTTCAAACAAACGCACGACCCTTCAAACAAACACACGACCCTTCAAACAAACGCACGATCCTTCAAACAAACGCACGACCCTTCAAACAAACGCACGACCCTTCAAACAAACGCACGACCCTTCAAACAAACGCACGACCCTTCAAACAAACACACGACCCTTCAAACAAACACACGACCCTTCAAACAAACACACGACCCTTCAAACAAACACACGACCCTTCAAACAAACACACGACCCTTCAAACAAACACAGGACCCTTCAAACAAACACACGACCCTTCAAACAAACACAGGACCCTTCAAACAAACACACCACCCTTCAAACAAATGCGACTCCTGAAAGTGTATCTGAGAGGACATCTGTTTTCACACCTGTACAGGAACAATCTGAGAAATTATTTTATTAATATGAGCCAAATTCATAAAAGATATTAAACTTCTGTTAGTACCGACATTTCAAACAGTGGTATATCTGAGTAACCCAGGGTCTGCTGCCCACCACAACATACAACATGTGTGTCTGTCTCATGTAAATACTTTGTAATTGAGCAAAATACCAAAAGTACACAACCCTTTAAACCCTGCGGGGTAATGTAAGTGTTTTGAAGCTGCTATGGTGGTCCGTGTCCGTGGGGCGTTACCTGCGTTGGGCAGGCTCCGGTTCCAGGTGCGCATGTACTGCGGGCGGACGGGGCAGGGCAGGATGAAGGAGAAGGCGAAGACGACGGTGAGGCAGACGAAGAGAGACAGGAGGAAGGCCGCCGTCCGCCAGCCGGAGAGTTTGTTCACACGCAGCTTCCCGCAGCCCACCGTGCGCCCCTTACGGACACCATCCACCTGATCACCTTTCAGAGGCTCCGCCTCAATCGGCCGCTCCACCGGGTCCAACATCTGCTCAGACACAGCGAGAGAAGAGAGGCGGTCGGTCTCGGACAGAGCTGGAGGCAGTTCAGAGGCAGAAACAGCTTTTAAACCTGGAAACGTTCTGATACGATAATCTCTCACTGCTCCATCACAGCCCCACTCTCAGCCCCAGCAACGGCTAAAGGGGAAGTCCACTAACTTTTCTAAATTTCCCTAAGACGCAGTCGCTGGAGTTGTCAGAGCGGGATTGCTGTGAAACCGCTGATGGTGCAGACTCATTTGCCCCCCCCCCCCACACAGACTTTACGTGGGTGGGCCGCCTAGATGTAATAACGCCAACCAAAGAATATCTGGCAACCCAAAACAAGGCCAGGATGGATATTTATAAGCACAGAGCAGATAAAGCTGTTCTCCTTATTCAGTAATTGTTCTCTGACTTTGGCAGAACTTTCAAATTTGGTGAAATACGGCGGCAACTCAGCTACAAGATACCAGTCGCTGTCCAAAGAAAAACATGCATCTCCATTTTTTTGGTAATTTTTAATTTTCTACATTTTTTGAGCTGGACAGCTGCACTTTACCTCGTGTGAAGGTTTCAGGATGAATGGACTTAGAAATAATTCTGGTTCCATTGACTTACATTGAAAATGTTTTAAGTTACTATTTTGGAGATACTCGTGTATGTATATATTAGGGCTGTGTTGCAAGAACCTGACGTATTGTGATACAGCGGTCACGATTCAATATATCATGATACACTGCGAGTGATAAACTGTGATTTTTAAAATCCTACTATTAAAACACACCACTGTATGAACAGGTTTGACAATGTTTACAATAGCACTGCGTCCTTGTGCTGCTTGTTAATGTTGGAGTGGAGCTGAAAATGGATTACAACACTGCCATCTAGTGGTCAGAGGTTTAAACACAACACACAAGGATTCACTGTCTGCCAGAATCTGAGAATCGATACAGTACCACTAAACATAATATCCTGATATTCAATATTCTACATTTTCTTACACCCCTGCTACTCTGACTGAGTATTCGGACATACTAGCCGCGCTCTCACACTGATTTCACTACTGAGCCCACCTCAGCTCAGGCGTACAAACACTGATGTGTTTTCTTTGTTTGCCAGTTGTTGCCGCCGGACTCAACTGAGGATTTAATTGGTGCTTTGCAGTGCCGTAATCTGTAATAATAGAATTTAACCCTTTACTGCCAACATTCGCTCTCAAGGTTGATTTTATAGTTCTCAGTATTTCTCAATGGCAACAAGCACTTATAAGACTTATGAGGCGACCTCCCTCAGTTTGGGATACAGCCACCATAACAAATTCTTTACAACTAACCTGAATTTAGGATTAAGTACCATTAATAGCTGGCCAACCAATCAGGGACAACCTTCTTGTTGTTTCTTGGGAAATCTTTGGCTGAAGTCTCGTGCAATGGATCACATTTCGGCTGAGAAACACAAACATAGTCTAATCTATATAGAATCTTATATATATATATATATATATATATATATATATATATATATATATATATATATATATATATATAAACCAAAACTGTTAATTCCTGTATGGAGTTTTCACACCATCACTACCTCTGTGAACAGTTCCGACTCACAAAGTCAGCCCAGTCTATGATCATACTCATCTAACTAAATTTTGAAAATTTTATGAAAGACCCCTTCATACTTATATTAAGATAACTCAATTAATCGCCTGCATAATCGTTCCTGGACTGCAGACCCCTACTGCTGAGACGGACACATATCTCCTGACTCATGCGGCCTCACTGTGACCCCCGGTGGTCCCTGGTGGGCTCCAGAGGCTTCCAGAGTCAAGTCCAGAGCCCGCAGGCGCCTGTCGGAAACGTTCTAGGAGGAAAACACACAGCCGGGGACACAAAGCAGCCGGGGCGGGGCGGAACGGCATGCAGAAGCTTGGCAGGCAGTTTACTGCGAGAACCCTCCGGCCAAAACAAGGCACACTGAACAACAACAGCAATACGGGGGCCAAGAAAATCTGCCGACTGGGGTCCTTTATACAGCCTCATACACTTATCATCAATTATAATAATCATATTAACACAGACAAATATTTTAATATAATAAGGAAAGGAGCACTGCTTTGTATATGTGTATAAGATTAACTATCATATAAGGGGAGGATATTATGGGTTAGTAGTTCTACTTGTAGTATCAGCCCTTGAAGCACTTCAGCACTAATACAGCAACAAGAAAATAAATAAAATATAGATTATTAAATATTTATAATTAACTACGGAGGCATGGATATGTGCCGTGACTCATTATCGACCGCATTAGCTACTAAATTAAATAATAGTTGCTGTACGTTCAAGTTAAAGGACCATTTTTCGAATTTTCAGTTCCACCTTAAATGGTGCTGCAGTTACATTAGAACTGAAAATTCGAACTTCAGCGCTGAGTTTGTGCTTATTTCTCACTTTTCCGCCGATTAAACTTTAATTTTTAATACACAACTACAACTTTAAACAACTTTAAACACCATTAATTCTTACCGCGCTGTGTTTTTTGGTGTATTTCCAGCTTAAAAGATCCCGAAGAGATGAAAACTCCCCGTCGCTTCGCACTTCCACATATAAACACAGCGTAACCGTTAGCTTAGCAACCCCGGCTAACGAGGACGGCGCGCCCAGCAGGACAAAAAAGGCGTTTCTGTTTTAACAACGAACATTAGTTTTATTTTATTTTCAAATTGATTTGTTTCCAAATCTGAAGCATCTTAAAAAAGAAAAGTGGACGGCCCTTTTTTGCTGGCGTGCCTTTAAGGCAGTTGATATGTAAATGAGCTCTGTTGTGATTGGTTGTCATGTGTTGGGCATCATGTCTTGTATACTGGGCTATATATATGTGAATTAAAGAAGATAAACAAAGGCAACATATATGGCAGCATATATATATATATATATATATATATATATATATATATATATATATATATATATATATATATATATATATATATATATATATATATATATTAGGGGTGTAAATAAATAAATATTGAATATTGTGATATTATGTTTAGTGATACTGTATCGATTCTCAAAAACACAGTATCTATACACAGATTTCTGGCAGACAGTGAATCATTGTGTGTTGTGTTTAAACCTCTGACCACTAGATGGCAGTGTTGTAATTCATTTTTTTTTTCTCCAACCCAACATTAACAAGCAGCACAAGGGCGCAATGCCATTGTAAGCATTGATAAACCTGTTCATATAGTGGTGTGTTTTAATAGTAGGATTTGAAAAATCATAATATATATGCAGGGTTCTTGCCAATACATACATATATATATATATATATATATATATATATATATATATATATATATATATATATATATATATATATATATATATATATATATATATATATATATATATACACATACACACACACACACACACACACACACTCAGTCCTGAAGCCACATTCCTGCTATGAGAAGTACTCTTTTAATAGAACCAGCAGAAAGAAACACATACCTTAGTGTGAAAATAGCACTAAGGTCACCTAATACCTTTCACCCCAACACGAAATAGCACATAGAACACATATGCAGGCCTTTACCTGAGTAACACAGACACAGACAACAGTAAACAACAACAACAACTGTCTCCTCTTACTGCCTGAGCACCCCTGACGCCAGCGACAGGCCCGAAGGTCAGCCACGTCAGTGACCCAACACTCTCCAAACACATAGGAGGAGACACCGCCTGTCCTCCCAACCCCCGCAGTCTCTCCGCAGCAGGGGGTCAGAAATTCCTTTAACCGGGTCAGCATGTGTACCACAGGTCCACTTTCAGGGCAGCGTCATAGCTCTAGCTACACCTCGACGCACCTGCTGTCATGCTCCGACCGTGGTCAGCAACTGAACTGGAGCTCAGTGGTCATTCAGTCCACCCATGTGTCCAGAAAGGACATACAAGAGAGTGCTGTGAGCGCTGTGTCTCCATTGTCCACCAGTGTCCACGGCATTTTGAGCTTAAGCTCCAACTCTCTGCCCCAGTTCTGACACTAGCCACAATGAACAGCTACTCATGGTCACCTTCTCCGCCCCTGCAGGGCCCGGAGCCGGGATTGGATGAAAAAAGAAGCTGCTGCCGCATACATACAAAAAGCCCCAGATCTAAGAAGTGGTGGCCAATATGATGATATAGGAACAAGCCATTAGCCCTCCTGTGGGGTACCGTCATCGGAATCATACCTTGAACTACTCGGGGCAGCAGCAACAACAGCAGTGCCCCTCCCTCAACCACTCCTTGCTTTCTACACTCCAGTACTTGAACCTAACCAACAACGGCACTGGTGCCTATTCAAAAGTCACTGGAACACAGCTCTTTTTAGCTGTCTTCCAGATGTTGTTAGGGTTGGTGTCACCTTTACTGTTGTGCCCACCACCCGTCTTCACAGTGCTGCTCCCCTCGCAGTCTTTGGCTGCACTCAATTTCTCATTATCCTGTAGCTCGCTAAGGGGGAATCCCACTTCTGACACCAATGAAGTATCTGGCAAAGAGTAAATAAGCACTCCTCTAGTAAACAAGTACTCTTTTTTGAGGTGGTAACAAGGAAGACGCTCCACTTGGTACTGTTGAACAGCTGGGATAGTAGGCAGGTCATCAATAGCCATACTTACTCTTCCTTATCACTGTTGCAGGACTTACCAAGAGCCTGCATATGTTATTATTACAGCATGTTTTATATGTGACACTACTGATTTTTTTTGTGAGTTTATAAATCTAAATATAACTAAATATTAAAAGATGTGAACGAAAGTACTGAGTAACTTATATAAATGATGTTGAGTCTCCTAGTACATTTCTGATCTATCAACCAACCAAGTAAAGCTTTTTATACTCTAATTATTTCTGTATTATTATTATTATTATTATTATTATTATTATTATTATTGTAAGAGCAATGCAAACGAGTTAAAAACGACTAAATTCAATTAATTTTCTCAGTAAAATAATTAAAAATATTATTTAAGTAAACATTATTTAAGTAACCCCCCCCCCCCATCCCTACAAACATAGATGCCGGATTGAATTTGGGCGGCCTGTAGCTTTAAGATGACGTGGCGCTCCGCCATTGGCCGCCAGCTCTCCGACTCGCTGAGGGAAGAGACGCGGCGCTCGGTTCGCTGTTCGGACAAACAAACCGTCCGTTAGCCGACGTTCATCCGAAACACGGACTTTCCGTCGAGCGTATGTTGAGCAAAGATTAATATTTCGCGTTAGGAGAGCGACCGATCGACGAAGATGTCGGCCCAGGCTCAAATGAGAGCTCTGCTGGATCAGTTAATGGGGACTGCGCGGGATGGTGAGTAGCTGAAGCTAAGCTAAGCTAAGCTAACGCTAGCACGGCGGCTCAGCCCGCTAATGATGAACATGTTTAATCTTGAGCGAGATGAAAAGAAAGACGTCTGTTTCGGGTTTTTGTCATGTATGTAAGTGTTCGTTCGCTTTTAGTGTGTAACGATGGACGCTAAGTGAGCGATTTCCTCTAGAAATGCCCTGTTTTTTAGCCGATGAGGCTAAAGTTTGGCTCCCTTTTCGAATTTCGCCGTTCCACCTTAAATGGGCAGCAGTTCCATTCTGGCGCCTGAGGCGCCAGAATGGAACTGCTGCCCATTTAAGGTGGAACGGCGAAATCCGCACAAGAAGCTGACATCGGCGTCGCCCTTTGCTGTAGGCCTGACCGGACAAATGGACATAACAGCGGCCACTTATTCCCAAATAATATTCAATAAACACTAAACATATAAACACCTTAAAATATAGGGCACAAAATCTATCGCGATACTTCACGAGAGAACAGTGTTCGAAGTTTTCCCCATCAGCTGTAACACTGCGTTCAACATTGAAATAAAAGTAATTTTATTTTATGTACTAATTCATTAAATCACTAAATTCTATTGCCTATTGTTTTATACATTTATTTTATTAATGTGTCTTGTATTTGTGCAATATGGATGGCCTTAAAGGGGGCTTATAGGCTCTTGATTGGAGAAAGAAAAGAAATCGATAGATATATAATATTAAAATCACCTCCTTGTATCTACACACACGGTCCACTGACCATACAGGAGCTACACATACAGACTGTAGTTCATCTGATTCTTTGTATACTTAATTACTCTGTTTTTTAATGATCAGGACCCCTGCAGGACCACCACAGTGTTTTATTTACTAATTCACTAATTCGCTAAATCCAGTTTTTATCACGTCATGTTCTATATTATCATATTGCCCATTGTTTTATGCATTTATTTTTATTGATGTGTCTTGTATTTGTGCAATATGGATGGCCTTGAAGGGGACGTCCACCAATTTTCTAAGTTTTTAAGCAATTTAGTCCTTGAGAGGAACAGCTATTCGGATTTGTTTGAATTGAAATGCTAAGTTAGAGAGAAATGTATAGGCTCTTGATTTCTTTACAGTGGTTGAGAAAAAAAGTAGATATCTACACACGTGGTCCACTGACCGTACAGGAGCTCCACTTACGGACTGTAGTTCATCTGATACTCTGTATACTTTATTACCCTGTTCTTTAATGATCAGGACCCCCACAGAGAAGGTGCTATTAGGGAGGTGGGTCATTCTCAGCACTGCAGTGACTCTGACGTGGTGTGTTCGTGTGCGTGTGTTGTGCTGGTGTGAGTGGATCTGACACAGCAGTGTCACTGCTGGACTGAGAATCGTCCACCAACCATAAGTATCCAGACAGCAGTGTCCTGTGGGCGGCGTCCTGTGTCCACTGATGAAGAACTAGAGGAACACAAACTGTGCAGCAGCAGATGAGCTACTGTCTCTGACTTTACATCTACAAGGTGGACCAGCAAGTAGTAGGAGTGTCTAATAGAGTGGACAGTGAGTGGACACAGAGCACTCCAGCAGCACTGCTGTGTCTGATCCACTCAAACCAGCACCATGTCAGTGTCTCTGTCATGTTAAGAATAATCCACCACCCTAATAGTATCTGCTCTGTGGTGGTCCTGTGGGGGTCCTGATCATTGAAGAACAAAGTAATAAAGTATACAGAGAATCAGATGAACTACAGTCTGTAAGTGGAGGTCCTGTATGGTCAGTGGAGCTGATACAGTGGACAGTGAGTGGAGGTCCTGTATGGTCAGTGGAGCTGATACAGTGGACAGTGAGTGGAGGTCCTGTATGGTCAGTGGAGCTGATACAGTGGACAGTGAGTGGAGGTCCTGTATGGTCAGTGGAGCTGATACAGTGGACAGTGAGTGGAGGTCCTGTATGGTCAGTGGAGCTGATGCAGTGGACAGTGAGTGGAGGTCCTGTATGGTCAGTGGAGCTGATGCAGTGGACAGTGAGTGGAGCTCCTGTATGGTCAGTGGAGCTGATACAGTGGACAGTGAGTGGAGGTCCTGTATGGTCAGTGGAGCTGATACAGTGGACAGTGAGTGGAGGTCCTGTATGGTCAGTGGAGCTGATACAGTGGACAGTGAGTGGAGATATAAGGAGGAGGTCTGGTTCCATTCACCACCACTGTGAGCAGTTCCAAGTTCCTTTAGAACAGAGCGTTTAACACGAGACCGTACTGAACGACTGAGTTGTTCACTTATTTAGAATATTTGAAAAATGGATGGCGTTCCCCTTTGAGCACAATACAGCATTGATATTTATGGCGTGTGTAAAGCTGAATCCTAACAACTAAAATAAGGCCTGTAATGTTTTTGAACATCTTCAGATGTTACTGTATATGTGTTCAGTGCACGTCAGTGTCAGTAACTTTTTCAGTCCGTGCTGTTGTTGATGTGCTCTGATAAATTTATCATGATAATGATAACGTAGTGTTTATTGGCTACCCTAAATTACAGGTGGTTTCTGTTCTCAGTATTTACTGCGACATGAAAAAATATAGGACTTTTAGCCAGGCGGCTGGACGGAGCTCTGTTTGGGATTTGTGTACAGTCAAAAGTATCTGGACACCCTTTTATTTCAGAAAAAATGGCAAAATGACGGATCTGGATACCCCAGCAACTGATGTGTTAGTGGGCCTATCTTTTAGGCTGTCCCGAACTTGATCGCCGTATTGGATCAAGGGCAAGTTTGTCCCCAATGGGAAGGTGGTCGTGTAGCAGATAAAAGAAGACCAGCATTGTCCCAGTGTGATCTGTGTTCGGCACCAAACGTGTTGTTCAATGTGTTGTTGATAACTTTCTGTGTTGATAACGTTTGAACCACAAGAGATATTACAAATCTCACTGCATCAATTGATTTCTGATCAGTTCTGGTCTTCTTTGATCTGCTACACAACCACCTTCCCATTGGTAAAATATGTTTTTGATCCAATATGGCGGCTTCCATTGTGGTGGCCATGTTTGGAAAGATAGGGCCCCTCTAACGTTACTTGCTGGAGTATTCAGATACACAATTTTCCCTTACTGAAATAAGTGTGTGTGTGTGTGTGTGTGTGTTTATATATATATATTATAAGGGGTTTGTTTAAAATTTGAATAATCCGATATCGATTCATATAAACCCGAGATCGATCTTTAAAATTAGCATTCCACGCAACTCAGCGCCCAGTGAAGCACTCTTGGAGTACAAGTGAGGGCACCCCAGAACTTGAAAGCAAATATCTGGCCTCATTTTGGATTCAGAAACCATGACGGTATATAAACATGTAAACACTAATGTTTTTTGTAATGTGTTCCTTGTACATTTACTACATTAGTTCTTTGAAAATCTCTTTTCATATTCAAACAAAACATATTATTGTAACTGAAATATCCCTAAATAAATCCATATTGAATTGAATCAAATTGAATTGGGACCTTGTGAATCGGGATCGAATTGATCCGGGAAATCAGTGGCGATACCCAGCCCTAATATATATATACATACATATGTTAGCCAGACGGCTGGGAACAGCTCTGTTTGGAGTTGGTGTAGAGTTATTAGGATGATGCTTTTATTGATCTGCATTAAAAGTAAGGATCAGATTCGAGAGCTTATTGAACAGCTCAACATGAAAACAAGCTAGTACGTATTTATAATGAGTGTAACCGTCCGCGTGCGTCGAATCCAGGGCTTCGTTTCTCAGAGGAAATCGCGCCTGATTTATAGACTCTCGTCCATAATCACTGCCGAGCGAGTGGCCTAGTTAAAGAGCCGCGAGTTGAACGGAGGAACTTTGGCTCAAATCTCTGTGTGTGTGTAATTGTGAGGTTAACGTCTGGCCGGGCGGGACTGTCCCTCCCCGGCCGTGTGAATGCCGGTGTGTGTTTTTTTGTGTGAGTGCTGAGATGAATTCATTTGCTTCCCGTACATGTGTTTCATACAGACTGAACAATTGTGGCCCCTTTATTCTATTCATTAAGGTTCAGTGTATCTTTGCCAGCCTACATCACTCTGCAAGGGAGTTGCAGAAAAGCCTCATGTTCATCGAGCCGTGAGTCACCAATGATTTTTAAAGCTGTTATGAATATCCAAACCATTACATTTGCTTTCCAGAAGTAGCCTAACTATTCTGTAAGCCTACATCAGGAAGACCTGGTAAAAGCAGAGTGACGGTAAAGTAAGAGGAAAGCAGCGAGTGAAAGAGTGAGAGAGAGAAGGACGGCTTACAGCACGTGCTGGGCTGGCACCAGTAAAAAAAATAATAAATTTTTTAAAAAGAAATAATAAAAAAGAGGAGAATCCTTCGCCAGCGCTCTTCACTTTGACTCTTGTGTATCATTCCCAACTTCCTCATTGCAGGTTTGGTCAAGAAAAGCTTTACCCTTTAATCTTTAATAAGGCCGCCGAAGGGCTGGAGCTGCAGGCGGGGTACAGTGTGGGAGAGAGAGCTCGCAGTGTGTATAAACTAACACTCTACTTTTAGTTACCTTTTGCCTTTTCTTTCATCTTTTTCTTTTTTTTCTGATTTTGGTTTCCCCCCCTCACCTTTTTGTACTGAAGGACTGGAATGTGTACAGCAGGCTGCCCCAATGGTTTCAGTCACACAAGGGTTAACTATTGTTAAAGTACTGCCCCCAAATACACCCAGAGATTTAGCACTTCACACCATTCAAATGAACTTAAGACCCCTGCTGCACCCCTCCCCCCCACCCCTGCATCCCCTTGACACCTGTCTATGCCAATTAAAAGTCAAAAGACATCATTCACTGTCAGTGTTCCTAGCAAAACACCCCCCCTCAAAAAAAAAAACCTTCACTGCAGCCCACCAGAGTTAGAGTTAATAAACACAGTCGTTACTAGGAGTGTTAACGAATCACTGCACTGCTCTGTTCAGTTAGTACAGTTAATAAACACAGTCGTTACTATGAGTGTTAATGAATCACTGCACTGCTCGATTCAGTTAGTACAGTTAATAAACACAGTCGTTACTAGGAGTGTTAACGAATCACTGCACTGCTCTATTCAGTTAGTACAGTTAATAAACACAGTCGTTACTAGGAGTGTTAACGAATCACTGCACTGCTCTGTTCAGTTAGTACAGTTAATAAACACAGTCGTTACTATGAGTGTTAATGAATCACTGCACTGCTCTGTTCAGTTAGTACAGTTAATAAACACAGTCGTTACTAGGAGTGTTAATGAATCACTGCACTGCTCTGTTCAGTTAGTACAGTTAATAAACACAGTCGTTACTAGGAGTGTTAATGAATCACTGCACTGCTCTATTCAGTTAGTACAGTTAATAAACACAGTCGTTACTATGAGTGTTAATGAATCACTGCACTGCTCTGTTCAGTTAGTACAGTTAATAAACACAGTCGTTACTATGAGTGTTAATGAATCACTGCACTGCTCGATTCAGTTAGTACAGTTAATAAACACAGTCGTTACTATGAGTGTTAATGAATCACTGCACTGCTCTATTCAGTTAGTACAGTTAATAAACACAGTCGTTACTATGAGTGTTAATGAATCACTGCACTGCTCTGTTCAGTTAGTACAGTTAATAAACACAGTCGTTACTATGAGTGTTAATGAATCACTGCACTGCTCTATTCAGTTAGTACAGTTAATAAACACAGTCGTTACTAGGCAGCGTATAAACGTGACCTCTTTTAAAATCAGCTTCATGTTGATCATATATAGGTGTTTGTTTAGTTCGTATATGGAGAGTGCTCGTGTTCGTTCACTGTAACAAGGTCACATCACACTTTTATTGTTTACTGATCATTATCTTTTAGCTCAGTTAGCATCTGCACTCTCAGTCCCTCTCATTTGACTACAAGTCCCATCATCCCCTGCAGGCAGAGGCAGAAACATGACCCCTCCCCCTTTTCAGAGTTAGGAGTGCATAGTGCTGAGTGTGAGCGAGAGTGCAAGAGTGTGAGTGTTCTCACTCATCGTGTGTGTTTTCCCTCTCGCAGGTGACGAATCTCGACAGAGGGTGAAGTTTACGGACGAGCGAGTGTGCAAATCTCACCTGCTCAACTGCTGCCCTCACGACATCCTATCAGGCACGGTGAGGACCTCGCACACTCACGGTCCCCCCAGCGTTCCCGCCGTTACATTCCCAAGTCTAGTACTAAAATACCAACTTCCCAGAAAGCATCAAGTACTAAAATACCAACTTCCCAGAAAGCATCAAGTACTAAAATACCAACTTCCCAGAAAGCATCAAGTACTAAAATACCAACTTCCCAGAAAGCATCAAGTACTAAAATACCAACTTCCCAGAAAGCACCAAGTACTAAAATACCAACTTCCCAGAAATCACCAAGTACTAAAATACCAACTTCCCAGAAAGCACCAAGTACTAAAATACCAACTTCCCAGAAAGCACTAAGTACTAAAATACCAACTTCCCAGAAATCACCAAGTACTAAAATACCAACTTCCCAGAAATCACCAAGTACTAAAATACCAACTTCCCAGAAAGCACCAAGTACTAAAATACCAACTTCCCAGAAAGCACCAAGTACTAAAATACCAACTTCCCAGAAAGCACCAAGTACTCAAATACCAACTTCCCAGAAAGCACCAAGTACTCAAATACCAACTTCCCAGAAAGCACCAAGTACTAAAATAATAAAATATTTCCTAGAAAATGCAATGTCAAATACTAAATTCCTGGTAAGCGCAGAGTCGAGTACTAAAATACTAAATTACTGAGTCAGGCTCTCTGTAGAAATGTTCTGTCTGCTGCTTTAAACATTTAAAGCTGTTTAGTGCTGAAGCGGCGCTGCAGGCTGAGTGTGGTGCTGGGGCTGTGTTGGAACCAGATGGAGCTTTTCTATTGGTCCACTTATCAGGAAATTGTCATACAAACCTAAACAAAACACAACAGCTGTTCAAACAATAGAAAAATTAATATAGACAGGCCGGTGAGTCAGAACGTATGTATGGTTACCTCATGAGTCAGAATCTCTTTGTGGAGACGTTTTGGAGCCGGTTCTGATTTTCTGTTTCTCTGTTGGTGAGTTTAGCGTATGGACCTGGGCGAGTGCTCGAAGATCCACGACCTGGCTCTGCGGGCCGATTACGAGATCGCCTCTAAAGAGAGAGACCTGTTCTTCGAGCTGGATGTGAGTAAATGAGCCCGGTCGAGCTGTTAGTTCAGACTGAGGCCTCCGTGATGAAGTTTATTTAAAGTACTGCCGTGTTGGCACTGCAGACTATTACTGTATGTAAACTGTGTTACAGCTTTAGTGTGTGGAGTATAGAATTAATACTGTATTGATGAGGATGAGGATGTCTCTGTGTTTACTGGTAGTGAAGCTGACTGTATTGATGAGGAGGATGATGTCTCTGTGTTTACTGGTAGTGAAGCTGACTGTATTGATGAGGAGGATGATGTCTCTGTGTTTACTGGTAGTGAAGCTGACTGTATTGATGAGGAGGATGATGTCTCTGTGTTTACTGGTTGTGAAGCTGACTATTGATGAGGAGGATGATGTCTCTGTGTTTACTGGTAGTGAAGCTGACTGTATTGATGAGGAGGATGATGTCTCTGTGTTTACTGGTAGTGAAGCTGACTGTATTGATGAGGAGGATGTCTCTGTGTTTACTGGTAGTGAAGCTGACTGTATTGATGAGGAGGATGATGTCTCTGTGTTTACTGGTAGTGAAGCTGACTGTATTGATGAGGATGATGTCTCTGTGTTTACTGGTAGTGAAGCTGACTGTATTGATGAGGATGATGATGATGATGTCTCTGTGTTTACTGGTAGTGAAGCTGACTGTATTGATGAGGAGGATGATGTCTCTGTGTTTACTGGTAGTGAAGCTGACTGTATTGATGAGGATGATGATGATGATGTCTCTGTGTTTACTGGTAGTGAAGCTGACTGTATTGATGAGGAGGATGATGTCTCTGTGTTTACTGGTAGTGAAGCTGACTGTATTGATGAGGATGATGATGTCTCTGTGTTTACTGGTAGTGAAGCTGACTGTATTGATGAGGAGGATGATGTCTCTGTGTTTACTGGTAGTGAAGCTGACTGTATTGATGAGGAGGATGATGTCTCTGTGTTTACTGGTAGTGAAGCTGACTGTATTGATGAGGAGGATGATGTCTCTGTGTTTACTGGTAGTGAAGCTGACTGTATTGATGAGGAGGATGATGTCTCTGTGTTTACTGGTAGTGAAGCTGACTGTATTGATGAGGAGGATGATGTCTCTGTGTTTACTGGTAGTGAAGCTGACTGTATTGATGAGGAGGATGATGTCTCTGTGTTTACTGGTAGTGAAGCTGACTGTATTGATGAGGAGGATGATGTCTCTGTGTTTACTGGTAGTGAAGCTGACTGTATTGATGAGGAGGATGATGTCTCTGTGTTTACTGGTAGTGAAGCTGACTGTATTGGTTTTATCAGTGAACTCTGTGTTCTATGTTCTGACTGTGTTAATGATTGTGTTGTCTGGTTGTTGATGTTGTCTCTGTCTTCTCTGTTCAGGCGGTGGATCATCTGGAGTCGTTCATCGTGGACTGTGATCGCAGAACTGAACTGGCTAAGAAACGACTCGCTGAGACGCAGGAGGAGATCAGCGCTGAGGTCGCGCAGAAGGTGGGTCTGTGAGCAGAGAGACAAACTCAGACACCAGGGGTCTCAAAACCTAGTGAGCTGTCTTAGTAGGTCCCGACTAGGGGTCTGTCTCAAAACCTAGTGAGCTGTCTTAGTAGGTCCCGACTAGGGGTCTGTCTCAAAACCTGGTGAGCTATTCAAGTAGGTCCCGACTAGGGGTCTGTCTCAAAACCTGGTGAGCTATTCATGTAGGTCCCGACTAGGGGTCTGTCTTAAAACCTAGTGAGCTATTTAAGTAGGTCCTGACTAGGGGTCTGTCTTAAAACCTAGTGAGCTGTCTTAGTAGGTCCTGACTAGGGGTCTGTCTCAAAACCTAGTGAGCTGTCTTAGTAGGTCCTGACTAGGGGTCTGTCTCAAAACCTAGTGAGCTATTTAAGTAGGTCCCGACTAGGGGTCTGTCTCAAAACCTAGTGAGCTGTCTTAGTAGGTCCTGACTAGGGGTCTGTCTCAAAACCTAGTGAGCTATTTAAGTAGTGCACTGACTTGGAAGTTTATATGTTCTGAATATTTAATATAAGTTTAGTTTCTGTGTGGGGCAGTGCGGCTGTGACTGAAGCAGATAAATAATGGATTAAAGGTTCTATAAGCTGATTGTGTGTGTGTGTGTGTGTTTGTGTGTGTGTGATCGATCCAGGCTGAGAAAGTACACGAGCTGAACGAGGAGATCGGTAAGCTGCTGGCGAAGGCGGAGCAGCTGGGAGCCGAGGGCAATGTGGATGAAGCCCAGAAGATCCTACAGGAAGTGGAGAAAGTTCGCATTAAGAAGAAGGACGCTGAGGTGTGTTCCACTGAAGTTCAGCAGAGCTGCATCAGTTTACACACCCTGCAGATTCATACTGGATTATAATCACTCCACAGTTATTACTGTCAGACTGTAAACACTACACACACTGCAGATTCATACTGGATTATAATCCCTCCACAGTTATTACTGTCAGACTGTAAACACTACACACGCTGCAGATTCATACTGGATTATAATCTCTCCACAGTTATTACTGTCAGACTGTAAACACTACACACGCTGCAGATTCATACTGGATTATAATCACTCCACAGTTATTACTGTCAGACTGTAAACACTACACACGCTGCAGATTCATACTGGATTATAATCACTCCACAGTTATTACTGTCAGACTGTAAACACTACACACACTGCAGATTCATACTGGATTATAATCACTCCACAGTTATTACTGTCAGACTGTAAACACCACACACACTGCAGATTCATACTGGATTATAATCCCTCCACAGTTATTACTGTCAGACTGTAAACACTACACACGCTGCAGATTCATACTGGATTATAATCTCTCCACAGTTATTACTGTCAGACTGTAAACACTACACACGCTGCAGATTCATACTGGATTATAATCACTCCACATTTATTACTGTCAGACTGTAAACACTACACACGCTGCAGATTCATACTGGATTATAATCACTCCACAGTTATTACTGTCAGACTGTAAACACTACACACGCTGCAGATTCATACTGGATTATAATCACTCCACAGTTATTACTGTCAGACTGTAAACACTACACACACTGCAGATTCATACTGGATTATAATCACTACACAGTTATTACTGTCAGACTGTAAACACCACACACACTGCAGATTCATACTGGATTATAATCCCTCCACAGTTATTACTGTCAGACTGTAAACACTACACACACTGCAGATTCATACTGGATTATAATCACTCCACAGTTATTACTGTCAGACTGTAAACACTACACACACTGCAGATTCATACTGGATTATAATCACTCCACAGTTATTACTGTCAGACTGTAAACACTACACACACTGCAGATTCATACTGGATTATAATCACTCCACAGTTATTACTGTCAGACTGTAAACACTACACACACTGCAGATTCATACTGGATTATAATCACTCCACAGTTATTACTGTCAGACTGTAAACACCACACACACTGCAGATTCATACTGGATTATAATCCCTCCACAGTTATTACTGTCAGACTGTAAACACTACACACGCTGCAGATTCATACTGGATTATAATCTCTCCACAGTTATTACTGTCAGACTGTAAACACTACACACGCTGCAGATTCATACTGGATTATAATCACTCCACATTTATTACTGTCAGACTGTAAACACTACACACGCTGCAGATTCATACTGGATTATAATCACTCCACAGTTATTACTGTCAGACTGTAAACACTACACACGCTGCAGATTCATACTGGATTATAATCACTCCACAGTTATTACTGTCAGACTGTAAACACTACACACACTGCAGATTCATACTGGATTAAAATCACTCCACAGTTATTACTCTCAGACTGTAAACACTACACATACTGCAGATTCATACTGGATTATAATCCCTCCACAGTTATTACTGTCAGATTGTAAACACTACACACACTGCAGATTCATACTGGATTATAATCCCTCCACAGTTATTACTGTCAGACTGTAAACACTACACACACTGCAGATTCATACTGGATTATAATCCCTCCACAGTTATTACTGTCAGACTGTAAACACTACACACACTGCAGATTCATACTGGATTAAAATCACTCCACAGTTATTACTTTCAGACTGTAAACACTACACATACTGCAGATTCATACTGGATTATAATCCCTCCACAGTTATTACTGTCAGATTGTAAACACTACACACACTGCAGATTCATACTGGATTATAATCCCTCCACAGTTATTACTGTCAGATTGTAAACACTACACACACTGCAGATTCATACTGGATTATAATCCTTCCACAGTTATTACTGTCAGACTGTAAACACTACACACACTGCAGATTCATACTGGATTATAATCCCTCCACAGTTATTACTGTCAGACTGTAAACACTACACACACTGCAGATTCATACTGGATTATAATCCCTCCACAGTTATTACTGTCAGACTGTAAACACTACACACACTGCAGATTCATACTGGATTATAATCCCTCCACAGTTATTACTGTCAGACTGTACACACTACACACACTGCAGATTCATACTGGATTATAATCACTCCACAGTTATTACTGTCAGACTGTAAACACTACACACACTGCAGATTCATACTGGATTATAATCACTCCACAGTTATTACTGTCAGACTGTAAACACTACACACACTGCAGATTCATACTGGATTATAATCACTCCACAGTTATTACTGTCAGACTGTAAACACTACACACACTGCAGATTCATACTGGATTATAATCCCTCCACAGTTATTACTGTCAGACTGTAAACACTACACACACTGCAGATTCATACTGGATTATAATCACTCCACAGTTATTACTGTCAGACTGTAAACACTACACACACTGCAGATTCATACTGGATTATAATCACTCCACAGTTGTTGGTGATCAGGTGATGTTGTTGGTGTCCAGGTGGAAATCAGCGTGAGGCTCTGCAGTGATGCTGCTTGGCTGATTACTTTAAGCTGAAGCTTCTTATTAAGACTTCTCTTTGATCTTCTCAGGGTTTGAATCACTGACTGTGTTGTTTGTGTCTGTTGTGTAGGAGGAGTACAGGAACTCGATGCCTGCTTCAAGTTTCCAGCAGCAGAAGCTTCGTGTTTGTGAGGTGTGTTCTGCCTACCTGGGTCTCCATGACAACGACCGTCGTCTTGCCGACCACTTTGGTGGGAAACTGCACCTGGGCTTCATCCAGATCCGAGAAAAACTGGAGCAACTGAAGGTATAACACTTAAACTCACTATCTGCACTAATACCGACACTTATACTCAGTATCAGCAGAACTACTGACTCTTATACTCAGTATCAGTATCAGCAGTACTACTGACTCTTATACTCAGTATCAGTATGTGCAGTACTACTGACTCTTATACTCAGTATCAGTATCTGCAGTACTACTGACTCTTATACTCGGTATCAGTATGTGCAGTACTACTGACTCTTATACTCAGTATCAGTATCAGCAGTACTACTGACTCATACTCAGTATCAGTATGTGCAGTACTACTGACTCTTATACTCAGTATCAGTATCTGCAGTACTACTGACTCTTATACTCGGTATCAGTATGTGCAGTACTACTGACTCTTATACTCAGTATCAGTATCTGCAGTACTACTGACTCTTATACTCGGTATCAGTATCAGTATCAGCAGTATTACTGACTCTTATACTCAGTATCAGTATCTGCAGTATTACTGACTCTTATACTCAGTATCAGTATCTGCAGTATTACTGACTCTTATACTCAGTATCAGTTTCTGCAGTATTACTGACTCTTATACTCAGTATCAGTATCTGCAGTACTACTGACTCTTATACTCGGTATCAGTATCTGCAGTATTACTGACTCTTATACTCGGTATCAGTATCTGCAGTATTACTGACTCTTATACTCGGTATCAGTATCTGCAGTATTACTGACTCTTATACTCAGTATCAGTATCTGCAGTACTACTGACTCTTATACTCGGTATCAGTATCAGCAGTATTACTGACTCTTATACTCAGTATCAGTATCTGCAGTACTACTGACTCTTATACTCGGTATCAGTATCAGCAGTATTACTGACTCTTATACTCGGTATCAGTATCTGCAGTATTACTGACTCTTATACTCGGTATCAGTATCTGCAGTATTACTGACTCTTATACTCGGTATCAGTATCAGCAGTATTACTGACTCTTATACTCGGTATCAGTATCTGCAGTACTACTGACTCTTATACTCGGTATCAGTATCAGCAGTATTACTGACTCTTATACTCTGTATCAGTATCTGCAGTACTACTGACTCTTATACTCGGTATCAGTATCAGCAGTATTACTGACTCTTATACTCTGTATCAGTATCTGCAGTACTACTGACTCTTATACTCGGTATCAGTATCAGCAGTATTACTGACTCTTATACTCGGTATCAGTATCAGCAGTATTACTGACTCTTATACTCTGTATCAGTATCTGCAGTACTACTGACTCTTATACTCGGTATCAGTATCAGCAGTATTACTGACTCTTATACTCTGTATCAGTATCTGCAGTACTACTGACTCTTATACTCGGTATCAGTATCAGCAGTATTACTGACTCTTATACTCTGTATCAGTATCTGCAGTATTACTGACTCTTATACTCTGTATCAGTATCTGCAGTATTACTGACTCTTATACTCAGTATCAGTATCTGCAGTACTACTGACTCTTATACTCAGTATCAGTATCAGCAGTATTACTGACTCTTATACTCTGTATCAGTATCTGCAGTATTACTGACTCTTATACTCGGTATCAGTATCTGCAGTACTACTGACTCTTATACTCAGTATCAGTATCTGCAGTATTACTGACTCTTATACTCAGTATCAGTATCAGCAGTACTACTGTTGTTTAACAGTGGGGTTAGTTGATTTAGAACATGTTGCCAGAAGGTACCGCAGGACGTGTATGTAACTGTCGGGAGTGTTTAGTAGGGGTGTGTTTAAAAATCGATTTTCATTTGAATAATCCGATATCGATTCGCTTGAACCCGAGATCGATCTTTAAAATGAGCAGTGTTGTCCCATTAGAACTTCTTACTGTCTCTCTGGTCTCCTCCTCTGTAACTGTATTCATTTTGGTTAGCTGAGCGGAAGTTCTAACACGCTTGAAAGTGGGCGTGGCCAAATACGGTGAATATAAACACTACTGTTTTTAGTAATGGTAGGTGGAGTGTTCCTTGTACGTTTACCACATTGGTTCTCTGAAAATCTATTTTATATTCAAACAAAACATTACTGTAACTGAAATATCCCTAAATTAATTGATATTGAATTGAATCAAGTCAAAAATCGAATTGAATTGGGACCTTGTGAATCGGAATCGAATCGATCATGGAAATCAGTGGCGATACCCAGCCCTAGTGTTTAGTGTACAGTGTGATTTCAGAGTTTATTATTATTATTATTATATAGAGTCTTTGCCCGGTGTAGTGTACTCTGTTAATTACCTTATTATTGTATGAGGTGGAGCTTAGTATTATTAGTCCTGCTAAAGACTCAAATTCCAGAATGTTTGTCCAGAGATTGGTAGAGGAAGTAACAAAGAGATCATCTTCCCATTTCTTCTTTGGAACATAAATTGTTTGGTCTAATTCGGATAGGAATCCTTTTTTTTTTAAGGCAGAGATGTTCAAAAATTCTGAGATGGATTTAATTCTAGTGAATCGTTTTTGTCTTTAATTTTTGCATTTAATATTGATCTAAGTTGATGGTATTGTAGAAACTGGTTACTCTCTTTGCCATGTGTCTGGGTTAAATATGAAATGGTAAAGTTTTTATTCTGTAGAATGTGATATAAATATGTGAAACCTTTATCTTTCCATTTGTGTAGTGTTGTTATTTTATTTGGTGGCAGGAAAGTCTGGGTTGTTCCGTATGGGTGAGTGTTTAGAGGGTGAGATTACAGTGTCAGTGATCTTGTGAAGTTTCCACCAGGCTGTCAGTGTTAAAGCTATCACAGGGTTTTTGAAGCAGGAGTGGTTTGAGTGCTGTACTGATGAAGGGCAAGTCTGGCGTATTACTGACTCTGAAAGTTACGGGTGCTGTCGGTGAGTGATGGTGATATTTACTCAGCTCTGCCGAGTCTGATGCTCAGAGACGTGGCGACTAAAAACTGCTGGATGTTCTGAAGCTACAGGCATCTGTTTCTCTCTCTCTCTCTCTCTCTCTCTCTCTCTCTCTCTCTCTCTCTCTCTCTCTCTCTCTCTCTCTCTCTCTCTCTCTCTCTCTCTCTCTCTCTCTCTCTCTCAGAAAACTGTTCTGGATAAGCAGGAGCGGCGTAACCAGGAGCGCCTGAAGCGGCGGGAGGAGCGAGAGCGTGAGGAGAGAATGAAGAAGAGGTGAGGAAGATGTACATCAAAACATGTAGCACAAACTTCACTGATGCTCTGGTGGAGGTGAACTTATAGGAGCACATACTGACTTTAAATAGTTTGTGCCTAAAACACGTGGACTAAAGTTTTTCTATACGAGAGAAGCTTAAATAATTAATATCTATTAAAACTGAGTAGTCAGAGTTGAGGGAATGTACTCACAGCTGTACATGAGTGAAGATCAGACCGTCAGCGAATTTATAAAAGTCCTTTTTCTTGTTTTGCAGAACCAGATCACGCAGTCGGGAGCGCAGGAGGTCAGACTTATTACTATTATTATTATTATTAGAACAGCAGATCTGATTAGAACAGGTGTAAATAATCATACATACAATACAAAGTAACATGAATATGTTATTGTGAGAGAAATAGATCAGATCTTGATCCAGTTTGAAGAACAAAGTTAGGTTCCAGATTTCTCCTGGCAGTTCAGTGTGTTCAGTTCCTTCAGCAGCAAATCTTGATTTATCTTAATGAAGTACTGAGCAGTCAAAGCAGGTATTAGATGAGAACTGATAATAATACTGGGTTGTTTAGGAGAAGCTTGGAAAGAGTTAAATAAACACACTGACGTATGGAAAACACTACTTACTCTATTAATACTGATTAATATTTAATAATAAAGTGTAAAAGCACTACTTACTCTATTAATACTGATTAATATTTAATAATAAAGTGTAAAAGCACTACTTACTCTATTAATACTGATTAATATTTAATAATAAAGTGTAAAAGCACTACTTACTCTATTAATACTGTTTAATATTTAATAATAAAGTGTAAAAGCTCTACTTACTCTATTAATACTGATTAATATTTAATAATAAAGTGTAAAAGCTCTACTTACTCTATTAATACTGATTAATATTTAATAATAAAGTGTAAAAGCTCTACTTACTCTATTAATACTGATTAATATTTAATAATAAAGTGTAAAAGCTCTACTTACTCTATTAATACTGTTAAATATTTAATAATAAAGTGTAAAAGCTCTACTTACTCTATTAATACTGTTTAATATTTAATAATAAAGTGTTTACTGAGTAAATAAAAGCTTCCTGTATAGAATAAATAGTTATAGTTAAATATTATAATGTTTCCAAGTGCCTCAAAGCTTGACACAGTGCTAACATTAAATAACACAGTGTATAAAGTATGTGTGAGTATACGGTTTACTCCTCTACTCTCCTCTTAGTAGTTTACTGCTCTCTGTGTTGTTGTGTTACTATACTGTGGTTCCTTCTGTGTGTTGTTTGTAGATCTCGTTCTCGTGACCGCGATCGTGATCGTGAGCGAGAGAGAGAGAGAGAGAGAGAGCGTGACCGTGATCGCGAGCGAGAGAGGAGGCGGAGGAGATCCCGTTCGGCTTCCCGAGAGAAACGGCGCACCCGTTCACGCTCCCGCTCCCGAGAGAGACGCCGGAGACACCGATCACGCTCCAGCTCCCGCTCGCGCCACAGCAGGGAACACTCACACAAGTAAACGTACACACACTCCTCCATAAACGTTCCACACGTCCGGAGAACAGGCGCACCAGCATAACGTTAGGGGTGTAGGAAAATATCAAAATATGGAATGTCAGGATATTATGTTTGGTGATACGGTATCGATTCTTAAAGACATAGTATCGATACACAGATTCCTGGCAGACAGTGAATCATTGTGTGTTGTGTTTAAAACTCTGACCACTAGATGGCAGTGTTGTAATGTATTTTCAGCTCCACTCCAACATTAACAAGCAGCACAAGGGCGCAATGCTATAGTAAACATTGATAAACCTGTTCATACAGTGGTGTGTTTTAATAGTAGAATATGAAAAATCAAAGTATATCACTTGCAGTATCGCAGTATATCGTGATATATTGAATCGTGACCGCTCTATCACGATACGTATTGTATCGCCAGGTTCTTGCCAATACACAGCTCTACATAACGTCCCATCAGTCATCAACGTTGTATACAGACGCAGGGGCTTGGGACTGTAGTGCTCTACAGGAGGGGTCTGGTCTCAGACTGATTCTTATAGAGTGAATGATTTGAATCAGAAGACGTATATAAGTGGAGATGCTGTTTTATGAGCGTTGAGCTAATAAAAAATTTAAAAAGTCACATCACCAGTTTTTCTTTTTCTTCTGTTGGAAATTCGTCATTCTGGAACATTTCATATCAATACACAGTCGAGTTACATTATTATAACCTTTTCCTACCTGGGACGGTGTCGGAGCATACGGGGCAGCGTTCTGGTCTGATAAATGTTTTCATGGCATTCTCTGGACCCCCTCATCCATGTGGTCGATAAGGGTCTGAATTCATCCTTGCTGATCACATACACCATACATGCTGATGGTCTTCTCTGGGGAGGATGGGATCTTCCAGAAAGACAATGGGGCACGTCCCACCACTAGAAATGTCCCACACTGGTTGCAAGAGCGTACCAGGATTTCCAAGTTCTACCCTGGACCCCTAATTACCCACACCTGAACCCAGTTGGGCATCTGTGGGACCACCTGGATGGTAGTGTTGGCTCTGTAGATCCTCCTTCACGCTCCCTCCAGCAGATGTGGGATGCACTGCAGTCAGCATGATGCCCCCAGATACCTGTGACCACCTACCCTAACCCTAACCCTGAGTCTCCCACGGTGGTCACTCTGGATATTTGCTGGTTATAATAATGTGACTTGTTGGGTGTGACTTGTTCCTGTGTCGGGTGTTCATGGTTTAGCTAGGGACCCTAGGGGTCAGGAAGAGGGGGTAAAGGTGGCGGATGAGAGGGGCAGGTTAAGAGATGAGAGCATATATAAAGATGTGGGGTATAGAGAATAGGAGGGGGGGTGAATATCGCCCTACTGTCATTTCCGTACACATAAAGGATGGAGGTGGTCAGCCCTCTGAAACACAAGGCCATTAGCTAAAAGTAATATCTCAAGATTTTCTTCGTACATCGTCCTTTTCTTGTGATTTTATGAATTTGTAGTGATGTTCCGGTGATATAATGATTTTATGAATTCATAGTGATTTCATGGTGATTGTATGATGTCATAGTGATTTCCTGAATTCATAGTGATTTCATGATGTCGTAGTGATTTCATGAATTCAGTGATTTCATGTTGATTGTGTGATTTCGTAGTGATTGTATGATTTCATAGTGATTTCATGGTGATTGGACCAATACAAATGCTCTATAACTGTTTGAAAGAAAATTCTGTTACGTTAACGCTCATTGAAGGTAAAGAGTGTTTGTGCTGTGACGTTATCGCTATGGAGATACTCATTTCATCATTACTCGTCATCATTAATGTCTTAAACACACTTCCCTGACGTAACCGATGGTAACCATTTCTTTTGTGTGTTTGTTTCGACAGGTCGTCGCGGGACCGTGAGCGATCTCGTGAGCGGGACAGCCGCCGCGGCTCGTCCGAGCGCAGGTCCGATGGTCTGAACGGGAGGGTGGAGTCCCGTCGCTCCGGCGACAGAGAGGCCGGAGAGCTATGAGCTCCGTTACCCAGCGACACCCTTTAGTTCCCACGCAGACTTTTAGCCTGAACCTCTTAGCAGCCCATACGAGCCCCTCCCACCACACGGCTTCTCTTCTCCTCTCTTCTCTTTTCGTTACGTACGTTCTTCGTCTCGGCCGCTGTTCTTCAGTCCCGTCGCTGCACGCTGTTAACGAGCCCCTGGAAGCAGGTTCCACTGCTCAGCGGCTCCGTCCACCAGCGAGAGTGAAGAACACCGTCCTGAACCAGCAGCCGCGCTACGTCTCCGCTCGTTACATCTGGGAGAAGCTGCGTTTACCATATTCACCACGTCTGCAGCAGAAGGTCGTTTTTTTTTATTATTATTATTTTTTTTATTTCTCTTCTTTCTTTTTCCCTTCTTACGTTAAATCTTTTAGACGGCGGAGCTTCTTACCGTGAACCTGTACTGTGGCGTAGAGGGTGTGCGTGTGTGCGTGACGCCGAGGTCAGACGGCCGCCCTGTACATAAACGTAGCTGCACGATTTCCTCCCCATGCAGACAGGAAGACGTCCACACTCCTGCGCTCCCAGTAGCAGAAGGCTAGAGATCAGTACCAGTGTAAGCGAATGAGCGACCTATCAGTCCGATTCTTTGATGGTGTATTCTTTGGGCTTTGAAATGTTCCTGTTCTTTTATAATAAGTTCTGGTCCATGTTGTTCTAATCTAACTCATTAAATGGATTTTATGAAGTTCATCGTCTTCTGCTTGTGGTTTGTCTCTGTGAATACGGTTCCCAGCGTCTCTCCTGCTGCCGGCCAAAGCGGTAGGTCTGCACAGGTGGAGTCCAGAGAAAACCAAACCCCTGGACCAGCTCACTGGCCCTGACGCTCCCCCTGGTGGTCATCATAGGTTCTGCTTACTGTTCCAATAGTAGATTCCACTGCAGTGTAGCAGGTTCTGGAAAGCTGCAGGACTGACCCAGCATTGTCTAGAGCCGGGCTGGCAGCTGACCAGCTGCAGTCCATGTTCAACCATCTGTTGAGCACAGTTTCCCAAAAGTGATGCAGATAGATACAGATACAGTGAGATCTGTTCACAGTGGTGGTGAATGGAACCAGACGTCCTCCTCTAAAAGCTCCTCACAGAAAGTTCTTACAGTAGATGTTATAAATACACTGTCTGATTCTGAGACGCTGTTTATGATAGTTTAGAGAAGATCTCAGTCTTAAACTCCATTCATGGTGGAGGGATACATGCAGGACGCTGTGAGGTTCAAATAGTCCCCAAAGAAAACCTAGTATTTTCAGATCTTCCACATTTTACCATCAACATCCAGCTTCACTGGTGGTTTTCATAGTTAATACAGTGTGTAGATTTGTGTTGACCCCTGGTTCCCACCACCACCACTGTAAACACTATCACCGGTCAGTTTCTGGGGGAAAGGCAGTGTTCTTCTATAAGCTCTGCTGACCAGCAGGGATGCTGGCGGAGCCTCATACTTCTTTAATTAACATTAATTTTTTAATAATTTACACATCAAATCACACGTTTTAGCAGTAATTAAACTAAATCATTTAAAAAGACCTCAACAGGCCACCGTACTGCTGCACTGGCAGAGCCGCACACATTAGGGGGCAGTAAAACACCCACATACATACACACAGTTACTGGGTCAGTGAAACACCTACATACACCCACTAGTGAACACACAACATATGAGGCAGGAAAAAACACACACTAGGGGGCAGTGAAACACCCACTTACACACACACACACACACACACACACACACACACACACACACACTAGGGGGCACTAAAACACCCACTTACACACAAGGGGGCAGTGAAACACCCACTTACACACACACAAGGGGGCAATAAAACACACACACACACACACACTAGGGGGCACTAAAACACCCACTTACACACAAGGGGGCAGTGAAACACCCACTTACACACACACAAGGGGGCAATAAAACACACACACACACACACACACTAGGGGGCACTAAAACACCCACTTACACACAAGGGGGCAGTGAAACACCCACTTACACACACACACACACACACACACACACACACACACACACACTAGGGGGCACTAAAACACCCACTTACACACAAGGGGGCAGTGAAACACCCACTTACACACACACAAGGGGGCAATAAAACACACACACACACACACACTAGGGGGCACTAAAACACCCACTTACACACAAGGGGGCAGTGAAACACCCACTTACACCCACACATACACACTAGAGTGGCATGAGCACATTTGCCCAAAAATGAGCTGTGTTGTAGATCCAGGGCATCAAACTGGCAACCTTTTGGTCTGAAGACCTCACCTCCAGCCCATGACTGTCCTAAAGGTACACCTAGTAAGCAGTGCTGGACTTAGAATCGTCCACCAAACAAAACTCTCCAGACAGCAGTGTCCTGTGGGCGGCGTCCTGTGTCCACTGATGAAGAACTAGAGGAACACAAACTGTGCAGCAGCAGATGAGCCACTGTCTCTGACTTTACATCTACAAGGTGGACCAGCAAGTAGTGAGTGGACACAGTGTCCCATGCGATTCCTGGTTGCTCCTCAAATTCTTGATGTGTGCACAAATCCGTAGGAAGAAAAAAATTTAACTACACTGTCCCAGGTGGTTGCTAGGTGGTCACTCATGTAAAGTAAGTATTTTAAAAAATATTTAAAAAATGAATAAAAATTAATAAATAAACAATTTCCTTCAATCACGTGACGTCTGCCGTCTTTCCGTGAAGCGCTGTGGGCGGAGTTCCCTCCAAACGACTCTTTGAATCAGAGCATTTGATTCACTTGAATTAGGGCGCCCGTTTTTAATGATTCGATTCAATTGAGTCGACCAGGGAACCGATTCACCCAACGAACCGAGCTCCGTATATGGACGCGCTACGTCACGGTCACAAACAAGCCGAGGGTCTTTAGCTTTAGCTGTTTTTCTCCCCCCACACACACACCTCTCGCAGTGAAAATGACCGGCTTCCAGTAGCCGCCGATGGAAACGACAACGTTTCGGGATTTACGTCTCCACCCGCGGACCCGGCGATGAGTTTGAGAGCCGTATAATCGGCGGCGGGGGCGTATCTGCCTGTAATAACACCGCGCGGCTGCTAAGCTAAGCTAACGCAAGCTAGGCTAACGGCGGAGTCTCCTCGGCGCTGTGACCGGGGGAAGGAGCTTGGGCGCCGGGCGGAGCGCTGTGTTTACCACCGGTAGGTTTCGGCACTCGTTCCCAGCTCACAGCAGGCCCTTTTTCCTCTGCCCTCAGAGAAATAGGGTTGTGTTTTTTTGTGAACACAGTCAGTCTGGGTGAAGTCTGTGCTGGATTAGTGGAATTTATGTCCTCAGTTTGGACTAATTTTTGGGGGAAAGCGTCGGTTCGGCTAACGCTGGCTAACGTTGTCGTTTTGGTTTCTCTCAAGAAGCTGGTCGCTCGTTTTTCTGGTGATGTTATGATGACAGATTTGTTACAAACACAGTTATAGTTAGTCGTAAAACTCAATATCAGTTTGCTGGATATAGCTCAAGCTCTTGCTGGCTGAAGTTAGCCTCTTATTTCAATTCCCCGTTCCACCTTAAATGGGGCAGCAGTTGCATTCTGGCGCCTGAGGTGGAACGGGGAATTGGAATAAGAAGCTAACTTCAGCCACGTCTTTCCTCAGATTTACTCCCAAACACGACTAGTACACTCTCATTTTCCTCATTTCCTCTCATTTTTAACTCAAACCAACTTTCAGACTTAAACCAACCCAGCCACCTGCCTCTGTCAGAGCTGCTGGTCAGTCTGGTGGCATCACTGGTTTCACTGGCTTCAGCAGAAAAGGACAGCTTACATACTGTCCACTCAACAGAATCAGCAGGAAACTGAATAATAGACAGATTCGGCCGCTCACCGGACTAACGGTGGACGCGGCTGCCCTTATATACCATATACCAGGCTGAGTTTCCTGTAATACGTTTGTTTTTTGTTTAAAAAGTTGGGAAACCTTCAACGTGTCAGGACTGAAACCTCTCTTTTGTTATTATTATTCAGCTCAGGCTGGGGTGAGATGAGTCAGACGTAAAACATCTTGGCCGTCTTGATCATAGTAAGCAAAACCACCACGTTTCCCAGGAGATGTATGTTCGTCCAGAGAGCTGCTTAGGTTCCTTGTGTTGGAGGGCTTGTGGTTCGGGTGCTTTCAGTGAAAGATGTTGGTTTGGTTCTAGTTCTTACAGAGCCTTGTAGTGGAGGCGATTAGTTTGGTTCTTCTTCATCATCCAGAGAGATCTGCTTAGGTTCCTTTTTATTGATGGACTTTGACTTGGTTCCTGTTTTCACCCAGAGAGATCTGCTCGGGTTCCTTGTAGTGAACAATGTTAGTTTGGTTCTTCTTCACCCAGAGAGATCTGCTTAGGTAGCTTTGAATGAAGGAAGTGGGTTTGGATCATGTGCTCATCAAGAGAGTACTGCTTAGGTTCCTTGTAGTGAAGACGATTAGTTTGGTGGTTCTTCATCATCTAGAGAGATCTGCTTAGGTTCCTTGTAGTGGAGACGATTAGTTTGGTGGTTCTTCATCATCTAGAGAGATCTGCTTTGGTTCCTTGTAGTGGAGACAATTAGTTTGGTTCTTCATCATCATCCAGAAAGATCTGCTTAGGTTCCTTTTTAGTGATGGACAGTGACTTGGTTACTGTTTTCACCCAGAGAGCTCTGCTTAGGTTCCTTGTGGTGAACAAGGTTAGTTTGGTTCATCTTCATCATCCAGAGAGTACTGCTTAGGTTCCTTGTAGTGGAGACGATTATTTTGGTGGTTCTTCATCATCCAGAGAGATCTGCTTAGGTTCCTTTTTAGTGATGGACAGTGACTTGGTCCCTGTTTTCACCCTGAGAGTTCTGCTTAGGTTCCTTGTAGTGAAGACAATTAGTTTGGTTCTTCATCATCATCCAGAGAGTACTACTTAGGTTCCTTGTAGTGGAGACGATTAGTTTGATGGTTCTTCATCATCTAGAGAAATCTGCTCAGGTTCCTTGTAGTGGAGACAATAAGTTTGGTTCTTCATCATCATCCAGAAAGATCTGCTTAGGTTCCTTTTTAGTGATGGCCAGTGATTTGGTTACTGTTTTCACCCAGAAAGCTCTGCTCGGGTTCCTTGTAGTGAACAAGTTTAGTTTGGTTCTTCTTTACCCAGAGAGATCTGCTTAGGTAGCTTTGAATGAAGGAAGTGGGTTTGGATCATCTGCTCATCAAGAGAGTACTGCTTGGGTTCCTTGTAGTGGAGACGATTATTTTGGTGGTTCTTCATCATCCAGAAGGATCTGATATTATTTGGTTCTTCATCATCCAGAGATTAATTTGGTTCTTCATCATCCAGAGAGATCTGCGTTGGTTCCTTTTTAGTGAAGGAAGTGGGTTTGGATCATATGCTCACCCAGAGAGATCTGCTTTGGTTCCTTGTAGTGAACAAGGTTAGTTTGGTTCTTCTTCATCATCCAGAGAGAACTGCTTAGGTTCCTTGTAGTGCAGACGATTAGTTCTTCTTCATCATCTAGAGAGACCTGCTTAGGTAGCTTTTAGTGAAGGAAGTGGGTTTGGATCATATGCTCATCAGGAGAGATCTGCTTTAGGTCCTTGTAGTGGAGACGATTAGTTTGGTTCTTCTTCATCATCCAAAGAGCTCTTCTTAGGTTCCTTGTAGTAAAGGAAATGTGTTTGGATCATATGCTCATCAAGAGAGATCTGCTTTGGTTCCTTGTAGTGGAGACAATTAGTTTGGTTTTTCTTCATCACCTAAAGAGATCTGCTTAGGTTCCTTTTTATTGATGGCCAGTGACTTGGTTCCTGTTTTCACCCAGAAAGCTCTGCTTAGGTTCCTTGTAGTGAACAAGGTTAGTTTGGTTCATCTTCATCATCCAGAGAGATCTGCTTAGGTAACTTCTAGTGAAGGTAATGGGTTTGGATCATAAACAGATGGGCATATGATCCAAACCCATTACCTTCACTAGAAGTTACCTCAGAAAAGCTCTCTGGATGAAGAAGAACCAAACGAATCTTCTTCACTACAAGGAACGTAAACAGTTTCCTCTGGAAAGGCATAAGTTCCTTGCAGTGAAGAGGTTTAGTATGTTTCTCCTTCATCATCCAGAGAAAACTGCTTGGGTTCCTTTCATTAAGGATCTTGGCTTGGACCATATACTGATCCAGAGATTGCTGCTCAGCTAGGGCTGGGTATCGCCAATGATTTCCCGGATTGATTTGATCCCGATTCACAAGGTCCCAATTCAATTTGATTTTCGATTCAATTCAATATCGATTTATTTAGGGATATTTTAGTTACAATAATATGTTTTGTTTGAACATGAAAAGAGATTTTCAGAGAACTAATGTAGTAAATGTTAAGTAAATGTACGAGGAACTCTCAACCTACCATTACTAAAAACATTAGTGTTTATATGTTTATATACCGTCCTGGTTTCTGAATCCAAAATGTAGACAGACATCTGCTTTCAAGTTCTGGGGCGCCTTCACTTGTACTCCAGCCATGCTGATGTGCGCCTCCAGCCAGATCTCTTTGCGCGAAAAACAATGGCTGATCACACAAGACTTTGGGGGGATCGATCTCGGGTTTATACGAATCGATATCAGATTATTCAAATGAAGATTGATTTGAATCGAAAAGTCAATTTTTTTAAAACACACCCCTATGCTCAGCCTCATTTTAGTGAAGAACATTGATTTGGTTCTTTATAGAGAAGGAGTTATTTTGGTCCCTGTTCATCCAGAGAAAACTGTTTATCTTAAACTGGTTCTGTTCAGGATTCTTAGAGTAGTAACAGGATGGTGGAGCATGTAGATGGCCTGTGAGTGTTTGTGCTGTTATTACTGTTTGTGGTTTGGTTCTTGTTCATCCAGACAGACCTGTTTAGGTTCTGTTTAGTGCGGAACATTGGTCCCTGCTCATTTAGAGTTTGGGTTCTTTTGATGGAGAACGTTGGTTTGGATCAGGCACTGATCCAACAAAAGCTGCTTTGATTTTTTTTATTGGAGGGCGTATGGTTGCTTCCTGTGTTCACCCAGAGAGAACAAGAGATAGCAGCTCGTACTCCTTGTAGTGAAGACAATTAGTTTGGTTGTTCTTCAGCCAGAGAGATGTGCTCAGGTTCCCTTTAGTGCAGGACATTGGGTCATATGCTCATCCAGATAGCCTTGCTAAGTTCACGTTAGTGAAGAACATTTGCTTGGTTCCTGTGTTCACCTGGAAGGATCTGCTTAGGATTTAGTGAAGAACATTTGGTTTGTTATTCTTCATCCAAAGGGATCTGCCCTGGTTCCTTTAATTTAGCACATGGGTTTGGAGAGTATGCTCATCCAGTGAAAGTTACTTGGGTTCCCATCACAGGAGGACATTAGAGTTTTTGGTTCTTGTGTTCACCATTTGCTCTCCTTCTCTCTCGGTTACAGCTCGAGGGCAGAGGCATCTCTCCAGGTGACGCCGTACCCCGGGAGCGGCCGGTGCCCCCAGCTGAAGAGACGGGGAACAGGATTGGGAAGCAGGGGGGAGCGGCCACCGCAGAGCCCGTGGAGAAGATGCAGGCCGGCAGCCCGGAGAAGAGCTCCTCCTCAGCGCAGGAGCTCAAGGAGCAGGGCAACCGCCTGTTCCTCTGCCGCAAGTACCAGGAGGCCGCTGCCTGCTACAGCAAAGCCATAGTAAGTGTGCAGGGGGGTTAGTTATCTATACACTGGGCCTTCACAGCAGGTCTCCAAAATAATCATCACTTGAACCTAAAAAAGATTCTGTTTGAACGTCACACACAAAGGTTTGGCCAGACCACCTATTAGTGAGAGAGATCTCCAGGACCAGGACTGGACATACGGTATATTCATTTACTAATCTATCACACCTGGCTGCTCAGATGCCTTTAATCAGGTATGTTAGATTACGGTTGGAACTAAGCTCTGCAAGGTGCTAGGTCTCCAAGACTGAGCACACCCACATTATGGTATCAAGCTTTAATATTTCCAGAGCTAGAGATTTATTTATTGCTCCACAGTGATCACCACTGTAGATGAAACATAGTTCAAATAAGACCAGTGTTGAAAGAACCAGAACTTAACTTCTTATAATTTAGGTTTATAATTTAGTAACTACACTGGAAAACAGTGCAGATCAACCAGGTTTGTTTGTTATTAAGTAATAGTTATGATAAATAAATAGTTTTGTTTATTTATTCATTCATCTTATAAGCTGCTTATCCTACTGGGCCATGCTGGAGCCTATCCCAGCGCTCATTGGGCACAAGCGCGGACAGGCCGCCAGTCCATCACAGGGCAGATACAGCTTCTGATTGCATGTGTTTGGACTGTGAAAGAAAATACCGTACACACTCCACACAGACACTGGGAGACCATACACACTCCACACAGACACTGAGAGACCATACAGACTCCACACAGACACTGAGAGACCATACAGACTCCACACAGCAACTGGGAGACCGTACACACTCCACACAGACACTGGGAGACCGTACACACTCCACACAGACACTGAGAGACCATACAGACTCCACACAGACACTGGGAGACCGTACACACTCCACACAGACACTGAGAGACCATACAGACTCCACACAGACACTGAGAGACCATACACACTCCACACAGCAACTGGGAGACCATACACACTCCACACAGACACTGGGAGACCGTACACACTCCACACAGACACTGGGAGACCGTACACACTCCACACAGACACTGGGAGACCGTACACACTCCACACAGACACTGGGAGACCGTACACACTCCACACAGACACTGGGAGACCGTACACACTCCACACAGACACTGGGAGACCGTACACACTCCACACAGACACTGGGAGACCGTACACACTCCACACAGCAACTGGGAGACCGTACACACTCCACACAGACACTGGGAGACCGTACACACTCCACACAGCAACTGCGAGACCGTACACACTCCACACAGACACTGGGAGACCGTACACACTCCACACAGACACTGGGAGACCGTACACACTCCACACAGACACTGGGAGACCGTACACACTCTACACAGACACTGGGAGACCGTACACACTCTACACAGACACTGGGAGACCGTACAGACTCCACACAGACACTGGGAGACCGTACAGACTCCACACAGACACTGGGAGACCAAAAACAGCTTCACCCCTAACCAGACGTACTGACCACTACACCACCATGCCGCCCCTTTAAAGCTCAAATAAGTTTTTGTTTTTGAGTTTATGATTATTTAAATGTATATATGTGTATGTATGTACACACACACTGGCCTAGAGTTATGGACAGCCCTACCACAGCGCCCGGGGAGTAGTCAGGGGTTAGTAGCCTTGCTCAATCGGCAACCTTCTGGTCAAAAGGCTGGTTCCTCAACCTCCAGATCACAACTGTCGTATTATTGTTCTTATTGTTGTTGTTGTTATTTAACATTAGTACTATACCAGCTAGTTATATTACTTTTTTGATTATTTGTTTATTTTTATTCAAGTCTTTGTAGAATAGCAAATACATAATATTGTGATACTTGTGAGTTGTTCATGATGGACAGTATATATCACAGTATTTATATATGTTCAGATGTTTGAACAGAAATAAGGACCAGCAGTGCTGCATTAATAAGACTGTAAACAGTGTTTTTATATAGTATTGGTACATACTGGGCTGTAAAATGTGGTTCATGTTTATAGGTGTGTCTTATTCAGATCAAGGCTTCTGTAACATATTGGCTACATCAGCTTCTTCACTAAAGAAACAAACTAACCAGGTCGTGAGGGGTCGTAAACGGGGGCGGCTGATACACTATATTGCTGACCGTGTTCGCTCGTCTACCTTCACACACATATGAACTTCAGTGACGTCCCATTCTTAATCCATAGGGTTTAATATGATGCTGGTCCAACCTTTGCAGCTTCAGCTCTTCTGGGAATTCTCTCCACACGGTTTAGGAGAGTGTTTATGGGAATGTTGGACCGTTCTTCCAGAAGACCATTAGTGAGGTCGGATACTGATGTTGGACCAGAAGGTCTGGCTCACAGTCTCCGCTCTAATTCATCCCAAAGGTGTTCTATCAGGTAGAGGTCAGGACTCTGTGCAGGCCAGTCAAGTTCTTCCACACCAAACTCATGAATCCAATCTGACTGTTCAGGCTGTTCAGAGTGACGATGCTGCATATCAGACGTGTATTGGATTTCAATACCAAATACTAAAGTGTCCTCAATTGGACCTGAAAGTGAAAGATTAAATGTATTGTCACAGATGACAATATGATCACAGCCTAAGTGTGTGTGTGTGTGTGTGTGTGTGTGTGTGTGTGTGTGTGTGTGTGTGTGTGTGTACAGAACCGGAACCCCTCAGTAGCAGTCTACTACACTAACCGGGCCTTGTGCTACGTGAAGCTACAGCAGTACGATAAGGCGCTGGCTGACTGCAAACACGCCCTAGAGCTCGACAGCCAATCAGTGAAGGCGCACTTCTTCCTGGGTCAGTGTCACCTGGAGCTGGAGAACTATGAGGAGGCCATCGGCAACCTGCAAAGAGGTACACACACACACACACACACACAAACACATATATATATATATATATACAAACACACACACACACACACATACATATACATATAAATATATATATACAAACACACACATGCGCACTCAATGAATGTGCCCAATACAGACATGAAATATAATTGTGTGTGTGAGGTATTAGGTTAAGCACACTGAGTTTGTACACGTCGGTTCACATGCTGCTGCTGATGTGCAGACTAGAGCCAGAACTATTTGACTATCAGCAAATCCAGTCAAATATAATAGCAATACAGTTAAAATAAAATATTATAATACTAATAATACTAACATTAAATAAAAAAGAAGATTGAATAATAATAAACAACAACCCAGGTGATCCCGTTGAAGCCGGTCTGATACTTACTGTTGTTTATAGATATTATAAGTAACAGTTTTTTATATATATATTTTATTGACTAATGCATGCTGGTATATGAGTGGACAGTGTTTCATGAATAAAAAAGTGAGGACCAGCTGACCTTCTCGTACAGTGATGAGGTTCTGAGGGTCTCCAGTGACTCCCGGTTCACACCCGTTTGTTCCTGCAGCGTACAACCTGGCGAAGGAGCAGCGTCTGAACTTCGGCGACGACATTCCCAGCGCTCTCCGCATCGCCAAGAAAAAGCGCTGGAACAGCATGGAGGAGAAGCGGATCAGCCAGGAAAACGAGCTGCACGCCTATCTCACCAAACTCATCCTGGCCGAGAGGGAGAGGTACTCTGCCGTGCGTCGGGAAGGTCTGGTTAGCCACGTCGCCGCGTGGACGCCGTCTTTACGTTGTTCCTCTCTCTGCGTGTGTTTACAGGGAGATGGAGGACTACAGGGAGAAGCAGGTGGACGACAATCAGATCGACAGCGAAATCAGCAAAATCAAATCCAAACATGTGAGTTTTACACTGACGCAGGTACACGGGTGGGCGGTAAATCCCACACACAGGTTACACCCCCCCCTTTTCTGTTATCCTGTGTAGAACAAAAACACTGTTTCTCTCGTTCTGTCTCTGATTAAAGGATAAATACCTGATGGACATGGATGAGCTGTTCG
>CM038705.1:50913889-50936389 GCA_021613375.1 Megaleporinus macrocephalus
CGGGAGGTGTGAGATCAGAGTCGCCTCCTGTATGTATGTGTGCACTTTAAGCAGGAGAAACCATGTACCGGTCCTTTAAACTGCTGGAGTCTCTCAGGTCTCCTGCCTTCCTCTCTCTCTCTCTCTCTCTCTCTCTCTCTCTCGCTCTCTCTCTCTGTATCTCTCTCTCTCTCTCTCTCTCTCGCTCTCTCTCTCGCTCTGTATCTCTCTCTCTCTCTCTCTCTCTCTCTCTCTCGCTCTCTCGCTCTGTATCTCTCTCTCTCTCTCTCTCTCGCTCTCTCTCGCTCTCTCGCTCTGTATCTCTCTCTCTCTCTCTCGCTCTCTCGCTCTCTCTCTCGCTCTGTATCTCTCTCTCTCTCTCGCTCTCTCTCTCTCTCTCTCGCTCTGTATCTCTCTCTCTCTCTCTCGCTCTGTATCTCTCTCTCTCTCTCTCGCTCTCTATCTCTCTCTCTCTCTCTCTCTCGCTCTCTCTCTCGCTCTCTCTCTCTCTCTCTCGCTCTCGCTCTCGCTCTCGCTCTCTATCTCTCTCGCTCTGTATCTCTTTCGCTCTCTCTCTCTCTGTATCTCTCTCGCTCTCTGTATCTCTCTCGCTCTCTCTCTCTCTCTCTCTCTCTCTCTCTCTCTCTCTCTCTCTGTATCTCTCTTGCTCTTGCTCTCTCTCTCTCTCTCTGTATCTCTCTCGCTCTCTCTCTCTCTCTCTGTATCTCTCTCGCTCTCTCTCTCTCTCTCTGTATCTCTCTTGCTCTTGCTCTCTCTCTCGCTCTCTGTATCTCTCTTGCTCTCTGTATCTCTCTCGCTCTGTATCTCTCTCTCTCTCTCTCTCTCTCTCTCTCTCTCTCTCTCTCTCTCTCGCTGTAAACATGTTTGTGCCACAGACCTGCATCCATGCTTTTAAAACAAGGTTGTGGGTCATTTTTCTTCCTCTGTCTCTCTCTGTCTGTCTCTCTGTGTGTCCCTCTGTCTCTATGTCTCTGTCTCTCTGCTGGTGTTGTGTTTCTCAGTGTGAACTGGATGGAGGTAAACAGTTTATTTGGCCACCAGAAATCCATTAAATGAAACTGTCTCTCTCTCTCTCTCATGCACACATACATGTCTCTCGTCCTTCAAAGCTAACTGCAAACCGGTCTCGCTCTCCGGACACGTCTCCGCGGTAATACCACCAAATTAAACAGAGAAAAAAACAGAGAGGAGAAAAGACCTGGCAACCTCTGTAGTCGTCTCCATTTCAGCGTGGAGGTGGTGAATGTGTGTGTTTGTGGTTTTATGATGTTAGTTTCGTCTTGCAGAGCCGCAGAACACACGTCTGGGAACAATTTAGCTTGTGGTGAAATGTAGTTAAGCTCCGCCCCCAATAGATATTTTAATATTTAGAGTGCAATCAACACCGCATGCCAAGCAAGCTTGCTAGTACCACACTGCTGGTAGCTGACCGGACCGCTTTTTTTTTCTCCATGCACATAAAGTTGTGTGCAAAAGTTTGTGCACCCCGTATGGTTAACATATTAGAGTACAACATTAATGGTGGGCTGTGCAAAGTTTTCCCTGTTTGTGCTCTAGGGTTTGTTCTCTGTGCACAACACGGTTCACATGTGACTGTATCTGTCGATGCTGGTATTTAAACACATATATAAACATAGACGCGTGTGTTTGATTAGGATAACAGATTCAGTGAAAGAAATAAAATGACCAATATTGGAAAAACTAGGTTTTCTTTGGGGACTATTTGAACCTCACAGCGTCCTGCATGTATCCTTCCACCATGAATGGAGTTTAAGACTGAGATCTTCTCTAAACTATCATAAACAGCGTCTCAGAATCAGTAACCCAGCGCCCCGTACAGTAACCCAGCGCCCCGTACAGTAACCCAGCGCCCCGTACAGTAACCCAGCGCCCCGTACAGTAACCCAGCGCCCCGTACAGTAACCCAGCGCCCCGTACAGTAACCCAGCGTCCCGTACAGTAACCCAGCGTCCCGTACAGTAACCCAGCGCCCCGCACAGTAACCCAGCGCCCCGCACAGTAACCCAGCGCCCCGCACAGTAACCCAGCGCCCCGCACAGTAACCCAGCGCCCCGCACAGTAACCCAGCGCCCCGCACAGTAACCCAGCGCCCCGCACAGTAACCCAGCGCCCCGCACAGTAACCCAGCGCCCCGCACAGTAACCCAGCGCCCCGCACAGTAACCCAGCGCCCCGTACAGTAACCCAGCGCCCCGCACAGTTACCCAGCGTCAGCTGGACGTTCTGCTTCCCCTGAGTGCAATAAATACATAATCGAAGGTCTGTTTCCAATATTGGTCAAATATAAACATTAGAATTATTATTAATGAACTATCCACACATATCTGCATGCTCAAAGGGGAATTCTACTCATTTTTCAAAATTTCCAGTGTTGAACAGAGTGATTGCCAGTGGGTTTGTTGGGTTACAATGGTGGTGATGGTAACCAGGGGTGACCATGTCTACAACACAAACATACACACTGTATTTACTATGAAACCCACCAGTGAAGCTACACGTGTCTTCTGAGTTTATCTGGATGTTGATGGTAAAATGTGGAAGATCTGAAAAAACTAGGTTTTCTTTGGGGACTATTTGAACCTCACAGCGTCCTGCATGTATCCCTCCACCATGAATGGAGTTTAAGACTGAGATCTTCTCTAAACTATCATAAACAGTGTCTCAGAATCAGACAGTGTATTTATAACATCTACTGTAAGAACTTTCTGTGAGGAGCTTTTAGAGGTGGACGTCTGGTTACCTTCACCACCACTGTGACCAGATCTGACTGTAGAACTCTGAATGACTCGGTTTACATCTTAACCCTTTAACGTTTTGAGAACAGCTTTATTGTCTCTCTGACTGTCTTCGCGAGCTCACCGTCAGCTCCACCTTCAGGAGGGGATCGTTATAAGTTCTCGCCCAATTTATCCCGCTTAGCCCGAACGTTGCCCTCCCTGTCCCCAGACGCTGCGAGGTCTCGCCTTGGCTCGCGAGACTCAGTGACATGATGTTTATTACACCAGTAGAGTCGATACGATTGTTAGACATGCTGTCGAATGCTGGTTAAGCTATAGTGGTGTATATGAGAGGTGGAGAGTTTTTTTTTTGGGGTGGGGTGTGGGGGGGGTGGTAGTGGTTGGGGGGGAGGGGGCTGTTATCTGTTATTTAAGCTGTAAGTTGTATATGTATACATAGTCACGCAACAGGTCTAGCCTCCAGAGATCCAGTACCAATCAAGGTTGCCAATCAAACACTGCGGTTGAACTCCGCCAATCAGGACAAGGGGGAGGAGCCTAATAATCAGCAACAACATGCAATCATCACGAATGCTATGTTACAGGTCATACCTCTGCGAGAGAGAGAGAGAGAGAGAGAGAGAGAGAGAGAGAGAGGGAGGTGTATGGTGTGCAAGTCAGTCGGTTTTAGTTTGTAAGCTAGTCTTTTCTGTTTGGCTGTATTAGATGCTTCATTTTTAATTTGTCCAGAACACAAACTCACTTTTACTCCTTTTGTTTTTTTTAGTCTGGGTGTCTGGCTAGGCTAGCCGTTAGCTAGAAAAGTCTTTAAAGCTCTTTAGCCGTTGATGAAGCTGTTACTGGCTACAGCGAGTATACAGACAAGAAGAGTAACATTTGGACGCATGTTAAATAAATCTTATTTTTTCTAAAACTCTGTTCGCTGGTGTGATTTCTGTAAGCTGTTTCACTTTAGACACCGGGTTTCACGTTGAGCTGGGGTGTCACGTCCGGTCCCGGGGCTGTTTCCCGCTCAGCCAGCCAACTTTAGTCCTGAAGCCTAAAGGTACACGCCAGAGGAAGAAACTCTCTCCAACAGGATGCACTTTTCTCAGCCGTCTGAAACACGGTGTTGGAGTTCCAGCCCTTTTCTCTGTTACAAGGTGACATCATCTTGTAACACAATCATTATTAGACCACCGGACCTTGTCGCAGGAAGCTGCTCTTGCGGTTGACCAGTCAGAAAAGAGTGTGTGAGCTGACCAATCCAAACACACTGGGCTCAGTTCCTATACCAGCCAGGGAGACAGCTAGCCAGGACGCTCTCTACTGCCCCCTGTAGAATGTAGTGAGGATTAAGAGGATTATTCTATTCATCCCTGCAGGAATCTGAAAGAAATCAGAGTAAGGGTACATATACTGAGAAATCTGATTACTGAGCTAATATCAGCTCTATCAGATTTCTGGACTCTAATCTCTTCTAAGGAATCGGAGCATGCTGCTTAGAGGATCATCTGATGATCTGATGATGATCGGATCCCATCCACTTGTGGTGAGAGTGCCGTCATTGCTCTGTCTTTAGTATGAATACATTTTCAGCACCCAAAAATATGAGAACTATTTCACAGTGGACCAATCGCCACAATGATTTACTCCAAATTTGCATTGATTTTTATTAACTTAGTTATTTTGGTTGATTCTGTCTTCTTTATGTTGCCAACGTCCACGTTGCCACCTGTTGCCGGAGAACTTCAGCTCTCATAGAAAATAAATAGCTTCTGGCTGCTGTGTAATGTGGTTAAGAACCACCCTCTGAGGTGAAGCCCGCCGGTCCCTGAAACACAGAAGCTTGAGTAGGTGGGACATGGTAAAGTGTGAAAATGGTTATAGACTCCTGATTAAAATCTTAGGACCAGTTTCAATAGCAAGAATTTGCATTTTGAACTGTTGGATCTTAAGAAGGTTCTGAGTAGAGCTTCACGATGCTACAAGAAGAAATGAGAGAAAGAGACAAAAGATATTGAGCAGATTTATTGAAAATTGTGTTTACACTCCAACATGCTTCTTTCAGCTGAGCAAAAGTTTAAGACCACCGCCGTCAAAAGTCTAAATCTGTCAAGTGTTCACTCCGTCAGGACCTCCTGTTGGCAAAAGCTAAAGTAACTTACTGACTTAGAACGTGGTAGGATAGTTGAGCTGTATAAGCAAGGCCTCTCAGTGTGTCATCGCTGCTGAGGCTGGACGCAGTAAGTCCAAGTCACGCGGTAGACCCTGCTGAGCCGCAGGATCTGATTGGCTGTCTGACAAGAAACGGGACCATCCTCGACCCACATTAAGGCCATTACAGAAGCTGACTGCAGCTCAGTAACCCTCAGACGGCCTCTGCGAGAGAGGGGCTTCAGAAACATCTTCAGAACTGCCCGTATGGACTTCGCAAGGCACCAAACATGGGACACTGAAAGGTGGAAGTTTTATTCTCTAACGAGAAAAAAATTAACATTGGTGGTCCTGACGGCTTCCAACGTTACTGGCATGACCCAGGTAGGGGTGGTGTCATGATTTGGAAAGCTTTTCCCCTCAGTGGAACGTTGGAGCTTCAGGTTGTGCAGAGGTGTCAAACAGCAGCTGGCTATGTGGAGATGTTGCAGAGGGGCATCCCTCATGACCGAGGGTCCTCGTCTGTGTGGTAAAGACTCTGCTTTTCAACAGGACAGTGTTACAGTTCACAAAGCCCGCCTGACCGAAGACTTCTTCCAGGAGAATGACGTCACTCTTTCGGACCGTCCTGCGTTCCCTTGATCTAAATCTGATTGAGAACATTTGGGGACGGACGGCAAGGGACGTTTAGAAAAACGAACATTAGTTCTAGATGGTGGACGCCCTTCGTGAAGCCATCTTCAACACTTGCATCAGGCATGCCTAAACGATAGTTTGAAGTGATCAACAAGAGTGGTGGCGCTCCTCAATGCTGAGTCCTGTTTTAAGGGGTTTTGGTTTTTTTGAGCAGTGGTCTTGTCAATTGGCTGCTCAAAATCTTCTTTTAGCGTCGTGAAGCTCTACTTAGAACCTTCAGTGTCAAGAATCTGGTGTCGGTGGGTACGGGAGGGTCTGGACTGCCCTGATGCCAGTATTGTATGTAAACAGCAGTACAGTGTATGTAAACAGTATTGTATGTAAACAGCAGTACAGTGAGTGTAAACAGTATTGTATGTAAACAGCAGTACAGTGAGTGTAAACAGTATTGTATGTAAACAGCAGTACAGTGAGTGTAAACAGTATTGTATGTAAACAGCAGTACAGTGAGTGTGAACAGTATTGTATGTAAACAGCAGTACAGTGAGTGTAAACAGTATTGTATGTAAACAGCAGTACAGTGAGTGTAAACAGTATTGTATGTAAACAGCAGTACAGTGAATGTAAACAGTATTGTATGTAAACAGCAGTACAGTGAGTGTAAACAGTATTGTATGTAAACAGCAGTACAGTAAGTGTAAACAGTATTGTATGTAAACAGCAGTACAGTGTATGTAAACAGTATTGTATGTAAACAGCAGTACAGTGAGTGTAAACAGTATTGTATGTAAACAGCAGTACAGTGAGTAAACAGTATTGTATGTAAACAGCAGTACAGTAAGTGTAAACAGTATTGTATGTAAACAGCAGTACAGTGAATGTAAACAGTATTGTATGTAAACAGCAGTACAGTGTATGTAAACAGTATTGTATGTAAACAGCAGTACAGTAAGTGTAAACAGTATTGTATGTAAACAGCAGTACAGTGAGTAAACAGTATTGTATATAAACAGCAGTACAGTGTATGTGAACAGTATTGTATGTAAACAGCAGTACAGTGAGTAAACAGTATTGTATATAAACAGCAGTACAGTGTATGTAAACAGTATTGTATGTAAACAGCAGTACAGTGAGTGTAAACAGTATTGTATGTAAACAGCAGTACAGTGTATGTGAACAGTATTGTATGTAAACAGCAGTACAGTGAGTAAACAGTATTGTATATAAACAGCAGTACAGTGTATGTGAACAGTATTGTATGTAAACAGCAGTACAGTGAGTAAACAGTATTGTATATAAACAGCAGTACAGTGTATGTAAACAGTATTGTATGTAAACAGCAGTACAGTGAGTGTAAACAGTATTGTATGTAAACAGCAGTACAGTGAGTGAACAGTATTGTATGTAAACAGCAGTACAGTGTATGTAAACAGTATTGTATGTAAACAGCAGTACAGTGAGTGTAAACAGTATTGTATGTAAACAGCAGTACAGTGAGTGTAACAGTATTGTATGTAAACAGCAGTACAGTGAATGTAAACAGCAGTACAGTGAATGTAAACAGTATTGTATGTGAACAGCAATACAGTGAGTGTAACAGTATTGTATGTAAACAGCAGTACAGTGAGTGTAACAGTATTGTATGTGAACAGCAGTACAGTGAGTGTAACAGTATTGTATGTAAACAGCAGTACAGTGAGTGTAACAGTATTGTATGTAAACAGCAGTACAGTGAGTGTAAACAGTATTGTATGTAAACAGCAGTACAGTGAGTGTAAACAGTATTGTATGTAAACAGCAGTACAGTAAGTGTGAACAGTATTATATGTAAACAGCAGTACAGTGAATGTAAACAGTATTATATGTAAACAGCAGTACAGGGAGTGTAAACAGTATTGTATGTAAACAGCAGTACAGTGTATGTAAACAGTATTGTATGTAAACAGCAGTACAGTGTATGTAAACAGTATTGTATGTAAACAGCAGTACAGTGAATGTAAACAGTATTGTATGTAAACAGCAGTACAGTGTATGTAAACAGTATTGTATGTAAACAGCAGTACAGTGAGTATAAACAGTATTGTATGTAAACAGCAGTACAGTGAGTGTAAACAGTATTGTATGTAAACAGCAGTACAGTGAGTGTAAACAGTATTGTATGTAAACAGCAGTACAGTGAGTAAACAGTATTGTATATAAACAGCAGTACAGTGTATGTGAACAGTATTGTATGTAAACAGCAGTACAGTGAGTAAACAGTATTGTATATAAATAGCAGTACAGTGTATGTAAACAGTATTGTATGTAAACAGCAGTACAGTGAGTGTAAACAGTATTGTATGTAAACAGCAGTACAGTGTATGTGAACAGTATTGTATGTAAACAGCAGTACAGTGAGTAAACAGTATTGTATATAAACAGTAGTACAGTGTATGTGAACAGTATTGTATGTAAACAGCAGTACAGTGAGTAAACAGTATTGTATATAAACAGCAGTACAGTGTATGTAAACAGTATTGTATGTAAACAGCAGTACAGTGAGTGTAAACAGTATTGTATGTAAACAGCAGTACAGTGAGTGAACAGTATTGTATATAAACAGCAGTACAGTGTATGTAAACAGTATTGTATGTAAACAGCAGTACAGTGAATGTAAACAGTATTGTATGTAAACAGCAGTACAGTGAATGTAAACATTATTGTATGTAAACAGCAGTACAGTGAATGTAAACAGTATTGTATGTAAACAGCAGTACAGTGAATGTAAACAGTATTGTATGTAAACAGCAGTACAGTGAGTGAACAGTATTGTATGTAAACAGCAGTACAGTGTATGTAAACAGTATTGTATGTAAACAGCAGTACAGTGAATGTAAACAGTATTGTATGTAAACAGCAGTACAGTGAATGTAAACATTATTGTATGTAAACAGCAGTACAGTGAGTGTAAACAGTATTGTATGTAAACAGCAGTACAGTGAATGTAAACAGTATTGTATGTAAACAGCAGTACAGTGAATGTAAACATTATTGTATATAAACAGCAGTACAGTGAATGTAAACAGTATTGTATGTAAACAGTAGTACAGTGAGTGTAGACAGTATTGTATGTAAACAGCAGTACAGTGAGGTGCAGTTTAAATCAGACCAGTTAAAACCAGTTCAGAGAGGTAGTGCGTGAGGTGTTCACAAGCCTGATGGCCTGTGAGTAGAAACTGTTTGTCAGTCTTGTGGTCCTGGACTTCACACTCCTGTAACGTCTGCCTGAAGGTAAAAGTGTGAAGAGTGTGTGCTGGGGGTGTGTACTGTCCCTGATTATGTTGTGGGCCCTCCTGGTGACCCTGGTGTGGTAGATGTTCTGCAGTGAGGGGAAGGCTGCTCCTGAGATGGACTGTGCAGTTTTGATCAAACGCTGGAGAGCCTTTCTGTCCTGAGCAGTAGAGTTTCCATACCAGACGGTGATGGAGCTGGTAAGAACACTCTCCATCATACTCCTGTAGAAGGTGCTGAGAGTTTTGGTTGGCATGCCAAAAGGTTCTCAGAAAGTACAGTCACTGCTGGGACTTCCTGATGATGATCTGAATGTTGTGGGACCAGCTGAGATCCTCACTGATTTGGAAGGAACTTAAAGGTTTTCACCCTCTCCACCTCAGTCTCTCCTATGTACAGGGGTGTGTGTAGCTCTCGCTTCCTCCTTGGATCGACGATCATTTCCTTGGTCTCGTCTGTATTCAAGGAAAGATTGTTGTCATGACACCAGGCCACCAGCTCAGCCACCTCCTTCCTGTCTCTTCCCCACCAGTGATCAGTCCAATGACTGTAGTATCATCAGCAAATTTGATGATGCTGGTGTTGTTCTGGGAGGCTACGCAGTCAGATGTGAAGAGCGTGTACAGAAGGGGGCTCAGTACAGCCTTGAGGGACCCCTGTGCTCACTGTTCTTGTGCTGGATGTGCAGCTGCCGACTCTGACTGGGGTCTGTCTGTAAGAAAACCGTGTTGAATGCTGAACTGTAATCAATAAAGAACATTCTGACATATGTGTCCTTGCCCTCCAGGTGTGTGAGGGCTCCAGGTGTGTGAGGGCTCCAGGTGTGTGAGGGCTCCAGGTGTGTGAGGGCCTCAGGTGTGTGAGGGCTCCAGGTGTGCGAGGGCTCCAGGTGTGTGAGGGCTTCAGGTGTGTGAGGGCTCCAGGTGTTCGAGGGCTTTGTAAGGGCTTAAAGATTAATTAATATACAGTCTGCAGGTTTAGGCCTGCACACGTGCCTCCAGACATCTGATTATTATTTATTAGCTGGAAGTGTTAAATAATTCTGAATTTATGACTTGATGGGCATTTTCAATGAAACAATACATGGCAGTCAAGTCATGGTTTACTGTAGGGATGGTGCTGGGCAGGTAAGCAGCACCTGGATTCCTCCAGACATGACCTTTAGTTTATTCTTGGTTTCATCCAACCAGAGATTCTTCTCCAGAGAGTCCTTTAAGTGCTTATCTCCTGAGGAGAGGTTTCTATCTGCCCATTCCACCCTAAAGCCAGATTGGTGAAGTGCTGTAGTGATGGTTGACCTTCTGGAAGTTCCTCCCATCTTCACACAGGAGCTCAGCCAGAGTAACCTCTGGGTTCATGCTTGCCTCTCTTACCAAAGCCCTTCTTCCCCAATTACCTAGTCTAGTGGGGTGTCCAGCTCTGGGAGGAGCCCTGGTTTTTCCAAACCTGGCTGTTCCATTTAGGAATGGAGGTTGTTTAGGAACCTTCAGGTTCTCCAGATCTTCTCCACACAGTCCTGTCTCTGAGCTCTACAACCAGGTCTTGGTTTTTGCTCTGCACGCTTGCCTCACCTGGGCAGAATGTGTCACAGGAAGCTTATTTCAGGCCCTCAGTGAGTGAGAAGCCCTCAGCAATGTTTTCATACATGGAGGACAAAACCCGGACTGATAATTCTCCAGACATCTGACTGTTTATTATTTGTTAGCTGGAAGTGTTTAGTAATTCTGGATTCATGACTTCCATGGCAGTCATCCAGTTACGACCATTTACGGTTACTGACATTTCGAAAAAGCAAACAGCTCCGTCACCTTAACCTTTAGACGTTCGATATGCAGTTAGATATAAACCTCAGCTACATTCAGAGTGAACCTGGAGTGTCCGAGTGACTGTGGAGCTTCACTATCAGGTACGTATTCACTCTTATTCATCCCTTACACCAGTTTAGTCTCACATTAAACATCATTTCCAGCTGTGTTTTACTAACAGGCTCTCTGTGCTAACACGCCTGCAGTAAAATGAGGTCTGTACTCGTCCTGCTGTGTGTCTTTCTGCCTCTGACGGCCGTTTGTGAAAGTAAGTTTATCCTCTGTACGTTTTTCTGTTTTATAAAAACATATTTATAATTTATAATTAATGTTTAATTCAAGTTTATGCACAGGTGCACACCGGTGTTATTATATAAAGTATGTATAATATATAATGTGGTTTTTTGCTACATCAGGACATACTGAAGAAAACTACACAAAGGGATGACAGGCTGATAGCTATCGCCTATGTTTGTGATAACAGACCACCAGCTGGTTGAATAAGACCTGTAATGGGGCGTTTGGCTTTAATGGGTTTAGCTTGGAGACTACTTCTTCAAACACCGCTGAACAGGTGTAATAGGTTGTAATGAATGTAATTTTTTCTTTCTGTCCACCGGCCGCTCGACCTCACTTCCTCAGAGCTGGCAGCATGCTGGCAAAGCTAATGCTACTTGGCTATTTACTCTTAGCAAAAAGTGAAACTGAAGATTGTTTGCAAATTTCACTGCGTTGCTGTGGTGTGAACTGATTTTCTACATTTGGAAGATGTCCAGAGGAGAAGGTAGTTCTTGAGTAGAAGTGTGTCTGGAGGAGAAGGTAGTTCTGGAGTAGAAGTGTGTCTGGAAGAGAAGGTAGTTCTGGAGTAGAAGTGTGTCTGGAGGAGAAGGTAGTTCTTGAGTAGAAGTGTGTCCAGAGGAGAAGGTAGTTCTGGAGTAAAAGTGTGTCTGGAGGAGAAGCTAGTTCTTGAGTAGAAGTGTGTCCGGAGGAGAAGGTAGTTCTGGAGTAAAAGTGTGTCTGGAGGAGAAGCTAGTTCTTGAGTAGAAGTGTGTCTGGAGGAGAAGGTAGTTCTGGAGTAGAAGTGTGTCTGGAGGAGAAGCTAGTTCTTGAGTAGAAGTGTGTCTGGAGGAGAAGGTAGTTCTGGAGTAAAAGTGTGTCTGGAGGAGAAGCTAGTTCTTGAGCAGAAGTGTGTCTGGAGGAGAAACTAGTTCTTGAGTAGAAGTGTGTCTGGAGGAGAAAGTAGTTCTGGAGTAAAAGTGTGTCTGGAGGAGAAGCTAGTTCTTGAGCAGAAGTGTGTCTGGAGGAGAAGCTAGTTCTTGAGTAGAAGTGTGTCTGGAGGAGAAAGTAGTTCTGGAGTAAAAGTGTGTCTGGAGGAGAAGCTAGTTCTTGAGTAGAAGTGTGTCTGGAGGAGAAGGTAGTTCTGGAGTAGAAGTGTGTCTGGAGGAGAAGCTAGTTCTTGAATAGAAGTGTGTCTGGAGGAGAAGGTAGTTCTGGAGTAGAAGTGTGTCTGGAGGAGAAGGTAGTTCTGGAGTAGAAGTGTGTCTGGAGGAGAAGCTAGTTCTTGAGTAGAAGTGTGTCTGGAGGAGAAGGTAGTTCTGGAGTAGAAGTGTGTCTGGAGGAGAAGGTAGTTTTTGGGTATAAGTGTGTCTAGGAGAGAAGGTAGTTCTGGAGTAGAAAGTTGTCTGGAGTAGAAGGTAGTTTTTGGGTATAAGTGTGTCTAGGAGAGAAGGTAGTTCTGGAGTAGAAAGTTGTCTGGAGTAGAAGGTAGTTTTTGAGTAGTAGGGCGCCTGGAGTAGAAGGTAGTTTTTGAGTAAAAGTGTGTCTAGAGGAGAAGGTAGTTCTTGAGTAGTAGGGTGTCTGGAGGAAAAGGTAGTTTTTGAGTAGTAGGGCGTCTGGAGGAAAAGGTAATTCTTGAGTAGTAGGGCGTCTGGAGGAGAAAGTAGTTCTTGAGTAGTAGGGCGTCTGAAGGATAAGGTAGTTCTTGAGTAGTAGGGCGTCTGGAGGAGAAGGTAGCTCTTGAGTAGTAGGGCGTCTGGAGGAAAAGGTAGTTTTTGAGTAGTAGGGCGCCTGGAGTAGAAGATAGTTTTTGAGTAAAAGTGTGTCTAGAGGAGAAGGTAGTTCTTGAGTAGTAGGGCGTCTGGAGGAGAAGGTAGTTCTTCAGTAGTAGGGCGCCTGGAGGAGAAGGTAGTTCTTGAGTAGAAGTGTGTCTGGAGAAGTAGGTAGTTCTTGAATAGAAGTATGTCTGGAGGAGAAGGTAGTTCTTGAGTAGTAGGGCGTCTGGAGGAGAAGGTAGATCTGGAGTAGAAAGTTGTCTGGAGGAGAAGGTAGTTCTTGAGTAGTAGGGCACCTGGAGTAGAAGGTAGTTCTTGGGTAAAAGTGTGTCTGGAGTAGAAGGTAGTTTTTGAGTAGTAGGGCGTCTGGAGGAGAAGGTAGTTCTTGAGTAGTAGGGCGCCTGGAGGAGAAGGTTGTTCTTGAGTAAAAGTGTGTCTGGAGGAGAAGGTAGTTCTTGAGTAGAAGTGTGTCTGGAGGACAAGGTAATTCTTGAGTAGAAGGATGTATGGAGGAGAAGGTAGTTCTTGAGTAGAAGTGTGTCTGGAGGACAAGGTAATTCTTGAGTAGAAGGATGTATGGAGGAGAAGGTAGTTCTTGAGTAGATGGACGTTTGGAGGAGAAGGTAGTTCTTGAGTGGAAGTGTGTCTGGAGAAGTAGGTACTTCTTGAATAGAAGTGTGTCTGGAGAAGAAGGTAGTTCTTGAGTAGAAGGACGTCTAAAGTAGAAGGTAGCTCGGGAGTAGAAGGACGTCTGGAGGAGAAGGTAGTTCTTGAGTAGAAGGACATCTAAAGTAGAAGGTAGCTCGGGAGTAGAAGGACGTCTGGAGGAGAAGGTAGTTCTGGAGTAGAAGGATGTCTGGAGGAGAAGGTAGTTCTGGAGTAGAAGGGCGTCTGGAGGGGAAGGTAGTTCTGGAGTAGAAGGGCGTCTGAAGGAGAAGGTAGTTCTGGAGTAGAAGGATGTCTGGAGGAGAAGGTAGTTCTGGAGTAGAAGGCCGTCTGGAGGGGAAGGTAGTTCTGGAGTAGAAGGAGGTCTGGAGGAGAAGGTAGTTCTTGAGTAGATGGACGTTTGGAGTAGAAGGTAGTTCTTGAGTGGAAGTGTGTCTGGAGAAGTAGGTAGTTCTTGAATAGAAGTGTGTCTGGAGAAGAAGGTAGTTCTTGAGTAGAAGGACGTCTAAAGTAGAAGGTAGCTCGGGAGTAGAAGGACGTCTGGAGGAGAAGGTAGTTCTGGAGGAGAAGGATGTCTGAAGGAGAAGGTAGTTCTGGAGTAGAAAGATGTCTGGAGGAGAAGGTAGTTCTTGAGTGGAAGTGTGTCTGGAGAAGTAGGTAGTTCTTGAATAGAAGTGTGTCTGGAGAAGAAGGTAGTTCTTGAGTAGAAGGACATCTAAAGTAGAAGGTAGCTCGGGAGTAGAAGGACGTCTGGAGGAGAAGGTAGTTCTGGAGTAGAAGGATGTCTGGAGGAGAAGGTAGTTCTGGAGTAGAAGGGCGTCTGGAGGGGAAGGTAGTTCTGGAGTAGAAGGGCGTCTGAAGGAAAAGGTAGTTCTGGAGTAGAAGGATGTCTGGAGGAGAAGGTAGTTCTGGAGTAGAAGGCCGTCTGGAGGGGAAGGTAGTTCTGGAGTAGAAGGGTGTCTGGAGGGGAAGGTAGTTCTTGAGTAGAAGGAGGTCTGGAGGAGAAGGTAGTTCTTGAGTAGAAGGAGGTCTGGAGGAGAAGGTAGTTCTTGAGTAGAAGGAGGTCTGGAGGAGAAGGTAGTTCTTGAGTAGAAGGACGTCTGGAGGAGAAGGTAGTAGAAGGTTTTCAGTAGTTCTTTGTAAAGAACTGTTCCACAACTATAAAAAGAACTGCCGTGTTGATGAGCACCATACTGAGAAGAACATGTTTTGTCTTTCAGAAGGTCTGGCTGGCAGCGGGCTGCTTTTCCCTAAAGCGTCGGATAAGTCCTACGTGAAGCTCAACCCCGTTCAGCCCCTGAACTTAAACGCCTTCACTCTGTGCATGCGTCTGTCTGTGGATCCAACTCAAGTCCACACCGGGAGCCGCGACACCATCCTCTTCGCCTACCGCACCACAGACAACGACGAGCTGAACGTGTGGCAGGAAAAGGGCAACATCTCGTTGTACCTGAGGAGCACCTCGGAGGGTGCTCTCTTTCCCGTCCCACTTCTCTCCATCTTCCCCACAAACCTGTGTCTCACCTGGGAATCCAGCACGGGCCTGACGGCGGTCTGGGTGGACGGCCGCCGCAGCACTCTGCAGGTGTACAGGAAGAACCACAAGGTCCAGTCCGGTGGGGTTGTTGTTCTGGGTCAGGATCCTGACGCCTTCCTCGGCTCCTATGATGTAAACCAGAGTTTTGTAGGCGAGGTTTCAGACGTGTACATGTGGGACACCGTGCTGACCGATGCTCAGATGAAGCAGTTCCGTGAGAAGGTAGGATTGGGACCGGAGCCCAACGTGCTGGACTGGGACACTGTTCTGTATGAAGTACATGGGAACGTCCTCATAGTGCCGGAGAAGTACAACTGATACGTAGGACAGCAGTAGAGGTGGACGACACCACTGACTTTCCATTCGACTCAATTCACTGTATTTGGCCACGCCCACTTTCAAGTGTATGTTTGTTCCGCCTTTGTGTTAGAACTTCCGGTCAGCTAACCAAAATGAATACAGTTACATGGGAGGAGACCAGAGAGACAATAAGAAGTTCTAAAGCGACAACACTGTCTCCTCCGAGGTTAATAACACAGTGGGTGGGTGATATGAAAAGGTGGTCTGAGGTTACTAACACAGTGGGTGGGTGATATGAGAAGGTTGTCTGAGGTTAATAACACAGTGGGTGGGTGATATGAGAAGGTTGTCTGAGGTTAATAACACAGTGGGTGGGTGATATGAGAAGGTTGTCTGAGGTTAATATCACAGTGGGTGGGTGATATGAGAAGGTTGTCTGAGGTTAATAACACAGTTGGTAGGTGATATGAGAAGGTGGTCTGAGGTTAATAACAGTGGGTGTGTGATATGAGAAGGTGGTCTGAGGTTAATAACTCAGTGGGTGGGTGATATGAGAAGGTGGTCTGAGGTTAATAACACAGTGGGTGGGTGATATGAGAAGGTGGTCTGAGGTTAATAACACAGTGGGTGGATGATATGAGAAGGTGGTCTGAGGTTAATAACACAGTGGATGGGTGATATGAGAAGGTGGTCTGAGGTTACTTATGGAGACATGTTTAATTACTCTGTACTCTCGGAAGGTGTAGGCGGTTCAGTAATGAAAAACTATAAAAGTACTGAAGCGTATCAGTACCTGCACAGTGGGAAGGTGGGCGTGTCCTACACACAGACGGTGAGTTTATATTTCTGAAAGACGGTTAAACCCAAGTCCAGCAGCTGCCCGAGCCGCTCTGCGTGGGTGTTAGTTACAGTCCAGATAGCCTAGCGCGGTGGACACTGATCAGAAAACAGTTACTAACTGATAGACTCACCAGCACCGACACGTCTGCTTCCTCGGAGCTTCATAAGCGAGACATTTCTCTGGATAAGGAAGCTCTGGTGCTGGTTCTCCTCCACAGAATGGTAGGAGCAGACATACGGAGGTTTGGGTGGAGGTTTTAAATTTAGAGCTTCAGTCAGAGACGCAGGTGGTCTTCTTTAGAAGGTGGCCCCCCAACACTCTGATCTTTATGTGCTGTGTTCGTAACTCTGTAGTTCAAGCTAAGTTTTCCTCTTCTTTCAATTACTGACTCTCTCTAACTGAACATGTTATGCTAGTCATTTTATATGTTTGTTGTCGTTTTGCTTGTGATCCGCGGTAGCACCGGAAGTTCTAACACAAAGTAAACAAAGATGGCGCCCCCTGTGAAAATAGCATGAATACTGAGTAATAGCTAGTTCTCTGCACAGTCAACTAACAAACATTCTGTAAGTAAAGGTGCAGTTGTTTGATTAATGTTTAAATAATTACATTTATATATTTTTTTGTATATAAATTTGTAAGTGTAAGTGTGCCAAATAAAAAAATCTAATATTATGCTGATTGTTTATGAACAGTGTTGGGCTAACGAGGTACGAAGTATCGCGTTACAGTAATATGATTACGTTTTCTGTAACGAAGTTAATGTAACGCATTACAGTTAACTATTTTATAATCAGGTGATCATGTGAGGGCCAAACTGATTCCAGTATGTAGAAGCTTTAAAATGATTACTTATCTTAAAAACACTGGCGGTTGCTCGTACCTGGATTCATAGATGGTAGCAGAAGCAGGCAGGTAGGGAGAAAGCTCACAGTCAGGTAGGCAGGGAGGTGGTACACAGCGGAGTAAATCCAAATAGTTGGTTAATCATTTACATTTACGGCATTTAGCAGACGCTCTTCTCCAGAGCGACTTACAGAAGTGCTTAGTGTTGGTTAGAGTATGAATCTCTATCTAGTACAAACAGGTTTAAGTCCAAACTACTCTTAAACTCAAACACTGCTATAAACACAGGGCCAGTTCTGATACCTAGAAACAAGACAATACAATACCTAGCAAGACTGGAACACCTACAGAGAAGAGAACAAATACAAGACTACATACAGTACAAGTGCAGTACTTATCCAGAGCTCCTAGAAGATAAAGTGCAATTACAGTTTATACCAGTACTTTAGTATATAGTGTTTAGTAGTACTTTACAAAGAGATGGGTCTTCAGTCTGCGTTTGAAGACCGCGAGAGAGTTCGCTGTTCGGACAGCCAGTGGAAGTTCGTTCCACCATCTGGGCTCCAGGACAGAGAAGCGTTTTGTTGCGTGTCTGCCATGAATCTTGAGTGATGGCGGGTCAAGCCGAGCCGTACTTGAAGCACGAAGGGCTCGAGGTGCGGTTCGACTTTTGACCATTGTCATAAGATCTGGAGGAGCTGGTCCATTCTTGGCTTTGTAGGCATCAGAACTTTAAACTGAATGCGAGGAGCTACAGGAAGCCAGTGAAGGGAGCGCAGCAGTGGTGTGTGGTGTCTCTGTAATCCAAAGTACAAGTTCAGAGTTTCAATATAAACTCCAGTAGGTGTAGTTGAAATGTTATGGTTAAAGCAGTAAAAACTAGAGGTGGAAAGATCGATCGGCTATGTATCGTATCGGCCAACGTTGATCAGCCGATATTTCTCTAATTTAGCCGATCCTGAGAGCCGATCCTGAGAGCCGATCCTGAGAGCCGATCCTAAGAGCTGATCAATAGCTTTAACAAATGAGCCTAATTTCTGTGTTTCCAGCTAGAGTTTTGTTGAAACACCCTTCGGTCAGGTTGCAATTCCTATCTGAACCACTAGGTGGAAACACAAACCTATTCATTTTCCACAGACTGACTAAAGCGGTGGCGTCACGACAACAGATTACGTTCACGGCATGCGCTGATAGAAAACATCGTCCGTCTGTCTGTCAGTGTTTACCGTACGTGACTCAGACTCATCCAGGACGTTCTGTAACATCAGCGTGTCTTGTGGGAACCAAAACAAAGACATTTAACTCTAATAATCTGATACTAATCTGATACTAATCTGATACTAATCTAATACAGCACTTCAGAGACACCACACTACTGAATACAGTGAGTATCAGTAAACAGCAGAGCTAACACACACAGCTAACACAAAACTAATAACCCAGAAACCCGTACAGACCAGATCTGACCGGTACGAACAGAACAGCAGCAACAATTCAATATTCTACATTTAATGATTACAGATTTAGTTTAAAATAACAGAGTCTGAGTTTAATGACTGCAGTTTTTACTGTATTTATTTAATTAGTTTGTTTTGTTTTAAATAAATGTTATTACAGTATTTGGGGATATTTGTTTGATTTACTTTGTTTATTTACTGTTAATTTAGTTTAAAATATTATGCTGTTTCATATGAGCTCGTTAAAATGGTAATAATCAGTTTAGATCATGTTTAATAACTTGCTTGCTAATAACTACATGTAGCCCTGCTGTGGCATATAGCTCCGCCCTCTATCAGTATCGGCTGATCACAATGAAAGGTGATCAGTGATCGGAATCGGCCTCAAAAACGCTGATCGGTCCCTCTCTAGGAAAAACTATTCACATACTGCATCTTCCATTGTCTACCTGAGACTGATCACCATCTTTATCTGAACAGGTGGCCTAAGACCATATCAAAATAAAAGTCTCAGAGTCCCACAATGAGAGTCTAAATATAAATATTATTTTAAATCTCCAGAATGTGAAATAAATCGAGAAGCTGTTTTCTGTGTAATTTGTGTTGAGACGCTGTGCTGCAGTGGACGGCCGGGCGTGTCACGTGACTGAGTGTGATGAACGCGGTGCAGTTTGGCTACAATGGCGGAGCAGGAGAGAGAGTGTTTTCAGAAATGGAGAACTTCTCCTTATTTAGAATTAGCTTCACACAAAGACAAAAACATTACAGTAGCGCGTGAGTTACGCCCAAGCCGAAACTCCTTTCAACTTTCAAATGTCAGAGATTGGACTGAACTGCGGGAGATCAGGAGATTGGACTGAACTGCGGGAGATCAGGAGATTGGACTGAACTGCGGGAGATCAGGGGATTGGACTGAACTGCGGGAGATCAGGAGATTGGACTGACCTGCGGGAGAGCAGGAGATTGGACTGACCTACGGGAGATCAGGAGATTGGACAGAAATGTCGGAGATCGGACTGACCTGCGGGAGATCAGGAGATCGGACTGAACTGTGGGAGATCAGGAGATCGGACTGAACTGTGGGAGATCGGACTGACCTGCGGGAGATCAGGAGATCGTACAGAAATGTCGGAGATCAGACTGAACTGTGGGAGAGAGGGCAGCTCTGAGGTCCAGTGAGCCGAGATCACACGCTGGTCTTTGATGAGATGTTGGCATCACCACCTCAACTCCAGCTTAGTTTAACCAGCTCCGGCTTGACAGACCCGACTGATCACGAATAAACGAGTGTGGTTTTATTTTCTGGAATCTTCAGGTCCGACTGATCACGAATAAACGAGTGTAGTTTTATTTTCTGGAATCTTCAGGTCCGACTGATCACGAATAAACGAGTGTAGTTTATTTTCTGGAATCTTCAGACCCGACTGATCACGAATAAATGGGTGTAGTTTTATTTTCTGGAATCTTCAGACCCGACTGATCACGAACGAAAGAGTGTAGTTTTATTTTCTGGAATCTTCAGACCCGACTGATCACGAATAAACGAGTGTAGTTTATTTTCTGGAATCTTCAGACCCGACTGATCACGAACGAAAGAGTGTAGTTTTATTTTCTGGAATCTTCAGACCCGACTGATCACGAATAAACGAGTGTAGTTTATTTTCTGGAATCTTCAGACCCGACTGATCACGAATAAATGGGTGTAGTTTTATTTTCTGGAATCTTCAGACCCAACTGATCACGAATAAACGAGTGTAGCTTATTTTCTGGAATCTTCAGACCCGACTGATCACGAATAAACAAGTGTAGTTTTATTTTCTGGAATCTTCAGACCCGACTGATCACGAACAAACGAGTGTAGCTTATTTTCTGGAATCTTCAGACCCGACTGATCACGAATAAACGAGTGTAGTTTCAATTTATGGAATCTTCAGACCCGACTGATCACAAATAAACGAGTGTAGTTTATTTTCTGGAATCTTCAGATCCGACTGATCGCGAACAAACGACTGTTGTTTTATTTTCTGGATTCTTCAGACCCGACTGATCACGAACAAACGAGTGTAGCTTATTTTCTGGAATCTTCAGACCCGACTGATCACGAATAAACGAGTGTAGTTTTATTTTCTGGAATCTTCAGACCCGTCTGATCACAAATAAACAAGTGTAGTTTTATTTTCTGGAATCTTCAGACCCGACTGATCACGAATAAACGAGTGTAGTTTATTTTCTGGAATCTTCAGACCCGACTGATCACGAATAAACGAGTGTAGTTTTATTTTCTGGAATCTTCAGACCCGACTGATCACGAATAAACGAGTGTAGTTTATTTTCTGGAATCTTCAGACCCGACTGATCACGAATAAACGAGTGTAGTTTTATTTTCTGGAATCTTCAGACCCAACTGATCACGAATAAACGAGTGTAGTTTATTTTCTGGAATCTTCAGACCCATCTGATCACAAATAAACAAGTGTAGTTTATTTTCTGGAATCTTCAGACCCGACTGATCACGAATAAACGAGTGTAGTTTTATTTTCTGGAATCTTCAGACCCGACTGATCACGAATAAACGAGTGTAGTTTATTTTCTGGAATCTTCAGACCCATCTGATCACGAATAAACGAGTGTAGTTTTATTTTCTGGAATCTTCAGACCCGACTGATCACGAATAAACGAGTGTAGTTTTATTTTCTGGAATCTTCAGGTCCGACTGATCACGAATAAACGAGTGTAGTTTTATTTTCTGGAATCTTCAGGTCCGACTGATCACGAACGAAAGAGTGTAGTTTTATTTTCTGGAATCTTCAGACCCGACTGATCACGAATAAATGGGTGTAGTTTTATTTTCTGGAATCTTCAGACCCAACTGATCACGAATAAACGAGTGTAGCTTATTTTCTGGAATCTTCAGACCCGACTGATCACGAATAAACGAGTGTAGTTTTATTTTCTGGAATCTTCAGACCCGACTGATCACGAACAAACGAGTGTAGCTTATTTTCTGGAATCTTCAGACCCATCTGATCACAAATAAACAAGTGTAGTTTTATTTTCTGGAATCTTCAGACCCGACTGATCACGAATAAACGAGTGTAGTTTTATTTTCTGGAATCTTCAGACCCGACTGATCACGAATAAACGAGTGTAGTTTTATTTTCTGGAATCTTCAGACCCGACTGATCACGAACAAACGAGTGTAGCTTATTTTCTGGAATCTTCAGACCCGACTGATCACGAATAAACGAGTGTAGTTTTATTTTCTGGAATCTTCAGACCCGACTGATCACGAACAAACGAGTGTAGCTTATTTTCTGGAATCTTCAGACCCGTCTGATCACAAATAAATGAGTGTAGTTTCAATTTATGGAATCTTCAGACCCGACTGATCACAAATAAACGAGTGTAGTTTATTTTCTGGAATCTTCAGATCCGACTGATCGCGAACAAACGACTGTTGTTTTATTTTCTGGATTCTTCAGACCCGACTGATCACGAACAAACGAGTGTAGCTTATTTTCTGGAATCTTCAGACCCGACTGATCACGAATAAACGAGTGTAGTTTTATTTTCTGGAATCTTCAGACCCGTCTGATCACAAATAAACAAGTGTAGTTTTATTTTCTGGAATCTTCAGACCCGACTGATCACGAATAAACGAGTGTAGTTTATTTTCTGGAATCTTCAGACCCGACTGATCACGAATAAACGAGTGTAGTTTTATTTTCTGGAATCTTCAGACCCGACTGATCACGAATAAACGAGTGTAGTTTATTTTCTGGAATCTTCAGACCCGACTGATCACGAATAAACGAGTGTAGTTTTATTTTCTGGAATCTTCAGACCCGACTGATCACGAATAAACGAGTGTAGTTTATTTTCTGGAATCTTCAGACCCATCTGATCACAAATAAACAAGTGTAGTTTATTTTCTGGAATCTTCAGACCCGACTGATCACGAATAAACGAGTGTAGTTTTATTTTCTGGAATCTTCAGACCCGACTGATCACGAATAAACGAGTGTAGTTTATTTTCTGGAATCTTCAGACCCATCTGATCACGAATAAACGAGTGTAGTTTTATTTTCTGGAATCTTCAGACCCGACTGATCACGAATAAACGAGTGTAGTTTTATTTTCTGGAATCTTCAGACCCGACTGATCACGAATAAACGAGTGTAGTTTTATTTTCTGGAA